>CM075984.1:28719247-28820581 GCA_038087875.1 Malacoraja senta
GGTTCAAACTGCAGATTCTCCTTCTTGTGCCTTCAGACCCACAGGGGAAGGTTCGGTGCAGATGCCATTTGAAAAAAATCAGCTACACTCTGCATTCACACACACTACATTAATGGTAGGTCACATGCTTTTCTTTTCCTCAATTCCTTCGCATGGTAAAAGTTAATTTCCATTCATAACCACACGTAATTTAAAACGTTTCACAGAAATTAAATTGACAATTTATGTACAACGAAAAGGTTGCAAAGTATCAAGTTTAACTCCACGTTAAACTGTTGTGTATATTATTCATACAAACACAGACAAAATAACTGAAGTAAAATGCAAAATGCTATAGCAGCAATACAGTATCATGGTTTGCCTTGTACCAGACAGACATGTGCAGTAAACCCATCCCTTCACATTCAACAAGTGTTTTTCTTAAATAAATATCCACCCATTGTTGCTTGGAAATTCAGATTAAAATGCAGGCCTGCTTATTTAATCAAACCTAGGCCAAACTTATTATGTTTGTTCTCATCTCCTGAGAAATTCATTAATAAAGACGAGCAATAGAGTCCATGGACTCCACTGGCACAGATGCTTGCATGCCCCCCACCCCATTTCAAGAGTGCCTTTGTAGTTCAGGAATTAATGGGAAACATAACAAGTGTTCTTGCATTTTGCATTTAGCCAGGACAGTTTTTACTTACTGCCTCTGGGAAATTGCAGAAGCGCTTTTGCAGGGAAAGTTCACTTGCTTTCACTTGCGCATTTCCCTGAATAGACAAACAAATGACAGGGTCATTGAAAACAAAACTTCAGTGTATTTAAATTCGAACATTAGTGACCAAGTTCGAGCTGTGTGGTGCTCAAACTTGATTTTGGTTACACGAATAGTCATGTAGCTTGTGCTTACAACATCAGGAACTAGCTAGATGTTATGGGCATTGAAGTTGCAATGACCCCAAATTTCACTGTACCAATTGGTGCATGTGACAATAAATGTCTCTTGAATCCCCATTTGAAGTGGCATGCATCATTAGGCTCGAGAAATAATCTATTTCAAAAGTGAAATGTTGACAGATCACCAAATGTGTACAATACCCTTGATGAATAAATCTCAACAAAAACAAATGGTGGAATCTTTTAGCAAGATTATTGCGACACTTAAAATCAATCCCCTTGCCTAACTTTATAAAGTTAACTTGAAATGGCAACAAACGGAAAATAAATAATTGGTGGATTGAATTTAGATTGGAGATGGGGAAGGTGTTCCCTTTATGTAACAGTTATAAACCTAGTTAACCAAAAGTGCTCTTGGACAAGAGGACCGGGAGCATGATCAGTTGAAGTGTCTAATTTTTATTTTGTAAACATTGATTTTTGAATCCCACCTATTGCTCCAACAATACAGTCACTATTCAGCTCAAGACAGTGATCTGGATATTGCTGCCTGTACTACTTCACCCCACAATCTACCTACCGTATTTCCCGGCAATGAAAATGCTATTTTTTACCCTAAAATAAGGCCCGAAAATTTACCTGCGTCTTGGAGGCCGAAGGTTAGATTGTTAGCCAAGAAAGACAGACTTGGGCCAAATCGCTTTTAAAACATTGGGGGGGGGGGGGGGGCACAATGAGGCCTAACATCTATGACAGGGGTCGGCAACCTACGGCCCACGGGCCGGATCCGGCCCGTAACCCGAAATCATCCGGCCCGCAGGCATGTTTTTTTTCAATTAGTTTTCGCGACCTGGGAACTGCAGCCAGTCCCGGGGCACGCAGGCGACCTGGGCGCTACAGCCAGACCTGCCAGCCGACCTGGGCGTTACAGCCAGTCCCGGGGCAGGTGAGCTGACCTGGGAATGCAGCCATTCCCGGAGCACACAGCCGACCTGGGAACTGCAGCCAGACCTGGGGCAAGCGAGCCGACCTGGGAACTGCAGCCATTCCCGGGGCACGCAGCCGACCTGGGTCAAGCGAGCCGACCTGGGAACTGCAGCCGACCTGGGCGCTACAGCCAGTCCCGGGACAGGCGAGCCGACGTGGGCACGCAGGCGACCTGGGTACTGCAGGTCCTTTGGCCCACCGTGTCTTCGCCGATCAGCAATCATCCCATACACTGGCACCATCCGACACACTAGGGATAATTTACAATTATATTTAGGGATAAGCTACTGGGCGGAAGGCTGGCTGCTCCGTCCCGGGCTCTCTCTCTCTCTCCCTCTCCCCGTTATGTGATCGCCCTGAGCCAGGAAGTCCCTGACCCTCAGACCTAAACCGCACAGCGCATTGTGGGACAGGTGAAGATGGGGGCTCCCCGGTTCAGATTGCCTCCTTGAAGGAGTTTCACATCTTCCTTTCTACTGACTAAACCAAACCTTTGATCCTGCCCCGCCAGCCTTTTTTCAAAATGTAGCAACTCAAAATGGGGGTGCGTCTTCGACGCAGGTGTGTCTGCATTGCCGGGAAATACGGTACATATCATGCCCAATATCATTCCACCTCAGTCCAATATCAGGTCATGTTGTAGCAGTAAATAACTTTGAATCCTGAGCTTTGCATCATTTCATTACAGGCAACTCAACACAGCAGGTTTCGGGGTTAAAATTTAACTATCAGAATGGCGGAATTATGGCCAAATGCTCCTAATTTCCCCACCCATCCTGACAGTAAAGTGTACACAGCATATAACGGTAAAACACAGACAGTGACTTCACTATACAGATTATTAAGACATATATACAATGATGAACCAGCCACATGGCTTCTCCTGGTCAGCAGTTCTCTTCATTCCCTTGGACGACTGCACATTGCTCCTTTGACTGCCAGAAACAGGAAACGCTGTCCATGGCCATTTATGCAGCTTCCTTTGGTTTCCAAGATACAAACTTCTGTGTTTTCTCATCAACCGTCAAGTGGTTTGCCCAGATATACCATAGTCACTTCAGTATTTCCATAAACCGCAGACACTGCTGGATAAAGACACCCTTTGGGCAAGCCTCGGAAAGCTACGCCGAGGAACTCATAGCCTCGTTCAAATGCTAAAGTCTTGTCTTCCATGTCAAGAATGACACGTATTCTTTCCCCAATCTGTAAAAGGAAAACAGTGAAAGTTTTAACAACAGAGAACTTTGGATTCAATATATTTAAAATTAATTTCTAAATAGAGAACTTGCCCAAGAGTGTCCACATACAGCCATGAAGAAGTCATTTGCGATTCACATATACATTACACTGACAGATTCGTGATCCTGTAAGGCTGAACTCCTTTGTGCGCTAATCTAACTTACTTTGATAGTAAGATCCACTCTCTAGGAAAGAAATCCCTTCAACATTCCCAGCTGCATTTATTTGTGGCCGTGTAGATCTGATCCCTCCATAGCACATTGCTCTTTGTATAAGAGCCACTCAGTGCATTCATTAGCATATTAAGGAGAAAAGAACAGCTTTATCAGATTTTTCTTCTGGTTATAATTTCATAATTCTATCATAATCTTGGTGAATCCCTTCTGCAGCTAATCCCGCACTTCTAAATTATTCTATTATTACTGAAATCAGCCGCCAGTGTTCTTCTTCAAGATAAATTCAGCATGGTCAATGAATTGATAGAAATCTTGTCATCTTATTTCACGTCCAGCTGTATTATTGGATCCTGTACCCTGCAAAGTAGACTTTACATGCTCAACATTTATTTTAAATGAACAGCTGTTAAAGCATCGAAGTTTGCAGTAAAATAAAAAACTGCTGCACTAGTTTAGTTATTATTGTCATGTGTACAGAGGTACAGTGAAAACCTCTTGTTTGCGTGCTATCCAGTCAAAGAGTATACATGATTACAATCAAGCATACATCCATAATGTATACAAAAGATAGTGTACAATATTTAGTGCAAGATTAAAGATAGTTCAAAGGTCTCCAATGAGATAGGTGGAAGATTCCTGTGGGGACACCGTTACATCTCCTGCGGTTGCAGAGGAAAGTACCTGAGAATGGAAAGAGATGAGTTGCAGAAAGAATGGTCACTGTGGACAGGGTGGGAGGACGTAATTGGTAGTTGGATCATATTGTAGGTGGTGGAAACGTCAAAGAATGATATATAGGATGTGGACAATGGTGGGGCAAAAGGAGAGGACTAGGGGAAACATCCTTGCGATATCTGGAGAGAGGGAGAACCAGAACAGAAATGCAGGACACAGGGGAGACATGGGTATGGCCTCCATCCACAATAGCAAAGGGAAACCACGTTTAATAAAGATAGAGGACATCTCAGATATCCTAGAGTGAAAAGCCTCATCATGGGTGCAGATGCAGAGAAGATGGAGAGTAAAGGATGACATCCTTGCAAGAGGCAGGGTGGGAGAATCTGTAGTCTGGGTAATGGTGGAAGCAAGTTGGTTTATAGTAGATGTCAATCCAAGTTTTTCCAGTGTGATGGAGACAGGGATATCGAGAAAGGGAAGAGTGTTATCACAAATAGTCCAAGTAAATATGAGGGACAGGTAGAGGTTAGTAAAGTTGAGGCAGGTTTTGATTGGCAGACGAGTGGAGGTGACAAACGTTAGAGGTGAAAAGGAGACAAAGGATGATAGATAAGTAGATAAGTAGAGAAGACCAGTGAAATATTGGAAGGGGGCGTGGAGGAGGGGAATGAAGAATAAAAGGGAAATTAGGAACTCTGGGATGAGAGATGGGTGTATGAAGGAGGGGAAAGGAGCAGTTTGACAGAGTGCAAGAAATTGATGCACACCGAATTTACCGGGACATAGGGAGAGAAGGGAGTCTTGGGGCATATTACATGAAATTGGAAAATCGAATGTTCATACCTTTGTTTATAAGTTACCCAAGCAGAATACAAGGTGCAGTTCCTCTAGTTTGCGCGTAGCCTTACTCTGGCAATGGAGGAGGCAAGGATCAAAAAGTCAGGTTGGGGACAAAGGGGAGTTAAAACAGTTAACAACCAGGAGATCCAGAAGGCCCTAATGAACCAGGCTCATGTGATCAGTGAAATGGTTGCCTAGTCTCTCCGATATAAAGGTCACATCACAAGTGCGGAATGACTTAAAGATCTCTGAGCAACATTGTTTATATAAAAGGATGCTGGGACAACAAATACCACAATTCATTAGAAAAGTGACAGGTTTGCAGAAACACCATCAAACTGGAGCCAGGAGATGCTGAACTGCAGGTAATAAACTATAATTTCACACTTTGTACTTGGGATAGGTACAGAAATACGTCAATTTCCCATGACTGTTGGTGCTCGACATCTCTATTGTGAAGACTCACCATGTGCTTTTTGTTCATTGATAAAATGTTTCATATTTGTGAAGATGTTTTGGTTTATTCTACGGCAGTAACATATGAACTCTATTAATTCCACACATTAATAACAGGAACATGCATTTATTTAACTGGAAAAATGAGCTCCAGGGCAGTATCCGAAGGGATCAGACTTGGGTTTCAAAGACAAAAAGATTGAATTTGAAAATAACTCAAGTAGCCCGCCATAAATATGTCCACATGTCACATTAGCTGAGAATTTGTAAGACTTTGGAAAATAATGGATATCCTCTTTAAATAGCCAGCACCAGGATGATACACTTAATAGTATCCTTTGTGTTATATCATATTAAATCAGCATCGGGCAGACAAAAATAGAAAACAACGCAGAAAGAGATAATAAGCACGTCCAGCCATTGGCTGAAGCACAAAATCATGACTGGGAGAGGAGGAGAAGAGATGAGATGGGGGACTCCCACTAACCAGGCTACAGAATTCAAAACACAGCAACCTTCCTCTCAATACAGAACACCAACAAACAGCAGCAGTGAAAACTGAGGAAAGTTAATCAAGCATTAATGGTAAAATATTCCAAAAAATATTTTCATAACATGAAAGGAGCAAAGTACCAACCGACAGGGAGAAATTAACGCTTATTTATTATTCATGACTCGTTTAAAAGCCATTTTAACATCAAATACATTGTTTAATGAGATCAAGCAAGTCGCTTCACCCATCACCGCTCAGTTACAATTTGGATCTCGATTATTAGAGGAAAACAAAAAGGAAGAAAAGATTTGCTATTGTGCAATTTGCTATTGCTCCTTGTGTCGCTAGTGAGAGGCAAAATCTGTCGTTGACGAGTTAAGGACCCCCTACCAGTGCAGAGATTCAGATAAAATTTGATTTCACCCAACTGGAATGGTTCAATTTCCCATCTCTCGAACAGAAATTCTGCTTTTGTTGAGACTACATGCCTTTCTCCTCTAGCCCTTTCCAACGTCCCCAGTCCTTCTCACTGCCCAATGTACCTGGTACTTGGGCGCGTTGTTGCACTGCGGGAAGCTGCCGGCCGAATCGCCGCCGTGTAAGAGGTTGTTATCCACCAGGTTCCAGCCCCAGCTCTGGTCGTCGCCACCTAGAAGGGCCACGTAGCCCTGACACTGGAGCGGGGCGCGCTTGGTTGCCACGCCGATGACAGCTACTGTACCGAGGGGGCCCTCCCACCAGATCTCCCAGACGTGGCGGCCCTCGCTGAAGCCAATGTGGGCGCGGGCGCCGTCCGTACTCTGTGCGATGGGGTTGCGGTGCAGCGTGAAGCCGTTGCGCTTGATGTAGACGTTGCGGGAGCAGTCGGCGGCGCTCCAGGCATAGCGCAGGGCCCGGGCCTTGGCCTTGTAACTGCTCACGTTGCATAGGATGTCGGAGCCGAGCGCCTCCTCGCTCAGCATTCGGCAGCATACACTCCGCCACACCTCGCTGTTCTCGTCCGCCTCCAGGCAGCGGTGCCAGTGACGGCACACCAAGCCGCAGCTCAGCAGGTCGGGTAGTTCCAGGTAGGAGAGCAGCAGCTCCAACACCCGGGCCGGCAGCTTACCCGCCGCCATCTTGACTTGGCGCCGCCCGGCGTCTGACGTCACGACGCACATGGCCCGGCGTCTGACGTCACGACACCCGGCGGATGGCACTGTCCCGGGAATGGTACACAAAAATGCTGGAGAAACTCAGCGGGTGCAGCAGCATCTATGGAGCGAAGGAAATAGGTAACGTTTCGGGCCGAAACCCTTCTTCAGACTGATAGGGGGTGGGGAGAAGAAAGGAAAAAAGGAAAAAGGCGGAGGAGGAGCCCGAGGGCTGGGGGAGGGGAGGAGACAACCAGATGGCTGATGAAGGGGAGGGGACAGCAAGGGCTAGCAGCATTGGGAGAATTCAATGTTCAAACCCCCAGGATGTAGACTGCCCAAGCGGAATATGAGGTGCATTTCCTCCAATTTACGGTGTTGCTCGCTGTGGCCATCGAGGAGACCCAGGACAGAGAGGTCAGATACGGAATGGGAGGGGGAGTTGAAGTGCTGAGCCACCGGGAGTTCAGGTTGGTTATTGCGGACCGACCGGAGGTGTTCGGCGAAACGATCGCCAAGCCTCCGCTTGGTCTCACCGATGTAGATCAGCTGGCATCTAGAGCAGCGAATGCAATAGATGAGGTTGGAGGAGATGCAGGTGAACCTCTGTCGCACCTGGAACGACTGCTTGGGTCCTTGAATGGAGTGGAGGGGGGAGGTGAAGGGACAAGTGTTGCATCTCTTGCGGTTGCAAGGGAAAGTACCAGGGGAGGGGGTGGTATGGGAGGGAAGGGAAGAATTGACAAGGGAGTTACGGAGGGAGCGGTCTTTGCGGAAGGCAGACATGGGGGGAGATGGGAAGATGTGGCGAGTGGTGGGGTCACGTTGGAGGTGGCGAAACTGACGGAGGATCACTTGTTGTATGTGACGGCTGGTGGGGTGAAAGGTGAGGACTAGGGGGACTCTGCCTTTGTTGTGAGTGGGGGGATGGGGAGAGAGAGCAGTGTTGCGGGGTATGGCAGAGACCCTGGTGCGAGCCTCATCTATGGTGGAGGAGGGGAACCCCCGTTCCCTGAAGAATGAGGACATTTCAGATGCCCTGGTGTGGAACGCCTCATCCTGGGAGCAGATGCGGCGTAGACGGAGGAATTGGGAGTGGGGGATGGAGTCCTTACAGGAAGCAGGGTGGGAAGAAGTGTAGTCCAGATAGCCATGGGAGTCGGTAGGTTTGTAGTGGATGTCGGTAAGGAGTCTATCACCTGCGATGGAGATGGTGAGGTCAAGGAATGGTAGGGAAGTGTCGGAAATGGTCCAGGTGTATTTGAGTGCCGGATGGAAGTTGGTGGTGAAGCGGATGAAGTCAGTCAGTTGTGTGTGGGTGCAGGATGTGGCACCAAAACAATCATCGATGTAGCCTTAACACACTGTCCCGGGAATGGTGGACCATGTGGCCCGGCGTCTGACGTCACGACACCCGGCGGATGGCACGGTGTAGCATGGAGATACCCATGGATGCAGATACATAAAGCTACATTTGGCATACTGTGTGCAGTTCTACTCATCCTGCTGTAGGAAGGATGTCATTAAACTGGAAATAGATTTTGTTTTAAATCAAAATAAATTTTGTTCAGGGTAAAAGGTATGTACAAAACAAGAGATGTGCAAAATCCCCCTGACATTCACCGCAGTTATACATACATTTGCTAGCATTCTATTTGGCAGTGTTCCCAAAGACCATAATTATATCCGGCATCCTTGCAACTCATGTGGCCCCCTGGCCTGATATCCCTTCCCTCGTTTGAGGCATATCTCCACCCCACCCTGTCCTCCAATGCCCAGCAGTGGAAGGACTGTAGACTGTGCTACTCCCCCACTGAGTCTTGGCATTCACTGCACCTAGCTTCAGTGCGTCTCTCAGCACATACTCCTGCAGTCTGGAGCAGGCCAGTTAGCAACATTATCTGACTGACATTTCGCTCTGCTGGGAGGTCAAAAAGGTTTGGGCTGACCAAAGAGCATCTTTCACCGAGTTGATAACCTTCCAGCAGCACTTGACATCCGTCTCTGAATGTGTCCCCGAGAACAGTCCATAAATCAGAGTCCTGTTACAGAGCTGTTCAGGATAAACAGTGACAGGGACCCTTGCAACCTTCTCTAGACTCTCTGCAAAACCACACTCTGCTAAGAAGTGGGCAATGTCTCCACTCCATAGTAGCTGTCCTGAGGGCAGCTTCCGCTCCTCTCACCATCAGCCAAGAAAAGTCTTGGTGCTTGTTGGTGAGTTATGGCGCTGAGGTATTTTGCCGGATATTTACCAACAGGCATATCTTCCTCTCATTTTTCTCCATTCTGACATAATTGTTCTCTTCATGATTCCATGGTATACTCTTCCATATCCAATTACTTTCCTTCTGATATCACTTTCCCAGGCACTTTGTCCTTTTACCTCTTCCCTTCCCACTATCCGGAGACCCAAACAGTCCTTCCAGGTGAAGTATCAATTCACTTGTGTATTTCCCAATTCAGTGCTCACAATGTGATCTCTTCTACTTTGGAGAAATAAAACGCTGACTGGGTGGCCGCTTTGGAGAGCACCTGTGTTCAGTCCACAGGTTGACCCTGAGCTTCCAATTACCAGTTACTTTTATTCTCCAACCACTCCCACATAGAACTCTTTATCTTTAGCCACTAACAATGGTCCAACGTTCCCTAAAGTAAGTTGAGTACCTTAAGTACAAGAGGATTCAACTCAACTCCTGTACAGTCTACACCCCCTCGGTCTTTAAGAAGCAAGGAAGCAATAGAGGCAGTAGCAAATGGGAAACACCAATAATTTAGTTTAGAGATACATCGTGGAAATAGGCCCTTTGTGCCACCGACTGCGCCAACCAGCAATCACCCATACACTAGTTCTTTTCTACACACTAGGGACAATTTACAAAGCCAATTAGCCTACAAACCTGCACATCTTTGGAATGAGGGAGGAAACCCAGGCATCCAGAGAAAACCCATGCGGTCACAGGGAGAACGTACAAACTCTGTATGGACAGTACCCATAGTCAGGATCGAGCTCAGGTCTCTGACGCTGTATGGCATCAACTCTACTGCGGCGCCACTGCACCACCTCGATAGAGATTTTGGATGCAAAGGTAAAAACAAAGATAAAATAGGTGTTGTTATGGCACTGGAAGTCACGGGGTTGAGAGTGGAAATTTGATGTTGAAGTTTTCAGACATAAATGAAAAGGTGTGATGATCAGAAAAAGGCAAGGTACTCAGAATAAAAAAATGTAAGCTATGGACTGATTATAATTGGTAAGACATTCGTTGATAAGATTCTTTATTCCACATCATGTAAAACTCATGGAATATGATTAAAATCATAATCAGTTGAATGTAAAACTCATGGACTATGATTAAAATTACGCATGATCAGTTCAACTTCTGTTTCTGTATTACTATAAAAATAAAGACACCATATATATTTGACTTACTCCTCAAGTTGACCTACTACTTGCATTGCCTTTTTATATTCTGAGGGCATTTGAAGTTACACAGCACAGAAACAGGCCCTTCAGCCCACCATACGCATGCTAACCATCTAGTTCCCACCGACACTAAACCCACATACCCGCATTTGGTCATCTAAATACTTCTTGCATATTGTGAGGGTCTCTGCTACAATCACTCACCCTAATCAAGCAACATGTTCCAGACTCCATCCCTCTGTTTTATTTGTTATTCACGGGTCATTCAAAGACTGGAGTGTGATAAATATTAATATTTCAGCTGCAATTCTGGCACACATATTCAGCTTTTGTTTTCCTGCTGAATCACACCACCACAGCAAATAGAAGCCACAGAAATGATTTTTTAAATCTAATTCACTTTCTTCTTCACTCATTGGACAATTATATTTTCATCTCTAATAATCATATCAGAATATAATGGCCTTGCTCTAAAGGTAGTCCCAAATTGCTGTTATGCTATTTCCCAATTCTCTGAAGAGCTGGGTCTTCTATTTCAAATCTTATTTAGACTGATAGGATATCATTCACCTTTGGTGAGAATTGTAAATGAACCCGAGTAGTTTCCAAGTACCACACAGGCATACTACAGTTTAGCAATTCCTGATTGTCTCATCTCAGAAGCCATGAGATTTGAAAAAAAAAATGTGTGGGGCTCAGTGGAGAGCAACGAGTTGGAAATCATGAGGCCAAGTCTAACCACAAGCCTGTAAACTTGACTAATGCCGCATTGCACCATTTGTGGAGTGTTGCACTGATGTATGTGGCATTGAACCAAAACTAATGAGCTTTCTCCAAAAAAAAGAATGCACTGTTTTTAAAAAGTGAATTTCTTTTACCCATTGTCGTGGCCAACATTTATCTGTCTCCAAAATACAAAGCAAATTATTGATATTTGACCTTATAGTGTCTTGCTAAGTGGGAATTGACAGCCACATTTCCTACATTTTAGACAAGGTTGTGAAATGCTTGGGACATTGTAAGGTATATGAGAACCAGGTCCTACAACAGATGGTGCAATGGGCTAAGTGTTCGGCTAGCAACCAGAAGGTAGCCGGTTCGAATCCCGCTTGGAGTGCACACTGTCGTTGTGTCCTTGGGCAAGACACTTCACCCACCTTTGCCTGCATGTGAATATGTGTGAATGTGTGTGAATGTGTGTGAGTGATTGGTGGTGGTCGGAGGGGCCGTAGGCGCAGATTAGCAGCCACGCTTCCGTCAGCCTGCCCCAGGGCAGCTGTGGCTCCAGAAGTAGCTCACCACCACCGAGTGTGACTGAGGAGTGAATGAATAATGTGATGTAAAGCGCCTTGAGTATTAGAAAGGCGCTATATAAATCCCATCCATTATTATTATTATTATTACTTTTGCTTAAATTGCAAATGCCACATTAGTAAAACAGAGGATGTCTACGTGAGCTTACTGCTGCAGCTTGTGTGAGCCGAGGAAGCTTTATTCTGTCTCTAACTGTGCTACACACACTCTCATATTGAAAAGGGCACTGATTTTTACCACCTTGATGAGCTTAAAACAATAAAAATAAACACAATAGCATTTACAGGTAAGATACCTTGTGAAATTTCACTGAGTGGAGGATGGCAGAGTTTTATAGGGATTTAAAATTCCCTTTGGATCCAGAATCGCTTTCATCTGCTGCATTATCTGTACCGCCACCCTGGGCTTACTGAAATAAATTAAGTCTTTTTTCTTAAAGCCCAGGCCATGCTCAGCACTGATGCTTCCACAATACTGAGCAGTCCATTCATACAAGTAGGGCTCAATATTGTTCAACAGCTGCTGATCTTGTGCTTGAGATACAACATTTAGGTGCAAATTTCCATCACCTAGGAAGAAAAATAAATATTGCAATGACAGTTTTAAATATTGGTGACACTACCCATTGCCTTTAAATGACCATACACAACCCTTCCCTTTAAATACACAGAATGATCTACCAACACCCTAGATAAAACAAGTTGAGTTGCTATCTTCATGGAGCAAAAATTAAGTTGAAACAAATCTACAGTAAGTAACATGCTGAAGCCTTGACTTTCCTTGACCCATTCCCATTCCAAATAAGCAGCACATCAGTGAGTCTCACCCAGGTGCCCATAGCCAACAACACGCTTCGCCCTCTTCCCCAGCCTTCTCCTCATGTCAATGACAATATCATAGATTTTCTCCAGCGGTAACGAGATGTCGTATTTATATGTATAGCCATCGTGGACCAGTGCCTCGGCGACGCATTCTCGCAGAGCCCAGAGTGCCTAAAGGGAAGAACAAACTCATTAACACTGCTTAGCATCTCAGGCTTCTTACCTCCTTAAAAACTACAACTATTGACTGATCTGTGTGTAATTTCTTTGGCCAAGTATAGCTGCAAGATCAATGTAATGTGCTTTGCAATGGCACAGATAGAGTGGACTGAAAATCTCTTATTCTACATAGAGCCGTGGAACAAGCACCACATTTACTGACCCACATATCTTACTGGCAGACTTAGTTCCTATACCAATTATTTTGATCATGTATAGACTTTTCTTTGACTGGATAGCATGCAACAATAGGCTTTTCACTGTACCTAAACTAAATTAAATGTAAACTAAACTAAACTCACTAGCTCTCCACTGGACAGTTTTCCCAGTGCTTAAAAAAACTAAGTGAAACAGCATATATTATGAGCCTAAAACAGTGTTATCTAATATATTACTGCAATGAACTGCAGATGCTGGTTTATACACACAATGGAGTAACTCAGGGAGTCAGGCAGCATCTCTGAAGAAGTTTTGGGTCAGAAGAAGGTTTCCGACCCGAAACGCCACCTATCCATGTTCTCCAGAGATGTCAGTTTACTAGTTGAGTGGAGCATTAATGGGACAGGCATTGGAAGCCGAAGTCTGATAAGGTGACACAAAGTATCTTATCATCAAGGGGCTCAAGATTTGGGAGTCCCAC
This sequence comes from Malacoraja senta, assembly GCA_038087875.1. Classification (NCBI taxonomy): domain Eukaryota; kingdom Metazoa; phylum Chordata; class Chondrichthyes; order Rajiformes; family Rajidae; genus Malacoraja; species Malacoraja senta. The sequence goes on from CM075984.1 coordinate 28,732,556, forward strand.
CCTATTTTAATTTGAATTATTTTAATCCATGAACTACTTGAATCTCCTTCTTAAATGCCCACCTCCTGTAATCTGAGATAGACACAAAATGCTGGAATAACATAGCGGGTCAGGCAGCATCTTGCGGGTCAGCAAAAGGAATAGGTGACGTTTCGGGTCGAGACCCTCCATCAGACCCTTCATCAGAGTGATCTGAGTGATTTATCTTCGACTCTCTCAAAAACAGTAAAATGTATCCTAATTTTTAACCTCTACCCCTACTTTATCGGACTTCGCTACTGTAATTGATTTTATTCTTGAAACAGTAGGAACACATTCCCTACATTCTGTATGTCAACCATGTGAATCCGCTCACAACGAACTGAATTCCTTATCATTCCTTGACACCTGCCAACTTTTCCAACTGTGTATATTCTCTTGCAGTTCGATTTTCAAATAAAAATTCCACATGCTTATACAATATAAAATCTCTCTCAACATAGAATCACTGATTTTACATCCATGCCCATTAAATCATTCACCACTACTCAAAACTGCAAAAACAGTGATTAGGCATTGGCTAGATCAAGATGTCACGTCTATGGATTATATTATTAGGGTTGATTGAAAAGATATTTGAAATAACACATACAATAAAGCATTATAGTGCAAAGATAGACAAAAGTGCTGGAGAAACTCAGCGGGTGCAGCAGCATCTATGGAGCGAAGGAAAGAGGCAACGTTTCGGGCCGAAACTCTTCTTCAGACTGATGTAGGGTGGTGGGGGGTGGGGAGAAGGAAGGAGAAAGGAAGAGGAGGAGCCAGAAGGCTGAGGGAGAGCTGAGAAGGGGAGGAGACAGCAAGGGCTACCGGAAATTGGAGATGTCAATGTTTATGCCGCTAGGGTGCAAACTGCCCAAGCGGAATATGAGGTGCTGCTCCTCCGATTTCCGGTGGTGCTCACTCTGGCCATGGAGGAGGCCCAGGACAGAAAGGTCAGATTCGGAATGGGAGGGGGAGTTGAAATGCTGAGCCATAGGGAAATCAGGTTGGTTAATGCTGACCGAGCGGAGGTGTTCGGCGAAACGATCGCCAAGCCTACGCCTGGTCTCACCGATGTAGATCAGCTGACATCTATATTATACTAGACTAAGTGGGACCCGTTGGGTCCCATGTTCACACGGGAGGGCTGGACCCACGACGCAATATTCCACCTCTACACCAATTCCAATATTGGTGGCCAGTGGGGGGGGGGGCTTTCTGGAGCGCTGGTATGGGTGTTGTTGGCTGCAGGGACTACTGGTCTCCAGAAGGCTAGTATGGACATTGTGGGCCAAATGGATTCTTGTGGTGGCAGCTCAGTCCCTCAAGCCTGATGTGCTGCAGCTCACACGGCTGGTGGGCTGGCAGTTGACACGGCTATTCCTTGAAATTCCATTTCAAGCCGAGTGCAAGGCCACCAAAATCAAATCCATTTTCCTACCATTTCAAGCAGGGTGCAAGGCCACCAAATTCAAGTGCAGTTTCATACCATTTCAAGGAGGGTGCAAGGCCACTGAATTCAAGTGCAGTTTCCAACCACTTCAAGCAGGGTGCAAGGCCACCAAATTCAAGTGCAGTTTCATACCACTTCAAGCCGGGTGCAAGGCCACCAAATTCAAATGCAGTTTCATACCATTTCATGCAGGGTGCAACGACACCACATTCAAATGCAGTTTCATACCATTTCATGCAGGGCGCAAGGCCACCACATTCAAATGCAGTTTCATACCATTTCAAGCAGGGTGAAACCATCATAAAACTACACAAAACACCATACTCACAGTTCAGTAGACATTCAGTGTGTTCAGTTGATTCACAGCTCAGACAGAGTTGTGACCTCTCCCTCCCCCATCATGCAGAGACTGAGCCACACCCACACTTCCGGGTTTTATAATCCCTCCCCCTCCCACCGGAAAAGATGTGGCCTTCATGGCGTGATTGACAGGAGAGAGATTCTCAACATCTTTTAAACACTAATAACACTTTTATTTTTCATTGATGGGAAGAATACTCTGCACCTGATGAGCGGAGGGAGGCTGAGTAAGATGGCCAAAAATCACAGCCGTAAGTGGTAGCATTTAATCTAAAATCAATATAGTGCAAACAGGAAGTTGTCAAGTTTAGCCAAACAACCCTTTGCACTGCCATTTTACATCAACCCCAAAAAAAACCAAACAACCATTTGCACTGCCTTTTTACTTCAACCCCCAAAAAAAACAAACAACCATTTGCACTGCATTTTTACTTCAACCCAAAACCCCCCCCAAACAACCTCTTGCACTTCCTTTTTACTTCAACCCATCCCCCCAACCATTTGCACTGCCTTTTTACTTCAACCCAAAAAAAAAAAAAAACCATTTGCACTGCCTTTTTACTTCAACCCAACCCCCCTCCAAACAACCATTTGCACTGCCTTTTTACTTCAAACCAAAACCCCCCAAACAACCATTTGCACTGCCTTTTTACTTCAACCCCCCCCCAAAACAACCATGTGCACTGCCTTTTTACTTCAACCCAACCCCCCCCCCCAAACAACCATTTGCACTGCCTTTTTACTTCAACTCAACCCCCCCAACACCATTTGCACTGCCTTTTTACTTCAACCCAAACCACCCCTCCCAAACAACCATTTGCACTGCCTTTTTACTTCAACCCAAACCCCCCCCAAACAACCATTTGCACTGCCTTTTTACTTCAACCCCAAAACCCCCCAAACAACCATTTGCAGTGCCTTTTTACTTCAAACCAACCATATTTTCATTTTCAAACCACATTAAGGGCACTCACAGTTGAATAGACATGTGTTCAGTGTTATTCAGAGCTCAGAGAGACCGTCTCGCTTCCTCCATCTTGCAGAGACTGAGTGAGGCACACCACTTCCTGGTTTTATAGTCCCTCCCCCTCCCTCCAGCAGGGGCAGCAGAGAGAATGGCAATTAAAAAAAAAACCCATTAATATCTCTCTGATTTTTCATCGATGGGAAAAACCCTCTGGTCCAGGAAGGCAGAGGGAGGCTCTGAGTGAGGTGGCCAAAAATGATGGCTGTATGTGGCGCCGTTCTCTCGGAAATGATAGCACAGCGAGCCAAAAGCGGTCAAGATCAGACTTTTAGTAATATATTTTTTATGACATTATAGTGCAAAACCTGTAGTAGTCTAATAATTATCAAAGAAGTCAACCAAGTTATGCAGGACACCTAATTAAGTCTTTCCATTTTGATCCAATACATAATATTCTTCAGAGGAAAGATCAGGAGGAACTGTACTCTACCTTTATCTTATTTTCCTCAGTTGCTATTGTTCCATCAGTCACCAGACCAGAGCTCATGACCTTCTCCACGAAACAACTAAGCTTCTCCTGATCATGGTCACTGTTGGATCCCGATGTTTCTATCAAAACGTAGAACGGTGCCTCTGGAAGAGGGTGAATAGAACACAGTGAACATCAGTAACTTTGTCAGATAATAAGAAGTAGGGATAAAGATAATATGTTCATATAAAATGAAGTGAAGGGAGGGTGAATCAGGGGACATGATTGGTAGAAACTCACTCTTGGGAGCTAACAATGAGTGCACCAATAGAGCAACAACTATCATTTTAAAACCCAGTTCTATTTAAGTCAATAGAACCAAATTTAACGACGAAAATGGCTGAAGGCAAAGAGATCTGAACATTTTGTGTGATTACATATTGTACAATGCCATGGAGGTGTAAAGGTACCGAAAATTCATGAAACTATCTAATACCAGAACATGGTCTGAAAGAGTTATTCATAAACTTTCTGCATCACAGCTTTATAAATACTGTTCCAATCAATGCAACCTGTAGAAAACCTTTTCCTAATTTTCTATAGAACAAACAGCTGGAAGAGTAACAGTCTGCCCCTGGGCTTATGAAGAGTGCTTAGGACTGCTCCCCACGGGAGAGTGGGATCTGCCTAGGGTCTACCATAGGTAGACCACTGGCCCATCTCGGGCATGTGACTTTGACGTTTGCTCAAATACAGTCCCAGGAAATCAGAAAGCCATTTGCATAGGTCGGAATTTTAAGCCTAAAATGTTGTATCTCTTTCCTATACCTCAGGGTATATTGCACTGCTGCTGCACATATGCACATTTAGGGACAATACCAAGGATGAGGGCCAACCCCAGGGAAGAACGCAGGGAAAAATAATAATTTGAGAAAGTAACAGAGATGCCAAAATTAAAAAGGTTCTCTCTATGAAGAGAAATAAATGGTCATTTCTGATTGGAGAGAAAGTCAGACAAATAATCAGTACATAAACACAAATTTAAAGCTAATTGCTATATTGCTGCCAGGTTAATGTAAAGGTTCTGGGCCAGAGTACAATACCAATTCCTCCTACAAATAGAATTATGTATTTATTTTACTCCAACATGTATTTTTACATCTGATTTAAAAGTACAATCGCTGACCCATTAGAAATGGCAGTTTGACATCAATCAGTTACATCGCCATGACTTACCTATGCTTGCTAAAAGACAAATATAAACATACCAAAGCATAAAATGTACAGTACAAAAACAGTCCATTCAGTCCAATGCATCTGTGCCGGCATTTATGCTTCAGCATGGACTCCTCTATCTTTCTCGCACATTTTTTGTATTTTTTAATCTCTTTGTCAAGAACCTTTACAAGGGATCCAGTTGCTACGTCAAGGTTGATTCAGGAAACACAGAATTCATTGACATTGTCACAGGGGTAAGACAAGGTTGCCTTCTATCCCCCCTACTGTTTATTGTCACGATCGACCATGTCATGCGAAAGACAATGAACAAATCTGACTTTGGAATACCATGGAGAACAGGAAGACGCCTCACAGACCTAGATTTTGCCGATGACATTGCATTATTAGCAGTCAAGACACCCTTCAAGAGATGACAACCGCTCTGGAGGAGAATGCATCAAAGGTTGGATTAAAGATTAGCAGCCAGAAGACTAAGACCATGCAGACTGGAGACCAGCAGCCAATAGACCAACTGATAATCAATGGGGAACCTATGGGAAAACGCCACAAGATTTACCTATCTTGGCAGCATGCTCACAGTAGATGGAGATGTAGAGGTCAACATCAACTCCTGAATTGGTAAAACTGCTTCAGTCTTCAGAAGAATGCAACCAATATGGTCCAGTGGCGGGATATCCAAGGTGCTAAAATTCAAGCTCTTCCAGTCTGTAGTCCTTCCCACAGCCCTCTATGCCAGTGAGACATGGAAAATCAATGTGAAGATGAAAAAGAAATTGGATGCATTCCAACAACGCTGCTTGAGGAAGATTCTGAAGACTAGCTACAGAGACCACATCACAAACGAGGAGATCTACCGTGAAACTGCAACAAAGCCTCTCAGCCAGGACATAGAGGTACGCAGGATGAAATTTGCAGGACATGTACTCAGAATGTCACCAGAACATGCACCTAAGATAGCAATGTCATGGCAACCTGAAGGAAGAAGGAAAAGAGGCCGACCAAAACTCACATGGAGGCGAACATTCCAGAAGGAATTGGAAGCCCGGGACGCAAGCCTATCAACGGTGGAAGACGTCGCACATAACCGAACAGAATGGCGAAAGCTTGCCGCCCAATGCACTCAACAGTAAGTCTAAGTATTTGTGCAAGCATCTGCCAATCAACTCCCCTCCCTCCTCCACCTGTATCTACCTATAATTTGCATGGCTTTGACCTGCCCCAACTTCTCTTCCAGCTTTCCTCCTCCCCAACCACAATCAGCCTGAAGGAGCCCAACCCAAAACGTCACCTCTCCATGTTCTCCAGAGATGCTGCCTGAACCGCTGAGTTCCTCAACCACTTTCTTTCTTTTCTTGTTCAATATTTGATGTTGGACAGAACCTCTTGCTATTATTGTGGCATCATCCTTGTCAATTTTTATTGCATTTTCCCCATGTGCCTCTCAATCCTTTGTATGATTAAGAGGAGAAAACACTGTGCATGGCATTTTAAGTGTGGTCTGACTGAGGTTCTGTATAAGTTCTGTATAAGATCTGCTCCACTTTTCAATTTTATCTCTTGAAGTATGAATGTCAACACCCGTTTGATTTTACCGGTGGCCTACTTGAGCTGCTTTTAATGATTTGTGATTCTGTACCTGATGATCCTTTGCCCCATCACAACACATTATTTGGGTGCGTGACCCCTTATTCTTTTTCCCAAAAACCATCACTTTTCACTTACCTATATTGGCATTCATTTGACAGCCAGACATCATTAAATAGGTTTATTCATGGTTTCTGGTCTCTGGCATTTTCCTCTCAATTAACTGCAACACAATTTGGTGCCATCGCAAATTTTGCACTTGTATTTCTAATTCCAGAATGGATTTTGTTTTTGAGATAATGAACCTTGCAGAACTCAACCTTCTAATCTGCTCTTTCTTTGTCTTGTGATTTATTACCACTCCCTTGAATGCACATTTTCTAACCTTAGTCACACATATGTGAGGATTTGATTGAAGGCTTTACAAGTATTCCACAACTGCTACATTAATCTTATTTATGCTTTCTGTTTTCAGAGAGGTTGGTCAAGTATGATTACACACTAATTGTTTTTATTATATTCAAATTTTTGAGTAAGGATTGCATTATCTGAAAAAGGGTATCGACACAAAACATCGCCTATCCATGTTCTCCAGAGGTGCTGCCTGACATGCTGAGTTACTCTAGCACTTTGTGTCCCTTTATTGCATTGACTTTGCTGGCATCAATATTAAGTTAAAATTTTATCTGAACTTGTTCCATCTCCCATTTTAAATATATGAAACACATTAGCTGCCCTGCCCTGCCCTTGGCATTATTCCATTTTCAATGATCTTTTTTAAATGTTTTTTTGTAATAGTGTTTCTGTTATCACTTCCATATCTAAAATCCATTCACACCATGCACTTCATCCTCTCTACGTTGATCAGCTTATTAATTGTCCCCATCCTTTCTATACAATTTGAGCTCCTTCTTCTAACTTTGTCTCCACTTTTAGTCCTTCGGGAAAGTACTGAGGTAAAATAATGTTTCATAGTATTGCTGCCATTTCACTGACATTACTAATGGGTTTATTGTGTGAATCGTTTCCTTTTGCTATAGGAGGCCATTTCAGCCCAACAAGTCTATGCTGGCTCACAGAGCAATTTCAGTCTACAAATAATATGTTCTGTAACCAATTCTCCCCACATTCCCAGATTCTTTCACTCATTTACACACTCGGAGCAATTTAGAGGCCAATTAACCTACCAACCTGCATGTCTTTGGGATGTGGGAGAAAATTGGAAATCCACAAGGCCATAGGAAATGTGCAAACTTCAAACAGACAGTGCCAGACATCAGGATTGAACCCAAATCTCTGGAGCTGCAAGACTCCAACTCCACTGACTGCATCACTGTGCTGCCCGCTTAGAGACCCTGTCCACATTTTTCTTCACTTATTTATGATTCCATGTGTCATTATTATATTCCTTGATAATTGCATTGCAGTTTCACCTTGCTTTAATTGGTTTTGATCTGTTTCGCAGCTTCTAGGCATTCACTTCTTTCTTTCAGTGCTATCTATGTACGTAGTGCACGTCTTCTTCTTTATGTCGAATTTGCTCCAAATGTTTGCTCCAAGATTAAAGTACCAACAGCCCAAAGGAAACAAATATCCACATTGGGTTGAGGTCACTATTGTCATCACCCTCTCATGGTGCCATTAAATGGAAGGAAGTATGAAGTATGATCAGCTGTGATCTAATCAACTGGAAAAGCACATTTAAGGTTTCTCCTTTTCTGATGAATGGCAACTACCATAATAGTAGTTATGGCTGTAGGAATAGTTGATTTCATGAACCCAGGTATCCTACTCAGAAATCTGTAATTAATCTTCTATAATCTTTCTTTTCCCATCTTACCTTGTAACGGGTTTGTCAGTTTCAGATGCTCAGAGACAAGCTCTCTGCACCCATAGTCCATGAACTCAAACGCAGAGAGAATTTCACCCAACATGCCTTTGGATTCCTTGAATATGTCCAAGACTTTGTCAAAGCCATCGCAACCTTGAAACATAGATCAGATTCATATAGTTTATATATTGTAGATAAATAAATAAGTTATATTCTTAATATAGAGGAAATACAGCAGAGAATATATATTCTATGAAAGTGTAGTATATATTTTACAATCATTGTATGCTTATTATGCACATATCGCATGCTTATTGTACAGAGCTTCAGTACTTTAAATGCCTCTTCATGGTATGTTTTATTGCGCATGATGAGTATGGAAAGAAATCAGGCACAGAGACTTTACTGTGGACCTATTGTACATAATACAGTCAAACATCTTTACTCATTCATGGGATGTGGGCTTCTCTGGCTTAGCCAACATTTATTTCTCATGCCTAACCACACCAAAAAATTATTGGAGACAGATTTCATTCGACAATCACTGCAGTTCATGTGGTGATGTTTCTCCCACTGTGCTGTTAGAAAGGAAGTTCCAGGGATATGAGCCAAAAACATTGAAGAATGTGCAAGATATTTCAGAGCCAGGAAATTATGTAGTTTACATGGCGTTTCAAGGCAGTTGCTTTTCCATGTGACCACTGCACTGGTCTTCGTAGATGGGGGCACAGGTTTGGATGCCACAAAAAGCCTCTACGCATCTTGTATGTTGCAGCCGTAGCGTACTAATGATGGATGAAGTGAATACCTAAGGTGTGGATGGAGTGCCAATCAAGCTGACTGCTTTGTTCTGAGTAATACTGAGCTTGAAATGATACTGGACTTCACTCATCAAAGATAATACAGAGAGTTCCATCATTGCAGTGCAAGGCCATAAAGACAAAGATCAGAATGTGATTTCAGAATGAACATTTCTTCATGTCAATATATATTTATTTTTTTCTCTTACTACAGCCTTACTACTAGCAACACGTAACACAAGCAGTGAAGTATAACAGGCTTCCAACTGCCTCACTGGCATTTCATCCTAGAGATATTCCCGTCTGTAAAGGATTGCAGTATAATCACCAACATTGCATCCAGTTTTTTGTATAATTCTGTGGATATATTTTATAGGGCTGGAATACATGGATAGGGTAGACAGTCAGAATCTTTTTGCCAGGGTTGAAATGTCAAAGACGAGAGGGCATAGCTTTAAGGTCAGAAGGGGAAAATTGAAAGGAGATGGGTGAACAAGTTTGTTACACAGAGAGTGGTGGGTGCCTGGAATGCGCTGCCAGGGGTGCTGGTGAAAACAGATTAGAGGCATTTAAGAGGCTTTTAATAGGCACACCGAAATGCAGGAAATGGAGGGATATGGATCATGTACAGGTAGAGGAGATTAGTTTAACAGCATCATATTCGGCACTGACATTATGGGCTGGAGAACCTGCTCTTGCGCTGTACTGTTTTATGTTCTATACACTGGCAAGCCAGGTCCATACAAGGAGACATTGTAACTCTTGGAAATTATCATGCTGTTGGAGACCATCTCAGCATAGTAACCAATCATGACAAATTCCCAAACATTCTTGGTAAATATGATTATGTTCTTGCCTTTACCTAAAAGTACTACATTGACAGAGGCTGGCTTCCTTGGACACAAAATGGACACAGCTGTGATTATCCCAAGTGTGCCTTCAGATCCAATAAAAAGCTGTTTGAGATCATAGCCTGTGTTGTCTTTGCGAAGTGATGTTAGACAGTTCAAGACAGTTCCATCTGCGAGTACCTATGAGCAGAAACAACGTGTGAAGGAATGGTGTATAACAGTTCACAAACTTCAAGACCAATAGATCTCTCACAGGAAATGCTAAAGAACTCTGTAATATTCTTGATGAGTAACGATGAAAAGTCATAGAGTGACACAGCATGGAAACAGGCCCTTTGAAACAAAAGTATTTGTTCAATGTGTTTGTCAATGGTCTTGTAATTTATTTGCCTTTCATTGATCTCTTCCAATTTGCACATTTCACCAAATCTCTCACAGTCTTCTGTGTTTCTTACCAATCTTTCTGCCTTTAGTCATTTGTGTGACCAAGCACTGCTAATTTTCTTTATTCGCTGAAATACTCTGGGTTAATATAATTTCTGTCATTCTCTATTAGCCACTGCGATACAACTTTATTTCCAAAAGGATCAAAGAATTGTTGATATTTTTTAGACTAAATCTAAACCTCAGCCATATTAGATACATACATAGATACATAGAAAATAGGTGGAGTAGGCCATTCGGCCCTTCGAGCCTGCACCGCCATTCAATATGATCATGGCTGATCATCCAACTCAGTATCCCGTACCTGCCTTCTCTCCATACCCCCTGATCCCTTTAGCCACAAGGGCCACATCTAACTCCCTCTTAAATATAGCTAATGAACTGGCCTCAACTACCCTCTGTGGCAGAGAGTTCCAGAGATTCACCACTCTCTGTGTGAAAAAGTTTTTTCTCATCTCGATCTTAAAGGATTTCCCCCTTATCCTTAACCTGTGACCCCTTGTCCTGGACTTCCCCAACATCGGGAACAATCTTCCTACATCTAGCCTGTCCAACCCCATAAGAATGTTGTACGTTTCTATAAGATCCCCTCTCAATCTCCTAAATTCTAGCGAGTATAAGCCAAGTCTATCCAGTCTTTCTTCATATGAAAGTCCTGACATCCCAGGAATCAGTCTGGTGAACCTTCTCTGCACTCCCTCTATGGCTATAATGTCCTTCCTCAGATTTGGAGACCAAAACTGTACGCAATACTCCAGGTGTGGTCTCACCAAGACCCTGTACAACTGCAGTAGAACCTCCCTGCTCCTATACTCAAATCCTTTTGCTATGAAAGCTAACATACCATTCGCTTTCTTCACTGCCTGCTGCACCTGCATGCCTACTTTCAATGACTGGTGTACCATGACACCCGGGTCTCGCTGCATCTCCCCTTTTCCTAATCGGCCACCATTTAGATAATAGTCTGCTTTCCTGTTTTTGCCACCAAAGTGGATAACCTCACATTTATCCACATTATACTGCATCTGCCAAACATTTGCCCACTCACCCAGCCTATCCAAGTCACCATGCAGTCTCCTAGCATCCTCCTCACAGCTAACACTGCCCCCCCAGCTTAGTGTCATCCGCAAACTTGGAGATGTTGCCTTCAATTCTCTCATCCAGTTCATTAATATAAATTGTAAATAGCTGGGGTCCCAGCACTGAGCCTTGCGGTACCCCACTAGTCACTGCCTGCCATTGTGAAAAGGACCCATTTACTCCTACTCTTTGCTTCCTGTTTGCCAGCCAGTTCTCTATCCACATCAATACTGAACCCCCAATACCGTGTGCTTTAAGTTTGTATACTAATCTCTTATGTGGGACCTTGTCGAAAGCCTTCTGAAAGTCCAGATACAACACATCCACTGGTTCTCCCCTATCCACTCTACTAGTTACATCCTCGAAAAATTCTATAAGATTCGTCAGACATGATTTACCTTTCGTAAATTCATGCTGACTTTGTCCAATGATTTCACCACTTTCCAAATGTGCTGCTATCCCATCTTTAATAACTGACTCTAGCAGTTTCCCCACTACCGATGTTAGACTAACTGGTCTGTAATTCCCCGTTTTCTCTCTCCCTCCCTTCTTAAAAAGTGGGGTTACGTTTGCTACCCTCCAATCCTCAGGAACTACTCCAGAATCTAAAGAGTTTTGAAAAATTATCACTAATGCATCCACTATTTCTGGAGCTACTTCCTTAAGTACTCTGGGATGCAGCCTATCTGGCCCTGGTGATTTATCGGCCTTTAATCCATTCAATTTACCCAACACCACTTCCCGACTAAGCTGGATTTCACTCAGTTCCTCCATCTCCTTTGACCCGCGGTCCCCTGCTATTTCCGGCAGATTATTTATGTCTTCCTTAGTGAAGACGGAACCAAAGTAGTTATTCAATTGGTCCGCCATATCCTTGTTCCCCATGATCAATTCACCTGTTTCTGACTGCAAGGGACCTACATTTGTTTTAACTAATCTCTTTCTCTTCACATATCTATAAAAACTTTTGCAGTCAGTTTTTATGTTCCCTGCCAGTTTTCTTTCATAGTCTATTTTCCCTTTCCTAATTAAGCCCTTTGTCCTCCTCTGCTGGTCTCTGAATTTCTCCCAGTCCTCTGGTATGCTGCTTTTTCTGGCTAATTTGTACGCATCATCTTTTGTTTTGATACTATCCCTGATTTCCCTTGTTATCCACGGATGCACTACCTTCCCTAATTTATTCTTTTGCCAAACTGGGATGAACAATTTTTGTAGTTCATCCATGCAGTCTTTAAATGCCTTCCATTGCATATCCACCGTCAACCCTTTTAGAACTAATTGCCAGTCAATCTTGGCCAATTCACGTCTCATACCCTCAAAGTTACCTTTCTTTAAGTTCAGAACCGTTGTTTCTGAATTAACAATGTCACTCTCCATCCTAATGAAGAACTCAACCATATTATGGTCACTCTTACCCAAGGGGGCACGCACAACAAGACTGCTAACTAACCCTTCCTCATTACTCAATACCCAGTCTAGAATAGCCTGCTCTCTCGTTGGTTCCTCTACATGTTGGTTTAGATAACTATCCCGCATACATTCCAAGAAATCCTCTTCCTCAGCACCCCTGCCAATTTGATTCACCCAATCTATATGTAGATTGAAGTCACCCATTATAACTGTTTTGCCTTTGTTGCACGCATTTCTAATTTCCCGTTTGATGCCATCCCCAACTTCACTTCTACTGCTAGGTGGCCTGTACACAACACCCTCCAGCGTTTTCTGCCCCTTAGTGTTTCGCAGCTCTACCCATACCGATTCCACATCCTCCAAACTAATGTCCTTCTTTTCCACTGCGTTAATCTCCTCTTTAACCAGCAACGCTACCCCACCTCCTTTTCCTTTCTCTCTATCCCTCCTGAATATTGAATATCCCTGGATGTTCGGCTCCCAGCCTTGGTCACCCTGGAGCCATGTCTCCGTGATCCCAACTATATCATAATCATTAATAGCTATCTGCACGTTCAACTCATCCACCTTATTACGAATGCTCCTTGCATTGAGACACAAAGCCTTCAGGCTTGTTTTTACAACGCTCTTACCCCTTATACAATTATGTTGAAAAGTGGCCCTTTTTGATTTTTGCCCTGGATTTGTCTGCCTGCCACTTTTACTTTTCACCTTGCCACCTATTGCTTCCGCCCACATTTTACACCCCTCTGTTTCTCTGCTCACCCATTTAAGAACCCCACCACCTCTTATTCTCTGTTTATTATTGTTTTCTTCTTTCCCCCCTACATGTTGGGTCTGAGTGCTTACCTTCTCTGCCTCCTGCCTCACACACTGTCTAATAGCTTTCTCTATTTGAGTCCCTCTATATTGATTATCTACCCTTTGTAATTGTCCAAATTAAAAATTGTGATTATAAATTTAGATGTCACTATAGCACGGTCCAATTTAATTAAAAGTTATTTCATATTATTATCACTCTTATCCATGGGAATCTTTACTAGAATATATCAGAATAGGGCAGCATGGTGGCACAGTGGTCGAATTGCTGCCTTACAGTGCTTGCAGCAGCGGAGACCCGGGTTCGATCACAACTACGGGTGCTGTCTGTACGGAGTTTGAACGTTCTCCCTGTGAGCGCATGGGATTTCTCAGAAATCTTCGGTTTCCTCCCATACTCCAAAGACGTAGAGGTTTGTAGGTTGATTGGCTTGGTATAAGTGTAAATTGTCCCAAGTGTGTGTAGGATAGAGGTAATGTGCAGGGATCGCTGGTCGGTGCGGACTCGGTGGGCCGAAGAGCCTGTTTCCGCGCTGTATCTCTAAACCAAACTAAACTAAATTACTATTTAACTTTGATCATTGCAAATAACAGATCTAAATAGCCCATTCCCTACCTGATTCCTCAAAATGTTATTCTAGAAACTTATAAAAATGTTTTGAATGTTTCCCATGTAATCAAACTTCTAAACAACCTTTGTCAATTCAGTTTAATAAATCTGTATGAATATTAAGTCTTCCAAGACGACAGCGTTAATGCTTCTCTAATTTGCTGACGTATTTGGTTCAATATTGTGGCTGACGTACTAATCCTACCAAGAGTTTTCTGCCCCTTGTTATTTTGAAACGCCACTCACTTTATTATGCCTCCTGGTTTTTTGGGTTCTCTAATGTGTTACCTCGTTCCTTATTACCAGGCCTACCTTTTCCAATTTGCCTATCCTTTCTAAAAGCCAAGCATTCTGGAATATTTAATTTCCAACTTGAATCAACCAGCTACCAAATGCTGTAAAGGCTACTATATCAAGTCTACTTACCTCTAATTTAGCTATTAATTAATCTATCTTGTGATAAATATGTAGCACCTTTGGTTTTAACATTTTGCCATTCTTCCCCGAAGTGGACATAGTCGCTAATGTTCTATTACCTCTATTAAATAAACACTGGGCTGGATGGAATCCATGCCAGGTTAGAGTTTGTAAAAGCGTTTAGACAACCAGTGTAGATGTGTTGAAGGTTATTAGTACAACCTGATGACATTTCTGACACAGTGACAGAGAAGGCTTATGAAAGACGTCAGGTAAGTAATTTTTGGAAGGATATTTTGAATTAATTGGACACAAAGCTGACAAGAAATTGATCGAGGCAACATAGATTAAAAATTGGCTTTAGGACTGAATGCAGTGTCAAAGTAAACTGTTATTTTTAGACTGCAGGATAGTAGAAGGTGTTTTTCCTTGACAGTCTGTGTCATGTCCATTTTCTCTTTATGTATACAATTGTGACTTTGTTATGTATGTTGGGGAGAATGTCCCCCCCCCCCAAGTTATGTCATAAGTGATTGGAGTAGAATTAGGCCATTCGGCCCATCAAGTCTACTCCGCCATTCAATCATGGCTGATCTATCTCTCCCTCCTAACCCAATTCTCCTGCCTCCTCCCCAAAATCCCAGACACTAATCAAGAATCTATCTATCTCTGCCTTAAAAATATCCATTGACGGCCTCCAGTCTACTGTGGCAAATAATTCCACAGATTTTCCACCCTCTGACTAAAGAAATTCCTCCTCATCTCATTCCTAAATGAATGTCCTTTAATTCTGAGGCTATGACCTCTTGTCCTAGACTCTCGCACGTGGAAAAAACCTCTTCACATCCACTCTATACAAGCCTTTCAATATTCTGTACTTTCCATTGAGGTCCGCCCTCATTCTTGCAAGGGTATAAATATAAGTTCTAAATTCTCCCACAAGAGGAAATATCTTCTCCACATCTAACCGGTCGTGAACCCTTACAGTTCCAACACCTCACCTCTCACATTTCTAAACACCAAGTGATAAAATGGACAGGAAAGGTTTAGAGGAATATGGACCAAATGCGAGCAAATAATATTAGCTTAGATGGGACATCTTGGTCAGCATGGACAGGTTGGGCCCCAGGACCTGTTTCCATGCTGTATGACTACGATTTTAAAAGGTTGGAGTGTGTCCAGCTCTTACAGGCGTGTGCCGTCAGGGTAGGCAAGGTAGGCAGTGCCTACCCTGACTAAAATTATACAAAGGTAATTATTAAATATAAATAGTAAAGATTTCCAATTCATTTACTAAATTCAGTATTTATTATTAAATGGTTATTTTAATAATCGATCTTAGGTAAGCATAATTCTCCCGTGCCTTTCATCCGCAGTACATGTAATACGCGTAACTATGTTCAACTCACGTGCCGTGCGGTTTTAAAGATTTTTTAAAAGTCGACTGCCTACAGGACCGATCTGCGCATGTGCGGTTTTTAACGCTTTTCTGCGCATGCGCGGATTTTACGGTTTTTCAAAGTCGACTGACTGCCTGGTGCCTACCCTGAGTAATTACTCACGGCACGTGCCTGAGCTCTTACCTCATTTTATAATCCATCAATCCAGATTTCAATCTACTAAAGTTTCTCTGAACTGCTTCTAATGTCTTTACATCCTTCCTTAAATAAGAGTACCAAAACTGTACATAGTTATGTGTACTTACTGAGCTACAGGGCTTAACGATGCCCTATTGAACTCAATTATAAGATCATTATAAACTCACTCAAATTTCTCAGAAATAAACAATAACATTGTGTTAGCTTTCCTGAGCACTTACATAACAGCAATCTGACAATCATGCAGTTAGATGCCTCGATTCATCTATACAATGAAGCTCTGCAATCTCTCACTATCTAGATAATGTACCTCAAAGGGGAAAGTAGCGCGGGGAAGGGATCTGAAAGTTAATCCTTCATATTTCAGGAACTATATAATCTTTCTTTAAGAGGCCAGTTTGTTTCTCATAGACATCAATTAACCTGGTTTCTTACCACTTCCAGTCCAAGCACTGTTCCTCGCAGAGATCCATACCTCAACAGTCTTAATCCACCAGCATTGGTAGCCACATTCCCACCAATGTGACAGCTACCTTTAGATCCCAAGTCAAGGGGCATAATAAAATCTTGTTCGGCAAGGTAATTGTTCAAATTTTCCAAAATGCAGCCTGCTTGGCATATAAGTGCTCCTGAAAAAAACAGATTTACACTAACGGTAAAATATACCCCAATTATGATTGTTCTCCCATCACCAATGAGCTGGATATGCAGTGTGAACTGTCTATAATGCACGGCAGCAACTTGCCACATTATCTTTGATATTTTCCCAACCCCAAACACTATCTGAGGAGAACAAGGGGAGCAGGCATGCCCGAATACCATCACTTGCAATTTTCCCGCTAAATCATGCAACTCTCTAAGTTGGATCTTTACAATCATTGCATCTATACTAGAACTCCCTGCATTCCAGATTAACAATCAATTGATCGTGGTCTACATCTTGGGAGATTGATTGTTGTTGAGATGTCAATACTTTAATTTAGAATTGTGAGTAAAGAAAGTTGCTCTCACCGGTGTTCTTGTTGAAACTGATGATGTTATTCATTTGAGCTGTTGAGACAATGATCTCATCAAACACTGGCACACTGCCCCCCACTAATCCCGTGTTGCCACCTTGAGGGTTCACTGCTAGGTTCCGATTATAACAATACCTGAAGAAAGAAAACAGCCTATTATCAGTGCCTCCATAATTCTAACAAAATGCTGAATACATTGGGAACATCGTGCTAAACTAACCATACATTAAAACCAATACACATCAGAATTATACTAAAGTAATCATAAATAGAGTCATAACACAAATTGAAATAGTCGTAAACACAAATTGCAATTAGGATCAAATTCCTTTTCATACTTTAATAATGGGTTTGTGGGGAGAATGACATGAGATTAAGTGCAGGATTAATGCAAATGGGTGCTTGATAATCCGTGTGGAGTAAGAGAGTCGGTGGGCCTGTTTCTGAGCTGCAAAGTGTGATCAATGGCGTGATGGTGGAATGAAAAAATAACAGAAGAGTGAAAACACAATTGGAAATGGTGAACAAATCAAAAGGTACATGTGACTACCTGTTTAGATGTTATTACTGTGGTTACTAACAAAGTCTGGCGGATTTCCAGGCACTTCTATGTTGCATTTCACATTACACATGAAAATCTATTTTGGTGCAATTGGAACCACCCTGAAAGAAGCAAGTGAATCTCTCCGTAAGTCATTTCACAAAAGACCCCTTACAGTGAGAATTCTGCCACACACACATAAACAGTTTTACAGTAATCGTCATACAACAAGCTCTTTGGCCCACCATATCCATGTCTACTTTCAAGCACCCATCTTTACTAATCCCATCGGCCAGCACTTGGTCTATAGCCTTCTATCTCTTGACAATAAGCCAGTTCGGTATTCCGAAAAATGCAAGGAATCATGGGATTTGTCAAAGGTCAAACGCTATAAATAAAAATCGAACGAAGCATGTAGATTAGATACAGTGAGTATAGTTTGTGTCCGATTTTTGCCTTTTTCAAGTTCGTATTTGTCAGGGGGCAGATAGAGGGGGCAGATACAAGTTGGAGACCGGGGGTGGGGGGGGGGAAGAGAGACTGGACCGGCTTTCGGCAGCTGCACGCACACAGATCCGCAGCCAGGATCGAACCCGTCTCCCCGCTTCCGCAGGCGCTGCCGAACCGCCACTGGACCGTCCCCAGTCGTCCCCCCCCCCACTCGAGTGTCCCATCCCCGCCCGGGAGGTGGCCGGAGTTGTCCTGACCGACGGGACACCGGCCCCTAGCCAATGCGGAGAAGCGACAACCCCAGATCACCTCCGGCCCCTAGCCAACCGACAGCCCGGACCAACAACACCGGTGGCCCCAGGCCCACATGGGGGCTCCAGAGGAACCCGCTCCCCAATGGGCCGCTACAGCAACATGTGCCAGTTCGCCCACGGCCTGGCCGAGCTGCGCCTCCTCAGCCGCCACCCCAAGTACAAGACGGAGCCGTGACGCACCTTGCACACCACCAGCTTCTGCCCCTACGGTACCCGCTGCCACTTCATCCACAACCCCGAGGAGGAGCGAGGGCCCCGGCCTCGCCTGCGCCAGAGCGCCAGCCTGGGCTCAGCCTCCTCTGGCCCAGCTCTCGGCTGTGCCGCGCTGCGGGCGGCCTTCAGCCCCGACCTGGAGTTGGAGCTGGCCCGGACTCTGATCTTGGGGCTGGGCAAGGGAGGGGGAGGAGGGTACTGCTGCCGCAAGCACCACCAACAGCACCAGCAGCTCCAGCGGGCGCCCGGCCTGCCCATGCCGGCAGGAGACCGTCCGCAGACTCTCTCTCAAGGACGACTCCAGCAGCAGCGGCTCCGAGTCCCCCGTCTTCGAGCAGGGTCGGCGGCAGCCCATTTTCAGCAGGATCTCAGTGTCGGTCTGAGGGGAGGAGGGAGGAGGTGGAGGGCTGCCGGCCAACCTGGCGGTCTTAGGGGAGGGGCCAGCGGCTGCAAGTCTGGGGCCGCCCCGCCAGCCCAGGGCCACCTCGGACACCTCCGGACAGGGACGGGACATCGGGGATGGGGACGGCCCACCAGCAACTCAACAGCATCTGCAGCGACGGAGAGCCAGGCCCGACCCCGACCACGGACGAAACACAAGCCTGCACACAATGTAGCACCACCGTTGCCGAGACTGTTTTTCACTTGTGACCTATGACCTGGGCATGCGCAGTCGGAATACCGAACTCGCTTATTCAAGTGCTCATCTAGCTAGTACTTCCACTCATATTCCACTCACCGTCTGGGTGAAAACAATTCTTCCTCAAATCCTCAAATTAAATCTATGGCCCCTAGGTTTAAACACCACCGATATCTATACCAACTATGCCCCTCAGAAGTTTGTAGTCTGTCAGATACCCCTCACCCTCCTCCAGTTCAAGGAAAGCAAACACAGTACATCCAGACTCCCCTCAAAACTGAAACATTCCATCTCATGCAACATTCTGATGAATTTCCTCTGCCTTAGGTTTTTTTTAAATAATTTGTGTCAGATCACAAACATGGTAAATAGGAAAAAGAAGCTATTGTGCTTGACAAAAGCGCTTAGGTAAATGGTGATCCAGCTGTAAGTAATCTTTTCATACTTAATGACCATGAGAACAAAAACTGGGAGGGATGTTGTAATGGTCAACATGGAAATTATGTAATGCGCAATTTCCTTTCTCCAGTTGCATCGCTTGGGAATAGTTCACAAGATGCTCAAACCATTAACAGGATTAACAGGCAAGCTACACGGTGAAGCTGGTCTATGATTTCAAATGTACATTCCCAGATTTTTTATAGCAAAGCGTGTGTGGGACTCCTGGCTCTTAGTGATAAAGACTCCTCATAATTCTGCTCCTTTTAAGGAGGTAGTGAATTTTGACATTCAGAGTGGTGCTGTATTCAAGCAAGCATAGAAATTGCAGCCAGTGACTTTGCAACCTTTTAGGAAGTGGGTTTAGCATGAAAGTGTTTCTGCCACAGGATGTCTTTTACCAAGGATGTTAACTATTTGGTTGAATACTGGAGGTGGTTTCCAAAACACCTGCTGGATTGCAAAGCTTCTGGAGCCACAGAACAACTCAATCAGTTCCAAATTAAAAGCATGCTTTTTAATTTGCAAGCTTAAGCTCCAACTCTCTCACTGAACCAGTCACAGCCCAGGACAGTGAAGCAAACCAATGTTTGCCAGTTTATATTCAAACTAAACTTCAATCTGGAGAAGGCTTGAATGTGCACTTGAAACCTATGATCCAAAACATTTAATATATTCTTTGTCGGGTACGTCGAACAATCCTTGTTCGCTACGTACCAGGGCCCCATCCCCAACCTCTACCTCCGCTACATCGATGACTGCTTTGGTGCCACCTCCTGCACCCACACACAACTGACTGACTTCATCCACTTCACCACCAACTTCCATCCGGCACTCAAATACACCTGGACCATTTCCGACACTTCCCTACCATTCCTTGACATCACTATCTCCATTGCAGGTGATAGACTTCTGACCGACATTCACTATAAACCTACTGACTCCCATGGCTATCTGGACTACACTTCTTCCCACCCTGCTTCCTGTAAGGACTCCACCCCCTACTCCCAATTCCTCCGTCTACGCCGCATCTGCTCCCAGGATGAGGCGTTCCACACCAGGGCATCTGAAATGGCCTCATTCTTCAGGGAACGGGGGTTCCCCTCCTCCACCATAGATGAGGCTCGCAACAGGGTCTCTTCCATACCCCGCAACACTGCTCTCTCTCCCCATCCCCCCCACTCGCAACAAGGGCAGAGTCCCCCTAGTCCTCACCTTTCACCCCACCAGCTGTCACATACAACAAGTAATCCTCCGTCAGTTTCGCCACCTCCAACGTGACCCCACCACTCGCCACATCTTCCCATCTCCCCCCATGTCTGCCTTCTGCCTAGACCTCTCCCTCCTTAACTCCTTTGTCAATTCTTCCCTTCCCTCCCGTACTACCCCCTCCCCGGGCACTTTCCTTTGCAACCGCAAGAGATGCTACACGTGTCACTTTACCTCCCCCCTCGACTCCATTCAAGGACCCAAGCAGTCATTCCAGGTGCGACAGAGGTTCACCTGCATCTCCTCCAACCTCATCTATTGCATCCGCTGCTCTAGATGTCAGCTGATCTACATCGGTGAGACCAAGCGGAGGCTTGGCGATCCTTTCGCCGAACACCTCCGCTCGGTCCGCAATAACCAACCTGACCTCCCGGTGGCTCAGCACTTCAACTCCCCCTCCCATTCCGTATCCGACCTCTCTGTCCTGGGTCTCCTCCATGGCCAGAGCGAGCAACACCGGAAATTGGAGGAACAGCACCTTATATTCCGCTTGGGGAGTCTGCATCCTGGGGGCATGAACATTGAATTCTCCCTATTTTGTTAGCCCCTGCTGTCTCCTCCCCTTCCTATCTCTCCCTCAGCCCTCGGGCTCCTCCTTTTTCCTTTCTTCTCCCTGCCCCCCCCCCCCCACCCCCTATCAGTCTGAAGAAGGGTTTCGGCCCAAAACGTTGCCTATTTCCTTCGCTCCATAGATGCTGCTGCATCCGCTGAGTTTCTCCAGCATTTTTGTGTACCTTCGATTTTTCAGCATCTGCTGTTTCTTCTTAAACATTTAATATATTTAAGTAGCCTAGATGACCTTTGAGTTGATTTTCCATTCAATATTTGCAAAGGACCTGGGAACAATGGGGCTCCTAGACAAGGCTTTGCAATTGCTCAGAATGATTTTCATGGAATGATTTGTTTTGGGTTAAAGCACAATGATTGATCCTCCACTTAAGGAGCAAACTTCTCAAACTTTGAAGATTACAGTTTAATCTTTAACTGTTTTGCACAGGTTGAAGATCAAATGCCAATGATTAAACTGCTCTCCCTAGCTGCTAAAACATACAAAGGTAATAGCACCAGAGTTCTGGAATGGGCAATGTGCTCAAGAGCTAGAATTAGCCAAACATTTTTAATGTTGTTGCCGGTGCCCTTCCCAGTGAAAAGGTGAAATATGTATTCACCCAGATTCTGGTCATTAATGACCAGAAACAAACAGTATTAGAGTCAAATGTTGTTATAGTATCTGCCTCAACCACCATCTCTTTCAGCTCCATATACCCACCAACCTCTGAGTGAAAACATTGCCCTTCAGGAAACATTGTCCTATTAACTCTTGCCCCTATTACCTTAAAGCTATGTCCTCTGGTTCTTGATACCCCTATCCTGGGTAAAAGCATCTCTGTTTCCACCCTGTCTATTCCCCCCATGATCTTATACACCTCTATAGAATCACCCTTCCCTGTAGCTCAGTCCATCGGGTCATGGCAACATCCTTGGAAATCTTCTCTGCAACCTTTCCAGCTCTAATCACATGAGTGATGGAGGTTAAGAGGGGACGTGCAATATATCATTAGGAGCAGACTTTAAAAAATATAGGGTATGTTTAAAGAATGCTTTTTTTCTTAATCTTAAATATGGACATCCATACTTCAAACAATGTCTTACTTATATCTATGTATATTTTAAATTAATTGTCATCTATATATTTTAATATATTTTAAAAATGTATTATTTTGGTACTTAATTTAATAGTAATTTGAATGGGTACATTTTGTTCTTTAAATTTAGTTGTGTTTACAGAAACTGAAAGTTGAGAAAATCTTTGATAACTAAAAATTAACAAGATACGAAAAACACTTTCAAACTGAACAAAAATTCAAACACACCAAATATTACATGAAACAAGACTTAACGATGTAGTACCTGAGGATCTGGGAGATCTCTTCTGTTGTCTGAGGCCGCAGTAATGTCTGGCTATGGCCTACAGTTAAAAAAAAAACAGCAATAAACAATCATAATTAATAAGTAGAATAAATCAAATCACAATATTCAAAATTTGTAATCAGCATTTTTTGTAATCTCCATATTATAAAATATTACCATTTAATATTAACAAGGTGAAACAGCGGTGTAGCCGGTAGAGCTGCTGTCTCACAATGCCAGAGACCTGGGTTTGATCCTGACCTCGGGTGCGAACTGTGTGGATTTTACATATTCTCACTGTGACCGCGTAGGTTTCCACAGGGTGCTCCAGTTTCCTCCCACATCCCATATGCGCATTTGTAGGTTACTTGCCCTCTTTAAATTGCCCCTAATATGTAAGAAGTGGATGTGAAAGTGGGATAACATATAACTAATGCGAACAGGTGAGAGTGGACTCAGTGGGCCAAAGGGTCAGTTTTTATGTTGTATCTCTAAACTCAACTAAAACAAAAACATTAAGAGTCAAGAGTCAAGAGAGTTTTATTGTCATATGTCCCAGATAGAATAACGACATTCTTACTTGCTGCAGCACAACAGAATATGTAAACAAAGTACACTTTAAATAACATGATAAACGAGAGAGAGAAAAAAGTTCAGTGTGTATATATACACATATTCACATATGTTTATATATATATATATATATATATACACACATATATATACACATACACATATACTAAAAAAAAAAACAATAACAGTGCAATAATAATAATAATAGTCTATTGTAGTTCAGAGCTTATGAGGTTGTAGTGTTTGAGTGAAGTCAATAAAACTGTAGACGCTGGAAATCTAAAACAAAAACAGAAAATGCTGGTCAGGCCACATCTGTGGGAAGGGGAACAGTATCAATCAAAGATCATACTCTGCTCTATGATCTTTGGTATCAATGTTTCAAGTAGAACATTCTGACAAAGGATCTTTCATCTGAAACGTTGTCTATTTCTCATCCCACAAATGCAACCTAACCCGAGTATTTCCAGCATTTCCCATTTAATATTAGTTAGGAAACATAGCCCCCTCCGATAGAATGTGCAGACAATTTCATTCTTACAGGATTTATCTAACTAGATCACCAACATATATAGCCCATTATCAACAGTTAATACACAGGAATCATAATTAAAATGAATAATTCCAGATTGTAACTCCACTCATGAGATCATAAGTGATAGGAGTAGAATTAGTCCATTCGGCCCATCAAGTCTACTCCATCATTCAATCATGGCTGATCTATCTCTCCCTCCTTACCCCATTCTCCTGCCTTCTTCCCAAAACCTCTGACACCCTCCTCATTGTCTAGTAAACTACTTATAAGATCTCTGCCTGTAACATGCTCACAGATATCAAATATTCTACATATAAATCACATAAGCTCTCACAACTGTAATTCACTCCCTAGTATGTGATACTCTGTATGAACCTTGCTTCAATTCCTCAGTTAGATCGCTGCTCACAAATCAAACTGAAAACAGTGAATCTGTCAATGACCACTGGGACCACTGGGGCCATTGTGCATTCACATTTCATTGTGGAAGTCTAGGTACTGCTGTCACCCATTCCTGCTCACCCAAAGGCTGTGCTCATTTGTGACTTTCCCCAGTGTAAACCTAAGGAATGATTGAAGACTTCAGCTATTTATGAAATATTCATGGCAAAAAATATACTGAAAATATGCTTTGTTGTACCATGTAAATTAACTTTTAATGGTAACCGACACGTATTAACCATCCGTTCTAGATCAACTAATCCAGTTTCATTAATGGATTATCAAATTCTTCAATTATTCCAAAATGATGAGCTATTGCTCATAACAGTTCAGCAACACCCTTAATTTAAAGTATATCTTTCTTAAACTTTAAAATGTTTACAAAGTAAATGAAAAATGGTACGTTTTATTTTCTGGTTTGCTGCCTGTGATCGGTCATTAATGGAGCTTACTGTTAGCCACTTGATATCACTATCACTGATATTGGAGATCTACTTGAGTTGATGTCCATCAGCCGTGAAGACAAAGAAAGTGAATGCCAGGAGAAAAACAGACCCGGAGTTTCACCTATATCTGGTGTATGGAGTTTTGTTTGTTTCAAGCCTTTATTATTCTTTCTGCACAGCTTTCTTCACAATGCATGAGAACAGCTCGGCAAGTCTTCCTCTTTGAATAGATAATTCCTAATCTTCATGACCTACCCATGTCCTCAAATTTAAATATAGGACAAATTAAAAGATTAAATTAAAAATAACAAAAGGTCTTCAACCTGAAACGTTAGCTTTAATTGGTGGGTATTGCCAACATTTTCTAATTTAAATTAAATTAAATGATTGTCCCATTTAAACCTTGCAGTAAATGCAATCCCACCTCGTAACGTCCGCATCCAGTCTACGTTGCTGGCTTCCAATACATCAGGATCGGTTACCACACGGCCTGGCAGCAGATGTTCAAAGAACTTCAAGTCTTCTTTCGTGATAGATGCAAAGGCTAAACGCTGGACACCGTACTGCTTACTTGTGAACTCAACCTCACGGCTTCTGCAAGTGGCAGCCACGTGAAACGGCCTCCTCCATGCTTGCAGCTGGTGATAGTAGCACTTGTAGGGTACGGGTGGCAAAGAGTGATAGGCTTGCACGTCCGGTTGTAATTGTCTGTACCTAGATGAGCAGCGGGGCAACCCTCGTTTGAAAAGAGCTCTGTGGCAATGCATTGTACAGTGCAGCAGGACTTCTGGGCAGCCCATGTGAACCTAAGGCCAAAATAGAATAACAAACTTCAGAACTTAATGGCCAAATATTAATAATCAATAACATACTACCTATCGGATGGTGAGTTAGCCACAGGGATGTAAGGATAATTATGGCATCCTGTTGAGGTGGGGTACAGGGGCAGAGAGAAATCCATCAAACCCAGAGATGGACATATCAAATCCAGGGACGGGGCGGGGGGGAGCAGAGGGGTGGGAGAACCATGAATCCCAGGGCCAGGGGGGAGGGAGAGCCATGGATCCCAGAGACAGTGTGGAGGGGGGTCCATCAAACCCAGGGTGTGGGGGGAGATCCATCAAACCCAGGGACAGGGGGGCGTGAGGGCTATGGATCCTGGAGCAAAATGGAAGGGGGACAGGGGACAGAGAGGGAGAACCATGGGTCCCAGGGACAGGGTGGAGGGAGGGCCATGAACCCTGGAGCAAGATGGGGGGGGGGGGGGGCAGAGGGGGAGAGCCATGGGTCCCAGGGACAGGGTGGAGGGAGGGCCATAGATCCCAGAGACAGTGTGGAGGGGGATCCATCAAACCCAAGGACAAGGGGGAGGGAGGGCCATGGACCCTGGAGCAAGATGGGGGACGGAGGTGGAGAGCCATGGGTCCCAGGGACAGGGTGGGGGAGGGCATGGACTCTGGAGCCGGATGGGGAGGGGGGCGACTTAGGGGGAGATCCATCAAACCCAGGGACAGGGTGCAGCAAAGATTATATAGCGGAGCTCCTCTAGTATCTTTGGGGTGCAGGGTCCGATTTTGATATCGCAATGACGGGTCGGATGGAGCCTCGGTCTGGGAGCACTGCGAGGGTTTAAGCCGCGAACATCCGGATGCCGAAGATAGACACAAAAAGCTGGAGTAATTCAGCGGGACAGGCAGCGTCTCTGGCGAGAAGGAATGGGTGACGTTTCGTGTCGAGACCCTGGGCGGGGACATGGCCTGTGATCCTGGGCGGGGGAGGACCAGCCCCGGTGCCGGGCAGGGGAGCGGCCCAGGGGGGAGTCCGCTGACGGGATCCACGCACGGATCAGGGCCTCCCCCTGCTGCCTGGAGCGGGACCCAGAGATCGGATCGGATCGGGCCGGGACAGTTCCCCCGACTGCAGCCCGGACCTGGGCCGAGACCAGTATCTTTGGCCGAGACCGCGGCAGCACCTGTGAGCAGCTGGCGGGCTGGCGGGCTGGCGGGCGGGCGGGCGGACTCCTCCAGTCAGTGGCGCTGCCGCGATCCCAACTCCGCGGCCTGGGCCCGAGTGAGAGGGAGAGGAGGGAGGGAGGGGGGGACGGTAGGAGAGAGGAGGGAGAGGAAGGGAATGTCGTTGCAATTCAACATCTAGGCAAATGGGGCGGGAAGTCAATCTAACTTGACAGAGTTTTTCGATACAGTAATGACATATAGGGTCAAAATGAGGGTTATTTGGTATGTGTGGACATCCAGAAGGCTTACTTGCCATCAAGACTGACGGACATGGAATAAAAGGGGTAATGGCAGAATGAGGGGATAATCGGCAAAGTACAGGATACAGAGATTAGAAGTGTGTAAGGTTATGTTGCTAACTGAAAACAAGTGGACAGTGCAGCTCTCCAGGAATCAACACTAACTGCAACTGCTTTGCCTAATATACAATAATGACTTTAACTAGGGTTTAAAAGGAATACTTTCCAATATGCACATGCCACAAAACTTGGAGAGTGTAAATTCAGGGAGTTATAGATCATGTTTCTCTTGGCATGGAAGGAAAGTGATTGGATCCATCAAGTCTATGCTTGGTCCCAAAGGAATCGCATTCCCCCACTTATTTCCCTGTAACATATTCTATCTCAAATGCCCGCCTAATTCTCCTGCCACCCACCTATACTAGATGCCATTTACACCAAACGATTAACCGGCAGGATGTAGCAGAAAAATGAACCTCATGTGGGTGGTCACAGAGAGAATGTGCCAACTCCACACAAGCAGCTCCCAATGTCAGGAATGAACTCGGATCACTGGAGCTGTGAGGCAGCGGCACTAACACCTGTGCCAACCTGGGAAACTTCAAGGTAAATACACTGGTAGAATGGTTGGATAGGTAGCAGATTCAATTTGAAGCTGAGAATGGATGTTAGATTTTTGCAGGAAGAATGAGAAATGGAAGTACGAAGAATGCAATTCTAGAACAGGTAAGAGAGTGAAGGTAGTAGTTTCATACTTACGATTATTTTGGATTCATAAACTTAATGAGTTTGCAATTGGTGGCAAACTAGTACTTTAGAATTCTAAAAAGAAATTCAGAATTTATTGGGACAGTGATGGCTTTGTTGCCTTCCAGTGCCACACCCGGGTCCGATCCTGACAACAGGTGCTGTCTACGGAGTATATACGTTCTCCCTGTGACCGCATGGGTTTTCTCCAGGAGCTCCGGTTTCCTCCCACACTCCTAAGATGTACAGGTTTGTAGGTTAATTGGCTTTGGTAAAATTCTAATTTGTCCCTAGTGTGCAGGATAGTGCTAGTGCACATGGTGATCGCTGGTTGGCAGGGACTCAGTGGAACGATGGGCCTGTTTCCATGCTGTATGTCTAAAGTCTAAAGGGAGTTGGGAGATGGAATTAGGCGCAGACAAGTGAAACCTACATCTGGAAATAACAATTGAATGGTCTTGGAACCATTTAGGACAAAATTAAAGACCAGTTATTTAGTCAGTTTAAATCAGGATCAAACTCCATTGGTCATTGGTCACATTCCACCTTGCTCAGCAAAATATAAATGGAACTTGATTAAGTAGATAGACACAAAGTGCTGGAGTAACTCAGCGGGTCAGGCAGCATCACTGGAGAAAATGAATTAGGTGACGTTTCAAGACAAGACTTTTCATCAGATTAAGAGTCAGGGGAGAGGGAAATTAGAGATATGAAAAGGTTTGGAACAAATCAGTCGGCACTGATGAGCAAGTAAAGGTGGAGCCCACGATGGTCCTTTGTTGGCTGTAGAAAGGGTGATAACGAAGGGATATATGAATTCGAACAGTGGAATTAGCAGGACAACTAGGGTTGGGGAGGGGAGGAGAGGGATTACTTGAAATTAGAGAAATCAATTTTCATACTGTTGGGTTGTAAGCTGCCCAAGCGAAATATGAAGTGTTGCGCCTACAATTTGCGTGTGGCCTCACTCTGACAGGGAGAAGCCCAGGACAGAAATGGGACCACCAGGGGCGCCGCACGATTGGCTGCCCTGCCAACAGTCTGTCTGTTTTTTCGTCATTTTTTAATTTTTAGTGAGTTTTAAAAGTCTGTGTAAATGTTCTCTGGTTTGTTTTATGTGGGGGGGATGGGGAGCGGGTTGGGGGAAACTTTTTTTCAGTTTCTTACCTTGCCGGAGACTCTATTGTTTTCCGAGTCACATCTCTGGTCGCTCTGCGGCCTATCATCGATGGAGCTGGAGGCCTCCTCGGACTGACTTTGAGCGGGGCGTGGACTTAACATCGGAGTCAATCCCTTGCCTGGGATCGCTCCAACCGCGGCCTGCGGACTTTACATCGGGAGCTCGCAGTCTCGGGAGAGGCCGAGTCGGGAGCTCAGAATTAGACGCAGAGGCTCGACCTGCTCCGACGCGGGTTTTGATCGCCCTGCGAGGGGGAGCTGACATTCTCCCGATGCAGGAGCTGATCGCCCCTATGCGGAGGGCCAAAACGTCGCTGGCTACGGGAGTCAAGATTGTCCTGTCAACGGAGGGCTCGAGGCCCCCGACCGCGGGAGAGTGAGTGAAGAGAAGAGATTTGAACTTTTTTTTCCACCTTCCATCACAGTGAGGAATGTGGAGGAGTTACTGTGGTGGATGTTTATGTTGAAATGTATTTTGTGTGTTCCTTTGCTTTTTATTTGCATGACTGACTTGGCAAATGAAAGTCCTCGTATGTTGCAAAACATTCTTGGCTAATAAAGTATTATTGCGATTGTGATTGTGAAAGGCAGTTAAAATGTTTGGGAGATCACGTAGGCCATGGCGGACTGAGAGTAGATGTTCAGCGAAACGATCACCCAGTCTGTGCTTGGTCTCGCCGATATATAATATTCCACACCGAGAACAGATACAGTGAATGAAGTTGGGGAGGTACACACAAAATGCTGGAGTAACTCAGCGGGATAGGCAGTATCTCTGGAGACAATGAATGGATGATGTTTCGGGTCGAGACCGTCACAACAGGTCATCGGAGGATGCGATCCCATTGGCTCTCCACTCTGCACTGGACCACTTGGACAATAAAAACACTTACGTCAGGCTGTTGTTTATAGACGACAGCTCGGCGTTCAATACCATCATCCCCTCCAAACTGGTTACCATACCCGAGCCGGCTGCCTGCCCCTTTTCTGGGGTTACGTCCGTGCCCGGGTGGGGTTAGAAAGGGAATATGCCCTGTCCACGGGCACCCTGAGGGAGTTCTGGGACCGCTGGGCTCCGCAGGGTGTTGAATGCATCTTTGACAAGGAGTGTAAGATAGCTGTATAGTAGTTTATTAAGGATATTTGTTTGTATTGTATTATGGTGGTGGGTACTGGTTTATTTTATTGTAGTGTAATATTATTATTATTATTTTTTTTAAACTGGTTACCAAGCTGAAGATGTCCTGGTTGGGTTGCTCCTCGAGTTGGCCATCCACGAGTCACGGCGCCAGGCGGAAGAGGGCTTTGCTCGAGCCAGATGCTTGCCCCTTTTCCGGGGTTACGTCCGGGTGGTGTTAGAGAGAGACATAGTTGTATAGTAGTTATTTAGTATATTTGTAAGGATTTTAACATAGTTGTTTGAAAATTTAGTGTCCAGATAATTTGGTGATTTTGTACTATGGTGGTGGGTGTGTTACCACGTTTTTTTGTATCGTGATCGTAATTAAATAAATTATTTTTGCTACAAAAAAAACAAAAACTGATTACCAAGCTCACGGAACTGGGTCTCTGCACATCCCTCTCAAATTGGATCCTCGACTTCCTCATCCACAGACCACTGTCTGTTCGAATTGGCAGAAATACTTCTTCTCTATTAACAATCAGTACAGGAGCACCACAAGGCTGCGTGCTCAGCCCTCTGCTCTACTCACTATCCTCATGACTGTGTAGCTGGACACAGTGTGAACCATGGTCAGAAATCCCGGGTGGGGACACATCCCTCCCATGTGTTGAGAGGTGGGGGACAATCCAATGTGTTCTAATCTGGATTTTGAAATTTGGTGAAAAAAAATATTTAAATCTCCGCTTTCCGCGAGACAGTAGGGGGTGTCACTTAAACGTTTGTTAAATGTCTCTATTAACATCGTATTAACACGATGTGCCACCAATTGTGTTTTGACCTTCAAGTATTACTGAAGGTATTCATGGAGAATTTCTTAATGCCGTCTGATGTGCGTACAATTACCATTTGAACTAATTGGATGTATTGGTGGATGGGAAAGATTTAAACGGGTATCGGATTTAAATGGGTCAGGTCATTAAGGGCTCCGGTCGAACGGGTTTCCTGGCTGGCTTGCAGGTAAGTCCCTCATTCATGGTCACTCACATTATTTAGTATTTTTTCCCCATCTCCCTCTCTCTCTCTCTCTCTCCCCCCCCTCCAAGATTGGTTCTTCTGTTTGCCTTTATTTGCTTCAGTTTTATTTGTTTAAGTGTTATTTATCACATCGTAGCTTTTGAAAGATTCAAGCGGGTATCAGACGCTTTCTAAGGGCTGAATTGGCCCGTTCGCGGGCCTTTCATCGGCAAGCGCAGCTTAAAATCAAACTGCTGCATCGAGGCGATCGAGGCTCCAGCTGTTGAAGCCCCCGCCGGCTGATTTAAAGTCGCGCCGGGCGATGAAAGGTGCCGCGAACGGGCCGATTCAAGCCCCACTATTCGGGGTGGACGAAGCTGCTGTTGCTGGAGTTCGGAGTCGGTCACCAACCAGGTCAGCTCCCGATGTTACCGTCCACAGGGCCCACGGCCGAAGCCTCGTGTGTGTGTGCGCATGCACACGCAACCACCAAGAAATCGCGCCCCCAAATTGTGTCCCATGTTTTGATAGCGATTTCCGCCCCTGGTGCGAACTCTTATCTTCAAGTTCGCCGACGACACCACCGTTGTTGGACGAATTACAGATGGTGATGAGTCAGAGCACAGAAGTGAGATCGACCGATTGACCAAACGGTGCCAGCACAACAACCTGGCTCTCAATATCAGTAAAACCAATGAACTGATTGTGGACTTTGGAAGAGGAAGGATGAGGACCAACAATCCTGTTTATATCAACAGGTAGAGAGAGTCAAAAACTTTAAATTCCTGGGCGTGCATATTTCTGAAGATCTTTCCTGGACCCAACACACTGATGCAATTATAAATAAAGCACATCAACGCCTCTACTTCCTTAGACGATTACGGAGATTTGGTATGTCAGAGAGGATTCTCTTTAACTTCTACAGGTGTACAGTAGAGAGCATATTGACTGGTTGCATCATGGCCTGGTTCGGCAACTTGAACGTCCAGGAGCGGAAAAGACTGCAAAAAGTTGTGAACACTGCCCAGTCCATCACCGGCTCTGACCTCCACACCATCGAAGGGATTTATCGGAGTCACGGCCTCAAAAAGGCAGCCAGCATCATCAGAGACCCACACCATCTGGGCCACACACTCATTTCACCACAACCATCGGGAAGGAGGAACAGGAGCCTGAAAACTGTAACGTCCAGGTTCAGGAACAGCTTCTTCCCTACAGCCATCAGGTTATTAAACACTGGAGAAGCTTATGTGAACCTGAGAGCAACACCGTCTGGAGCTATGCTCCTGGTAGGGCCACCCATGGCAGTAAGGTCGAGGGGGAGGTCTCTGACAAAGAACAATCTAACCAAGACCTCAACGGTGGAACAGGCGGAGGACGATGGCTGACCTTAGTAGAGCGCCACAACGGCTGGGAAGGCAGATGAAGTCTTGGACTCCATGCCATTGGATCGTGACCCAGATCTGTCAAGGACCGTGGGGTGGCTTTCTGTGCACCAGTCTCCCCAGGTTAAACAAAGTCACGCATAGGCGTCCTCCATATAGGGAATAGCACCCTGGAGACACCCATGGTCAGACATGACCGAAGGAGGCCTAAGAAGACTTGTGAGTATGTGTATATATACACACTGAACTTTTTCTCTCGTTTATCATATGGTTTACAATGTACTATGTTTACATAATCTGTTGTGCTGTGGCAAGTAAGAATTTCATTGTTCTATCTGGGACAAATGACAATAAAACACTCTTGACTCTTGATTCCATTCCCCGCACAGATGCTGCCAGACTCATTGAGTTCCTCTGGCACTTTGTGTTTTGCCATATGGAAGTTGTGCTACAGATCCCACAATGTGTGACTGAATCGGAGATCAAACTTGATACACAAAATGACCTATTCCTGTCCTTTTGTAAATGTGCACTGTATGACCTAATGACCTATCGGGGAAATGATTTGAAAGATGTCCAGTAAACAAATTTATCCTGAAAGAGTATTAGCAATCTTATAATAGTTTCCTGTTACATCCTCTCATCTACTTTTTGGAATATTTGGAAACAAGGGAGGCACAGTGGCACGCGTAATAAGCACCTGTCTCAATAGTCCTAGTGACCAGGGTTCAATCCTGACCTCTGGTAGTGCCTTTCTGGAGTTTGTACATTCTCACTGTGACTGCAGTTTTCCCGCTCCATCCCAAGGACATGCAGATAGATGTTAGATTTGTTAGTAACTGTAAATTGCCCCTCTTATGTAGGTGAGTGGTGGAATCTATTGACATTAATAAGAATGAGGACAAAAAATCAGAGGGGCAAATTAGTGAGAAATGGGATTGTTCTATGAGATGGCAGACTCAATAGGCTGCAATGTCTTCATGCTGTCATAAGGAAATACAGCAAAGCAAAAATCTGAGTTGCTGCTATTGTACTTATTACATCTAAAAAGGCCATTGTTCTCTTAACCTTACCTGTTCATTTCCAAAATGTTTTATGGATCTCCTATCTGGAATAATTTTAATGGGCATCTCTGTGCTACTTACTATCCAGTCCAAAACGGAACAGAATGATTCGAATGCAAAACCTTCACAGCACCACTGCAACATATGTTGGTACAAGAACTCGAATAAAGTATTCAGCCCCATGCAAATTGAATATCTAACACTCCTCAAGAAGCTGTATGGTCATACGTTACTGCAATTATATTTAAAAGACAATGCATTTTCCAAAAATACTTTATTTTGATACCATTACATCTAAAAATACAAATATACATAACTTTTTTTTAATGGTTCACATTCATTTTTCTTATCTATAATCTACATAGGACAAGATAAAGGCATTTTGAACAACTGTGCAGTAGATTGCAGACCAGTGTTAGGTATTAAGTTAGCTGAGGTGTCTTATAAACTGATAACTTAGCTCAATCATATTTTTCAAAGTGCAGTCCAGACCCAAAGTATCCAGGTACCTCTTCATTACTGCATATTTATCCCTCTCAAACTGAACTGTACAGAAAAAAGACCACCAACAAGGCCCATAGGACAGGGAGCATTCACTGCATTGCTGACTACAATGCAATCTTCATAGCAAAGCATTTTCATCAAAAGTATGTACTCTTAATGATTAACTAAAAAAACCTTGCACAGTTATTTCAGCAAATTTGTTTTGTTAGCAAATAGTCTTTTGCTACAAATCAGATAGATTATAAAAGTTTGTGAATAATTATTTTTACTAATTAAAGTGCTTGTCTGTAAAACAAAGTTCCTATCCAGGGAGAATTTTCTATAAAAAGGTCTCTCTTTAGAATATTTAGGTCTACATGAAAAACCTATTACAGGATGAGAAAGATATATGTTATTTTTGCTGCATTGTTTTTATTTTATGTGAACATGCAGTTCAAACTACAGCAGTGGATTTATATAATGGTCAGTTTTCTGAATGGTTGTCTGATTACACTATTGAATGCTTTCTGAAAAGGAAAGGTTGAAGGGTCGATCATTAAAGCATTACACGTTTTTTGGATAGGACATTGAGTTTTCACTGGTATTAGAAAATTAAAAGCTACAGATATAAAGTAAGTACCAACAATCGAATAGGGAATTCAGTAAAATAAAAAATTCCCCTGAAAATTGTGAGAATGTGGAACCACCATCATAGGGTGTGGAGGTGCTAAATGCATTAAATGGGAGGTTTCATAAGGTGAGGAAAGATGGGAAGTGGCTTGAGAACAGCATGGACTGGTTGTGTTGTATATTGTAAGTAATTCTATAACTCTACAGGGTGGCGGTAGAGAAAAATAGTTCTGCGAAATGTCACCACCAGAAAGTAAGAACAATAATGTTCAAGTATACACCACCAGTATGGTTAAGGGCCTGTCCCACTTAGGAGACCTCCACAGCAACCTCTGGAGACCTTGCCCGCCACCCACGGTCACTGCAAGGTCGCCACGAGGTTACAGGAGGTTTTGGTCACTCAAGGGCACTCGCTTGGAAAGCCTCGAGCTGGATCGACCGGCCGCGTTGAAACCGCGAGCTGCATCTACAGACCGCACACACACAAACACATCGCGAAGGTGGGGGCCATGGAGAGCGGAGGAATGCTGTCTGCGCGATGAAGATGAAGGTAAACGGCTGCCACAAAGTACGATAAGTCCTTTAGAGAGCGCGGGGGAGGGGGGGAGAAGGGAAGAGAAGCAGAGAGAGGGGGGGGAGAAGGAGTGGAGACAGTTTTAAGAAGTTTAATAAATAAGTTTAGCGGGCATTTTACCTACCGGTGGGTCTTCTAGGTCGTGAAACTCCAATGAGCCAATCAAAATGGCCGGTCAGCGAAGGAGATTGCCTATGGCTGCCTGTAAGTAAATAGCGACCCCACTCCACTGGCTTCGACCAAACGGCGACCTATTTTTAGTCGAGGCCGGTTTTCATCATGATGGGAAAAAAAAAGCAGCGACCTCGATGAAGCATCGACCACGCGGAAACCACTTTCGACCATTACGGAGAGTGACCAAAACCTCCTGTGACCTCGTGGCGAACTTGCAGCGACCATGGGTGGCGGGCAAGGTCTCCAGAGGTTGCTGTGGAGGTCTAAGTGGGACAGGCTCTTTACTGTGCATAAAGTTCTGAAATTTAACTGTGCTGTAGAAAGAATTGTGAAAGCAGCAATCATCTCTTGTAGGAGATGGATTTATTTTTGAATAGAAAGGAAAGGGTTAAGATTATGATTTTTAAATAGTTGCGTCAAAACATGACTGCAACCTTACACAGCATTGAACTCTCAAAACAATTTTGTCATCCAAAATATGCTGGTTTCCCATTCTCTGCCGTCAATTGAATTAGACTGCAGCTGGCTACAAATTATCAAAAGAGGAACTAGTATTTGTTTAAACTGCCCTTTAAATTACACCTACAGGCTTATTTACATATCTGTCCAATGGATAAGGCAGCCTTATTAGTCACAAATACCAGATGTGAAAATACTAAGAAAACACATTGGCTAAAAATAATTAATGACCAGTGAGTTAGTTTACCACCCAAATATTTTTAGATTGTGACCACTTTTTGGAAAAAAATAGGTTGATATTAGCTATGTATCAGCAGTTCACTCAGTTTCTCCTGTTGTTAGTCATTATCATTCATGGTACACATATCTTCTTTATAATGCTTTGAACGTGCCACACTGATGTCAACCATCAGTTGATTCCTTGCGGGTTTTCTCCCTTTCTAACAACGTATTTTAGCTCCATTAAAATCAATGTTTTGCCATCTATTTTGCGATAACAGTGAATACAATGTTTTGTAGAATTCATCAGTAGTAAGCTTTAAAACATGTTCTCAGTTAAAGAATGTTTACAATAGTGATTAATAAAATTTAAAAATCAGAACTACATTATCACTAGTAAAATTTGGAGTTAGGGAATTGTTATTTGACCTATCCACGTACATTCTTCAAATTACTTAAATCCCAAATTGTAAATAACTCCATTATTTCTCTTTCCATTACTATACTTCCAGCTGCAGATTGTCCAACCTACATATCATTTAAAAATAAGTTATTCTTGATACCTGTTCTGCTTGCTTCCATTTTCTCTTTCCGGGTTCTAATACTACTCTTCTTTGGCATGTTTTCATACATTATCAGTACCTTGTGGTATGTAAATGATTCTCTGAATGGAATCCCACAGTAACCATCTTTTTAGGCATACAATGTTAGTTTTTGTTAATCTTTCACATGTGGTTAGGTGCCTTCCTAATTGGAATAAAATTGGTTTTCTCTTCTTCGCAGCATTTCAAATGTCTTTTTGTGGGAAGCTGACCAAAACAATACATAGCAGTGTGGTGAATTATAAAAAAATATAGAGGAATGGTGCCATTAGTATGTTCAATCAGCAAGCTCTGGGATTGTGAGTTTTGGGCCAATCAATACAAAATATTTTCCAACCAATTTATACAAATAATCTGAACGACATTAACTGTATTAGGGCTATGTATTTCCAATCTTAATATTGTATGAGCAGTTAAAAAGGACTTGCAGGCAGCTGCATTCCTCCTCTTTCTCCTCTGGCTTGGAGAAACATTTTCTGCTTTGAATATTTATGCAATGCTCAGAGACCCAGCCAGGTCTGGAAAGGTTATTTGCTGCCTGGAAGATGATCAAAAGCAATCCATTCTCCCTGGCAGTCTTGATAATCCAATGCCTGATGTAGGAAAGATCTATATCACTACAATGCAAAATTAGTGATGAACTAGCTGGGATCTGAAGCAACTGAGATTTACCCCACTCAGCTTGCTTAAACCAATGGGTTAATGGGTAGAATATTTCCAGTCAAAAAGGAGTGCAGAGTTTATATATAATGATCTGCATATGTTTTGCTGGTTAAATTATAGACATAGTCCTGCATACAAGTTATGTCCCACAGTCTCAATTTTCCACCCATACCAAAGCTCCAGGGACTTAAGTAGAGTGTCCTCTGTGGGATAAAAGTTGCTGCATTATGTTAGACAAACAGGATTTACATGTGTAGGTTTTTCCAGGAGTTTAATGTCTAGATTCTTCTCCACTTGACAAGTTTCCACGTGAAAGGCACGACTAGAAGTGGAAGGCTATGTCCAATTGACCAAAGATTTTATCAATCACCTGCAGGAAGCTTGTAGATGTTACAGAATTAGAGGCATAACATGCAAGTCTGAAAAACCTATAAACATTTATTCTGCACATTCACAATCTCTGAACTTTACTGCTTAACCCAAGAATTTTGGTCAGTTATTAGTTATGCCAGCCATTTTGTATTATTCTTTATTCATGATGGTAACACTGAGTTCATATTTATGTTCAAGAGGAAAAACTGGTATACATTTTATTTTGGTTTTAAAATCTTTCTTCAATACTGAATAGGCTTAAGAATCCTTAAAAATATTCAAATGTGTATATATATATATCACAAAACAAGTAGTATAAGGTGTACACACTGACAACAGTGGTTTAAAATATCACATTCTTGAAACGTGGGCTCTTTGGTTTACAAATTCTAACTTCAATGAGATACCTTTGAGTCTGTAAACCCTGCCACATAATCCTTTCACTGGATAATCCTTTATGAAAGTATCAAATGGTTCTAAAAACCACAATATTGCACAATAAATGGACATTCCCATTTTCTTAAAACATCTTTTGTTGAAGTATAAAGTTTTTTTTTCACTATCACAATCATATCATTTCAGAAATCAGTACATCCCAGTAATGATCAATTCCCTGTCATACCAAGATTTGCGAACCTATTTTTTTTTTCTGAAGAACTTTTAACATTAGATTAACACTGAATCTACAATAATAGTTGCATGCATGTTTATTCTGCATAACTGCAAATGAGGTGCGTTGCTGGTACCTTCCTGGGTCCACAGAGAGCAATGGTTGCTTTGGTTAATGTTACCTTCAGTACACAGAGACTTGCAATATCATTGCTCCATTGTCAGAACAGAGCTATGTGCACCCAGCTTCAATGTACTGGTATCCCAAGTGTGTAGAGATGAAACAATTTCCTAAAGCCAATGCTTATAGCTGTCATTTCAATGTGGTGATTTCAAAAAAGGGTTAAGAATTTTTACAGTAACTCCCAGTTCCCTAATTTCAACTAGCATCCCTATATATTTTCACGTCATTCCCATTCACACAAAGTTGACCCTGGAATGGATCGCCACTCTTATGAAATAGAAATTACTGTGGTCCAAATTGTATATCATAGCTTAGTCAGTTGCAGAAGCCTTCAATGACCAAATAAGGATAATTTACCTGGAAATTAAATGTTGAAAACCTCAGTAGTTTTCATTAAACCAGCTGTAGGAATGAAATAAATCAAAGCATCCCCCTAACACACTCTTAGTCCAGCAACAAATTTAGGGAAATTATATAAAATTGCAAAAGTGTGAACAAAAAGCATGAACGTGTAGGCAAGTGAGCAGATCTAGCTTCATTTCTTTTTCCTTTCTTGGGTACATCGTGGACAGAACCTGTACACAAACAACAATGCTATAAAAACAGTTTCTTTAATATGTCTAGTATTGAATTCTTCAGCATTTCCTTCCCTCAAATTTAAGAAATTCCTTAATCTCATTCCTAACTGCCTGACCCCCCCCTCCCCCCTCCTCCTATCTTGACCTGGACAACCATTTCAACACTGTCTGGCTGAGGAAAGCAAAATTGCATTGTCCACCCTATCAGGCCTTTCATAATCTTGTATTTTTCAATGAGCACTTCTCGGAAGCTGAATGTATAGGCTCATTCTCCTCTGAATTTAATCTCATAACAATTTGCTCATCCCAGGAATCAAAGTTTAGTATACCTTATTTATATTGTCCCTTATACAAGTATGTCCTTTCTGACAGAGGGACCAAAATGGTCTTTATTTAACCAGGTACTACACCCCCCTCCAGCCTAATATAATATTTAGGAAGGTAAACACCACTTCAGTTTTTGGCTAAAGGAAGTTCGGAGTTGCCATAATTGATCAATCCTTAGATTAAACCATACCTGGATAATAAAAGACCATTTTGGTCCCTCTGTTGCACAATGCAATTCTGCTTTCCTCAGCCAGACAGCGTTGAAATGGGTGTCCAAACTCAAGATAAGGGAGGGGGTGAGGGGGGGGGGGGGTGGGGGAAAGAGAGTATAGGCAGCTGAGAATGAGATTAAGGAATTCCTTCATTCAGCACATTATGAATCTTTCAAATTCTTTACCTCAGAGGCACAGTCATTGGGCATATACAAGACAGTGATCATCTGATTTTGCAAAATATGTCTATGGGATTTTGGCAGAACTTTGCAAAAGGCAGAGTAGGCTCAAACGACTGCAGCCTATTCTATGACTTAAGACTGTAGCTCACACTGCTTCTAATAGTGGCTATGCACCAAGAATGTTTTGCCAACAGGATCAGTCTTACTGTGGCCAAAAAAAACACTGTCTTCCAAAGTTAGTAATGTTTTGTCATAGGCCTTCCAATTTCTAAGAAAGCTGTACAATATTTACACTGTCCAACCTTACTTACCATTTCCCCTTTGGTTTTGTTGCGAGGTCCACGCAAGCAAAATGAAACCATTCAATTGGGCACTATCAGTAATAAAACAAAAAAAACATCCATGACTCAAATGTAAGAATATGTACCACATTCCTAGACATACCAAAATAATTATTTTAAGTCTGTATTAAATAGTTCACACAGCAAACGTCTATTGCTAATTTTATCAAATTAAAATTTGATTTTTCGGTATTAAGTCTTCAGAATTAATGAAGAGTCTCATAGCATTTACTGTGGTACTTAAAATCCATCAGTAAACACATATAGTTGGTTGATTGAAGATAGCCAGATGGAGAGAAACTGCATATAACCTCATAGCACACGGCTGTGGAACATTGTATTGTATTGTATTGTATATCTTTATTGTCATTTCCTGAGTATTCGCATACCCAGAGGAAACAAAAAAACGTTCCTCAACCAGTGTCCATTTCAGTGTGCAGTAAAAAATAAATAGAAGTAAAAATACATATATCATGAACAAATTAACTCTACTCTACTAAACATCAACAGGCGTTCCGATCGGCAGCGGCACGACAGTGGCTCTGCTGCAGTGTGTCCAGGTTGGTGGTTGGTGCACGATACTTTGGCAGGGGACAAAGTCCGTTTATCAGTCTTATAACCTGCGGGAAGAAGCTGAGGAGCATCCTGCTGGTTTTGCACCTAATGCTCCGGTACCTCTTCCCAGATGGCAGGATGGAGAATATGTGATGCGATGGGTGGTAGGGGTCTTTGATGATGGAGATGGCTCTGCTGATACATCTCTTCCTGTATATGTCCAGCAGGAAAGGGAGTGGAGCACCAATAATCCTGCTGGCGGTCTTTACAATCCTGTCTAGTTGGTGCCGTTCGTACGCCTTGCAGCTCCCGAACCAGGAAGTGATGCCGTAGGTTAATGTGCTCTCGATTGTCCCCCTATAAAAAGTTCGTAGGTGTGTAGTGGGGAGACCTGCTTTACGTAGTCTTCGGAGAGGGTGTAGTCGCTGCTGGGCTCTCTTGACCAGTGCTGTGGTGTTGGTCGTGGACGTCAGGTCATCTGACAGGTGGAGTCCTAGGAACTTCACGCTGTTGACCCTTTCCACATCAGCTCCATCGATGTGCAGAGGTGTATGGTGTTGTTTTCCCGCCCTCCTGAAGTCAACCACCATCTCCTTAGTTTTTCCCACGTTGAGAATGAGGTTGTGGGATTTGCACCATCCTGTGAGCAGCTCCACCTCCATCCTGTACGCCGACTCATCATTGTCACTGATGAGACCCACCACTGTTGTGTCATCAGCGAACTTGTTGATGAAGTTGTTGTTGAGTCTAGCAGTACAGTCGTGTGTTAGCAGACTAAACAGCAGGGGGCTTAGGACACAGCCTTGGGGCGAGCCAGTGCTCACGGCTATGGTTTTTGATGTCCTACTGCCCACCCTGACTGTCTGCTGCCGTTGCGATAGAAAGTTCAGGACCCAGTTACATGTGCCAGCATCAACCCCCAATAGCTCCAACTTCACCAACTGCTGCGGAATGATTGTATTAAAAGCAGAGCTGAAGTCTATGAAGAGGATCCTGGCATAAGTATTTTTCCGATCAAGGTGTGACAGTACGAGGTTCAGTGTTGTTGAGACTGCGTCCTCTGTGGATCGGTTGGCTCTGTAGGCGAACTGCAGTGGGTCTAGGTCGGCAGATAGACTATTTTTGATATGCTGCATAACCAGTCGCTCAAAACACTTCATTACTATGGGTGTTAGAGCCACTGGTCGAAAGTCATTATGGCAGGCTGGGTTTGGTTTCTTCGGGACAGGGACATCTAGTGTTAAGAACAACATCTGCACAAGGCTATGGAAATGAATCCTTTGTTCACATACTTGGTTTCCCCGGTCACACCATCGACCATCGCTCATAACCATTCCATCTCTGGTCCAGCCCGTGGAAGGGAAAGACGTCAAGAGGTGGAACTTCCGGAAAGCAAACTGGGCAGGCTTCACACAAGTGAATAAGGCAGCCGTTGGCCTCCCACACCCAACCAACCTGAACAACGCCTACGACTCATACTGCAAGATACTGCTAGCCGCC
Organism: Malacoraja senta; assembly: GCA_038087875.1. Lineage (NCBI taxonomy): Eukaryota > Metazoa > Chordata > Chondrichthyes > Rajiformes > Rajidae > Malacoraja > Malacoraja senta. Next base: position 28,774,726 of record CM075984.1, read on the forward strand.
GCCAAGAAGAACATCCCCCGCGGTGTACGTAAAGCCTATGTTCCCTGCTGGGATGACGAATGTGAAGACCTACTTCGCGCCCACAGAGAATCACAAACCAGCGAAGACAGACAAAGCAGCGAACGACCTAATCTGCAGACTAAATGAGAAACGCAGGCAAAGATGGACGGAGACAGTGGAATCAATTGTTTTCACACACTTCAGCCATCAGGCGTGGCAGACCATGAATAAGCTGATGGGCAGGTCGACAACCCCAGCACAGTGTCCCATCACTGCAAATTCCATCGCGTCGTTACTGCTGAGCAACGGCCGCTTCCCCAACACAGACAAGGACTTCACCAGAACAACATCAGCGAGAGTCCACGAGCTACACAGGGCCCCGAGCTGCGACTCCAACCTATCCCACGATTTCACAACACAAGAAATCGAGCAGGCCATCCGACGGCTGAAAACCGGTAAGGCACCAGGCACCGACGGCATCCACCCTGGAATACATAAAACACCAAGGCAAGAAGGCAACTGACTGGCTGTGCTCCTTCCTCTCCACGTGTTTCCGCTGCCTGAAGCAGCCAAAGATCTGGCGCCGTGCCAAGGTGATCGCTCTGCCGAAGCCAAACAAGCCTAGCGATGACCCCAAGGTATACCGACCCATCTCACTGCTGTGTGTTCCATACAAGCTCCTGGAATGTCTCCTCCACACACGTCTCAATCCAGTGATTGACCCCCAGCTGCCTAAAGAACAGGCTGGCTTCCGAAGCAGTTAGTCAACGGCGGACCAGGTGACCCTCCTGTGCCAAGACATAGAGGACAGCTTCCAGGCAGGGGAGAAGGCAGGCGCTGTCTTCTTGGACCTCACAGCTGCATATGATACTGTCTGGCTGCGTGGACTACACATGAAGCTTCTGGAAACCATCCCAGACAAGCACATGGTGAGCTTCATCATGGAGATGCTGAGCAACCGCAGCTTCAGGCTATACACCAGCAACGGGCAATGCAGCAGGGTGAGGAAACTTAAGAACGGCGTCCCACAGGGCTCAGTGCTGGCACCAATGCTGTTCAACATCTACATCCATGACCTGCCTGCAACCCAGTCAAAGAAGTATGGCTATGCTGATGACCTGGCCATCCTACTCAGTAAGCCATCCTGGGAAGCAGCAGAAGAGGGCCTCTTTGAAGACATGAACATCCCGCCTTCATACCTGAGGAACTGGCGCTTTAAGCTCAGCATGGGTAAGACAACATCTTCAATGTTCCACCTCTACAACAGGGAAGCGACCTGCGAGATGAACGTCATGGTGGATAACGCCCGGTTACGGTCCAGCCTGTCCCCACGTACCTCGGTGTGAAGCTCGACAGAACGTTGTCATTCAAACAACACCTGGAAGGTGCCAAGGCAAAGACAAGCGCCCGTGCCGCACTGATACGCCGCCTAGCCGGCACCACATGGGGAGCCATGAAGAAGACACTGCGCATGTCCACAGTGGCCCTGGTGTTCTCAGCTGCCGAGTACTGCGCCCCGGTCTGGTGCCGTAGCCCTCACGCCAAGAAGCTGGATGCTGCCCTCAACAGCGCCCTGCGGACTGTCTCCGGACACCTACAAGCCACCCTAGCAAACCAACTGCCCATCCTCGCTGGCATCGCCCCAGCCAACATCAGACGAGAAGCAGCCACGCTGGCCCTCTCTCGAAAGGCACAGACCAGTGAATCCCACCTCCTCCATCAGATCATCACAGAGACACCATGACGAGTGCGCCTCAAGTCACGGCACCCCTTTGCCACGCAAGCCCAAGAGCTGCTCTGCACAACACCGGCTGACACTTCTAAGGCCGCCTGGGTCAAGACGAAATGGAGAGACCAGTGGAAGTCAGCAGAACCATCTAGGCTATACCAGTACACCAATGACCCCATGGACGTCCCTGGCCAGGACCTGCCCCGAAAGCAGTGGACAACCCTCAACCGCTTGAGGACAGGCATCGGACGCTATGGAGTAGCGATGAAGAGGTGGGGCCTCATGGACAGCCCCTCCTGCGAGTGTGGGGACCCAACACAGACAGTGGAGCACATAGTCACCAGTTGCCCCAAACACCGGCCACCGAATGGTGAACGAGGTCTGATTGACCTGGACGATGACACGTTGGCCTAGCTCGCCTCAACGGAGCTGCAGGTCCAAAAGACATACGACAGAAGAAGACATACTTGGTGGAAGATTGATACATCAGAAAGGAGGGAAAATCATCAGAAAATCTTACAAAGAAGAGGGAATGAGGGCACTGCAAGAAAAAGAAAATGGCTGGGACAACCATTTATTCAGATTGGTCAGGTGGCAATCACTCCTTCCACTCAATAGTCTTCAACAGATGGTCCCACTTTAAAACTAAGAGGTGTTACTTTTGCAAAGTAAGAATAGGAATACTTTATTGTCACATGTGACTAGGCACAGTGAAATTCTTTGAGTACATACACAATATAACTTCAAGGGATCTCATTCAGAAAATGCAAATAAGGATTTCTTATAACCCTGTGTGCTCCAAACAATTTAATTCAATAAGTTTGATACTCTGCCACCTTATCTCAAAGTATAATCATTAATAGACATTGATTGAAAAATGTATTCGCAATATATCCAATAAAATTAAAAATCCTTCACAATCAAAATCAAACACACTTACATCTGGGTTATCGCAACCAATCATTTCTCCATACGAAACCTGGTGACACAAACAGTAGGTGGGTTCATTGGGATCAACCGGCATGTCCAAAACATCAGATGGGTGCATTTTCAAAATGGAGTCAGAGTATTCTGCCCTAGAAAAGGAAGAATACAATTACAGAATAAATAAAAGTTGATTTGAATTATATTTTCCGTTTAACACTTCAGTGACTGATGTGTCAGTGGGTGAAAAGTGCCAATGACCACAGTTTTACAAGCTTTAAAATAGTTATGAATAAGGTCAGGGTTGGTCCATAAGTTAAAGTTCTAAATTGGGGCAAGGCCAACTATGATCATATGGGACAGGAACTGGCAAAAGTTGATTGGATTAGGTTGTTTGTGGGCAAAGGGACACCCGAAATGAGGGGTGTAAAATTGTGTAAAAAAGTTCAATGTATGCATGTTCCTGTTAGAGTGGAGGGCAATGCAGGTAGGAGGAAGGAAAGATGGATGATGAGAAATTAAGACTTATCAGGAAATTAAGGAGGCATGGGTCAGCTGTAGACTGCTGGGATCAAGTGTATCCCTGGAGGAATATAAGGGATTGAGGATCATACTTAAGGAGGAAATAAGGAGGGCAAAAAGGGGACATATCTCAGGAAGTTGAGTACAGAGAATTCAAAGAGATTTAAGTATAACAAGGGGAAAAAGGTAATTAGAGAGACAATACTGCCCCTCAGAAACAAAAATGTTCATATCTGTGAAGCTTCTGCAGATCGGCAAAGTCCCCAATTAATATTGCTCCTGTGTTTTACCTTGGAGGAAGAATTTAGGAAAGTTAATGCCGATGTCTTGAGGATGGTCCATGTTACAATCGAATGGACGTACTCCGATGAACAAAGGTAGATAAATCTTATTAGATATATTCAGGAACACTGGAAGTTAGATAAGAAATTGCAGGAGACATGAGGAACTGCACATGCTAGAATATTGAGTAAACTAGAATCTTGTTTATCTGTGGAAGGAATGGATAGGCAATGTTTCGAGTCGGAACTCTTCAACAGACTGATGGAATGGGAAGGGTTGTTAAAATGTTTAGCAATCAGAAGATCAAGCAGGCCCCGGTGGAGCGAGCCCAAGTGTTCAGCAAAACATTTGCCAAGTGTACACTCGATCACACTAAAGTAAAGGGGTTGTTGGGGCTGCAGCTGAGGTAGGAGTTGCAAGGGAAAGTACCTGGGTAGGTGACAGTCTGGGTGGAAAGGGATGAGTGAGCCAAGGAGTTGCAGTGGAAGCTATCTCTGCAGAAAGGAGTAGGGATGGAAAGATGTGACTGATGGTTGGATCACATTGTAGGTGGCAGAAATACCAGCCATTTCTGTCCTAGGCATCCTCTCTTGTCAAAGTGAAGCCATACATAAATTGGAGGAAGAGCACCTCATATTCCACTTGTCTAGCTTACAACCCAATGTTATGAACATTGAATTCTCTAAGTTTAAGTAACACCCCCCTTATCCCTTTCGTTTTAAATATCTCTCTTTATTTAACACTTTTGTCTCCTTTTCATTTCCAGCCTTTGTCCGCTCATCAGCTAATCAAACCCCCTCACTAGTATCCACCTATCAATTGCCAGGCCTGAACCTATCCCCACCCTTTTCCTCAATGCCTCTTTGGCATGCTCACTAACTCATGGTAATTCCTTGCCCAAGACCATTAAACCAGTGGAGACGAATCAGGAAAAGCATGTTGAGCACATCAATTCTCACGTGGAGACACAGGTAGTTGGGCTGAGATAGCTGCTATCTCACATGAAATCTCACATTCTAGAAAATTGCATTATAAAACAATTGTATGAATGGGGAGAAGAGGCTAGAGAGTTTCAATCTAACAAAACTTTTTTTCTGCAGGATTTTCAAAACTAAAGGTGTTTTTAGGAGCTATAAGTTTTTGTAACTGCAAGCTAAAAATACTAAAGGTTGTATGTTGACAAAAAATGCTGGAGAAACTCAGCGGGTGAGGCAGCATCTATGGAGCGAAGGAAATAGGCGACGTTTCGGGTCGAGACCCTTCTTCAGACTGATGTGGGGGTGGGAGGGGCAGGAAGAAGAAATGAAGAGGCAGAGATAGTGGGCTGTGGGAGAGCTGCTCCTCCAATTTACGGTGGGCCTCACTCTGGCCATGGAGGAGGCCTAGGACAGAAAGGTTGGATTCGTAATGTTAGGGGGAGTTGAAGTGCTGAGCCACTGGGAGATCAGGTAGGTTATTGCGAACCGAGCGGAGGTGTTGGGCGAAACGTTCGTCAAGCCTACGCTTGGTCTCACCGATGTAGAGCATCTGATACCTAGAGCAGCGGATGCAATAAATGAGGTTGGAGGAGGATCAGGTGAACCTCTGCCGCACCTGGAAAGACTGCTTGGGTACTTGGATGGATTCAAGAGGGGAGGTAAGGCGACAAGTGTTGCATTTCCTGTGGTTGCAAGAGAAAGTGCCAGGAGAGAGTGTGGTTTATGTGGGAAGGGACAAATTGACCAGGGAGTTACGGAGGGAGTGGTCTCTACGGAATGCCAAAAGGGGAGGAGATGGGAAGATGAGGCCAGTGGTGGGATCCCGTTGGAGGTGGCGAAAATGTCGGAGGAATATTTGTTGCATGTGACGGCTGGGTGGAAGGTGAGGACAAGGGGGACTCTGCCCTTGTTACGAGTGGGGGGATAGGGAGTGAGAGCAGAGTTACGGGGTATAGAAGAGACCCTGGTGAGAGCCTCATCTATAGTAGAAGAGGGGAACCCCGTTCCCTAAAAATTGAGGACATCTCCGATGCCCTGGTTTGGAACACCTCATCCTGGGTGCAGATGCGGCGTAGACGGAGGAATTGGGATGGAGTCCTTACAGGAAGCAGGGTGGGAAGAAGTGTTGTCCAGATAGCCATGGGAGTCAGTGGGTTTATAGTAGATGTCGGTCAGTAGTCTGTCACCTACGATGGAGATAGTGAGGTCTAGAAATGGTAGGGAGATGTCGGAAATGGTCCAGGTGTATTTGAGTGCCGGATGGAAGTTAGTGGTGAAATGGATGAAGTCAGTGAGTTGTGTATGGGTGCAGGAGGTCGCACCAATGCAGTCGTCGATGTAGCAGAGGTAGAGTTCGGGGATAGGGCCATGGTACGCCTCGAACAAGGATTGTTCGACGTACCCTACAAAGAGGCAGGCATAGATGCTCATAGCTATGCCTTGGATTTGGAGGAAATGGGAGGAGTCAAACAAAGTCGTCCTCGACCGCAGAACCAACCAATCCCCGTCTACAAATACTCTCCTCCGCCTAGCGGAGGTCCTTACCCTACACAACGTTTCATTTGACTCCTCTCATTTCTTCCAAATCCTAGGTGTAGCTATGGGCACGCGCATGGGCCCTAGCTATGCCTGCCTCTTTGTAGGGTACGTCGAACAATCCTCTAGGTGTCAACTGCTCCACATCGGTGAGACCAAGCATTGGCTTGGCGATCGGTTCGCAATAACCAACCTGATCTCCCGGTGGCTCAGCACTTCAACTCCCCCTCCCATTCCGACCTTTCTGTCCTGGGCCTCCTTCATGGCCAGAGTGAGGCCCACCGTAAATTGGAGGAGCAGCACCTCATATTTCGCTTGGGTAGTTTACACCCCAGCGGTATGAATATTGACTTCTCCAATTTCAGGTAGTCCCTGCCTTCTCCTTCTTTCCCCTCCCCTTCCCAGCTCTCCCACAGCCCTTTGTCTCCGCCTCTTCCTTTCTTCTTCCCGCCCAGCCCCCCCCCAACCCCACATCAGTCTGAAGAAGGGTCTCGACCCGAAACGGCACCTATTTCCTTCGCTTTATAGATGCTGCCTCACCCGCTAAGTTTCTCCAGCATTTTTGTCTACCTTCGATTTTCCAGCATCTGCAATTCCTTCTTAAACAGTTCCTTCTTATAATTGCACAAGTATCAATAGATGCGATTGCATTACAATTTAAATGGCCACATGCAATGAAGCTGACAGACTGAAGAGACAATGGTGTCTGATTACTGCAGGGAGGTCACATGGAATTTTTTTCCCCCCCAAGACAGTTTTTTTCTGCTTGTCACTTTCCAAAGCAACTTTTAAGTGGTTTTCTAGTTCCCGATAGTGATATAACTAATTTGGCCTGCATAATGCCTCATTCATCAATTACATTATGTCCAATTTGAGCTATGGAAACAGGAGTTGTAGTAGAATTATCTGTATGCGCAAGCAGAAGTGTGCAATAATCCGATCAACCCAAAGCAATCTCAAACTCAATCTGCCCCACTGTGACAGACTCCGCTGATCCTGCACAGAAATCATCAGTCATTCTGAGGATCTTCCTTATCATTATCAGACTACTATCATTGTGATAACGCCTCCGGAATGTATGAACAGGACTAACTGGCTGAAACTGATATGGTACTGTAAGTATACAGAATTCTATAAATTACTATTAATAGCACATTAATAAAATTTCTGAACAATATTCTGAACCCAGACCCTTTAGATTTTATTGCACCCCGCATTCTACTGTCTTATTCAAGGCCATACTGATACAATAATACCATTGTTTATTCTGATGCACAGAAAGAACTTCTTCAAACACATAGAAATGTATTCAAAGTAATTGATCTGAAGAGAGATGAATGTACCAAAGACTTATTAGGAAGTAAATTAAAAGTAACATATTAGAAATATAAACAACATAATATGATGTTGTTTATATTCATATATCTCTAATAATTCACAGTGAAGTTCAACATCCCAGAAACCTTTTTCAAATTATAGAATAGGTGAGGTTGGAGAGATTTATGGGGATGAAACATGAAAATCAACATGTCATATGCAACCTACCCTGATTTCTGCTTCTTTTTCTTTGGAACATCTTCTTCAGCTCGTCTACCACGGCCTCTGGACCCTCTTTTGTCTTTTTGCCCTCTGCCTTCTAAATGGAAAATATTTGCAGGTAAGAGGCTAAATATAGACAAATATGTAGCTCCATTTCACTCAGTTTCCACATTATGAACTTCACCACCACTATACTAAATGTGGTCTGTGACCAACAGACCACAATCATGAGGACAGGTGAAAAATCATCCTCTATGATAATCCTCATCACTGTTGACCCACAAGGTTGCGTGCTCAGCCCCCTACCATACCCCTTATACAATCATGACTGTGCAACCTAATACCAATCCAACTCAATTTACAAGTTTGCAGACGACCCCACCGTAGTGGGGCAGATATCAAATAATGACGAGATGAAGTACGGAGATTGAGAACCTCGTAACCTGCTGCCAAGACAACTGGTGCAAAGACAACAGCCTTTCCCTCAATGTCTGCAAGACAAAAGAGATGGTGATTGACCAGGAAGTGAAGCCATACACGCACCCTGGTATATATTGATGGCACCGAAGTAGAGATGGTAGAAAGCTTCAAGTTCTTAGGAATAAATATCAATTTGTCCTGGACCAGCCACATTGAAGCCGAAGAAGTTTAGCATGTCTTCAACAACCTTTTTGTTTAAGAAGGAACTGCAGATGCTGGAAAATCGAAGGTAGACAAAAGTGCTGGAGAAACTCAGCGGGTGCAGCAGCATCTATGGAGCGAAGGAAATAGGCAACGTTTCGGGCCGAAACCCTTCTTCTGAAGGGTTTCGACCTCTCATCCGTCCCATTAGAGACCTTTGAACTAGCTGTAATCAGACTATATCTTGGATTAAATGATATACCCTTTACCTGTGCACTGTGGACAGCTTGCTTATAAGCATGTATAGTCTTCTTTGACGAGATAGCATGCAACAAAAAGCTTTTCACTGTACCTCGGTACACGTGACAATAATAAACTAAACAATATGATTTCAGTTTATGGGACTAGCGAAAAGTGGGGTTTTGAAGCTTCTTTGGTGAGGTTTTAGTTTTGATACACATCTGTGTAAACCAATTTTCAAATTGTTGGCTTCCCCTTTTCATACAAGAAGATAAAGCAAACCAAATAATTTGGAAATATATTGCTGGTCCTTCACTTTTGATGGATCTAAATCTTGAACTTCTTGCCCAATAGCACTGTGATAGCACCAATACCTCCAGAATGCCTTTAGCAGTTCAAGGTGACAGATCACCACCAGCCTCCTCAGAGCAATTGGGCTGGTGCAATAAACACTGGCCTAGCCAGCCATGCCAAGATTCTGAAAATGAATGTTAAGTAAAGAACAGAGGTAGAGAAGAGATAATGGGGTATCATAGATAAAAGAACAAAATAGGTACAGTATGTTAAAGAGAGTGTGGCACAAACACAAAAATGGTGAGCGGACAAGAAATAAAATATTGACATAAACGTGATGTAAACAACCACCTCAGAATTATTACTGGTAATTGCTGCCTAAATGGGAATAGAATGGGAAAGACTTCCATTTTTCAAGACTTACATGTGCTATGGAATCAATGCACGTTACTGGAGTTCGTTATAATCAAATAAAGGATCACAATAGGCCACAATAGTCCCAGAGGGACTGAAAGGATTTTTATATTGTTGTACACACAATTAAAACTAGTCTAAATGTCAAAGTAATTATATACAACAAACCAACTACTAGCATTACTTGTGTAGGAAGGAACTGCAGATGCTGGATTACTAGCATTACTTACTCTTACTACCTCTGCCTCCCGTGTTCTCATAGTCACTTGATTCCAACTTTTCCTTCAGATCAGCTTCAAATCTGGCCAGTTCAGCATCTAGCCGCCTGATGTGTTTATCAACCTGCAATAACATACAAATTAATAATAATAATCTACAAGACATCTGAAATGTACAGATATTCAAATATACATCACGGTGCCAATGCACAGACAATAAGAGCTTTAATCAAAAGAATCTGGGAGGAGGTGGGAAATATCACACGGTTTGGACACTCAGTTCTTGGCCCAATAATGTGGCACAAATGTTACTGTACCCAAGATTCTTGCTGGTTTGTTTAAAATTTTACATCTCTGACTCAGAGAAACATACTTTTTTTTTAAAAGGCATTGATGCTTCCTTCACAGCTAGACTTAACTGACAGTTTTCAATTTATGTCACCTTATTACAAAGCAGAAAATAAGTAAACCAGTACAATTTTGTCATGCCACCTTTGTTTCTGAGCTGTCCTGAGAACTGAAAAAGCAATTGTTTTGAAACAGTGTTGCAGAAAACAGAAAGTGAATAAAGATGGTGAATAGCTGCTACTCTATTTAGTAGCAGAAATTTTGATGCCGAGATAAACGTACTATATCTCTAGTTATCTGTGACCTGTCTGCTTAAGATAATGTTGTTTTACTATTTCCAAACAGTTTTAATGTGTCAATTTAAAAGTTTTCCACTGAACATCTGACTACCCACATTCCCCTCCTGGCCCCCGTGTTATTTGACAACATTATTAATTTTCTCTCGTCAGATTTAGTCTATTTCTTGCAGACTGACAATATAATCCCTCATCACGAATTAACAACACTTTACCTCACTTCACTTCATTCCCATATCTAATCTCCCTTACCTGTACACTATCTTCTTAATTCACACCAAGCCTTTTTTGAACTCATTGGCTGAATCTCTCTAATCAAGTTTAAGCCCCAATTGCAAGACCAAAATAAGCCTTATCAAAATTTCGATTGAGCCTGTATGTAATCCTGATACAGGTAACTGAAGCCTCCTCGTTCTTCTTCTCTGCTTTCAATCTTTATTTGAATGACCGGAACTTCCTCCTCCAAAGCATATCGGCCATCCATCTGGGTGGGATTGCAGTCATATGATTCCATTCTTATTTATGCTGCCAGAGAATCACTGCAATGACTTCCCTTCCCACACCTCTGGCTTCTCTTCCCACACCTGCCATATCTCTGCTGCCCACCAAACCTGAAATATCCTGTACCTCGCACATCTATTTCTCATCAGTAGCTCTCCCCTCAACATCATCTGATTAACACCGTATCAGGTTACAAATGCAGTGATGACATTCTGCTCTACCTCACTGCCATTCGCTAATGCTAAAATGTCCTACCAAATTACTATTTGATTAACATCCACTACTAGAAGAGTAGAAATGTTATAGCCACAGAAGGGAAGAAAAACAAAACAAATACAACAGCACATGTTACAATTCCATTCTGGAGCCATCCACTATCCCTCACCTTGGCAACCATTTGATTGAACTAGGCAATTTTTACCCTGGTGTTATACTTTGCCACACATTCACAATCCAATTCCACAATATCTCCAATTGCACAATTGCTTTAGCTCAACTACTGGTGCAACACTCATCCAGGGCTTTTCCTCTGGATTAACTAACCAATGCACTCTTAGCATCCCCCCTCACTCAACCTTCCATGAACTACGAGAAGTCAAACAAAAATCTTCTGCTCCCCCCCCTGCCCCTTGTCCTAACTCAGTTCACCCATTAACTACATTCTTGCTGACCTGAATTAGTTGTCAATTAAGCAACATTGTGCTTCTAAAATTCTCATAATCTCTGATGCTTTCAAATTCTTACAAGGTCTTGTCTTTCCCCATCTCTGTATTCTCCTCCAACTCCTTAGGATATGAATACGTTTCAATTCTGGCCTGAATCATATCTGAATTTTATCATTCTCACTACTGCTATGATTTTAGCTGCCAATCCCCCAGACTTTTGATATTCTTCCCTACATCTCCCCTTCTCTTTTCTTGTATAAATTGCTTCGTAAAACATAATTTTCATCGGGCTTAATATCTCCTTGTGCATGTCAAATTTTGTTACAGAGCTCTTGTAAATGCTCAGAAAATGTGTGTAGGTATTACACTCATGAAATCTGCTTTTTTTCTGTTTCATGTAATGTCTGTTAGGACTTGGGAAAATGCCAGAGATAGACCTCTTATATTAAGGAAGTATTCCTTCAGGTTTTTATCATTGCATGTTCCATGATTAAAATCATTGGCCATCAAACCCCGTACTTTCGAAGAATTTGTACATGGTAGCTATTTACAGTAAAACTCAGATAATCTGGCACCTCAGGGGTTTGGTGGTGCTGGACGAGCAGATTTTCCGGACCATTGTATGTTACACCAACACGCTTTTATTTCACTTTTTTTACATGTTACACAGTAGCATAATATTTGTATGTAATACAGTAAATACATATACTTTATCTAATTTAATGTGGGCTACATAATATTGTAATACTGTACTGATTTGCCATAATAAAGTAATGATAGTAAAGCAATAAATTCCATATAATGTACAGCACCACGGTCTACTCACCAATATTGTAGAGATGACTTGAGAAGTTATCCATGGCAGCATATTAGTATGAAACTTATTTAACAGCATTTAAACAATAGTGTATACTGTACTTATCCATCAATCACAACTTAAACTATTTTCAGTTCGTAATAAGATACAGTACTGTGATCATACATAAAAATACAAATTTTCAGTTCTGCTTAATTTACAGTACTGTATTTATAAAATAGAGAAAATTAAATCCTTCAAACCAGCTGCACAACTAATCAGCCACAAGCAATTGGTCATCAAGGTTCTCTTCAATATTCAGTCTTAGGCTTAATATCAGAAACAATAATTAGATCTGGTGTAGAAGAAGTCGAAGGAGTAGGGCTACAGGGACCTGCTTTCTTGATTGCTTTCTTGAACATGTCTCTGAGGTCTGCCTGTTTACTTGATGCTGCTTTTTTCTCATAGAAATTGTTCAGTATAATATGCAAGTTCATTACTTCTGCAGCACTGTACTGGCTGTTGTACTCTGCAAATTCCACAAACTTTGTTATAAATTCTGTAGCCTGATGCCAGGTGTATCTAGTTCCTCCTTCTTGTCCGTCATAATTTTCCTCTTCTTCCATTACCTTGACCTTATTAAGATTAAAATCCATGTTAATTATCTGTGCATCTGTTACAATTTCAACTACTTCTGGGTCCCCATCTTCATCAAACCATTCCTCCATTTCTTCTTCTGTAAGTTTGCTGACAGGATTCTCAGTTGGAGCCTCTTCCATTATTTTCAAAATGTCCCCGAGTCCAGTTTGTCTAGCACTGATTCCCTCAAACTCTTCTTCCTTTAAATAATATCGCCCAAATTTTACACTAGGCCATATTTTCCTCCACGATCTTTGCAAGATTATACTTGAGACATCCTTCCATGCTAAAGCTGCAGCATAAATAGCATCTTTAAGATTAAATGAAGCTTGAAAATCTTGTACAATGCAATTAGAATTCAGCAATTTGCGAATGAAAAATCCCTTGTAAGCAGTTTTGAATCTCTGAATTACCCCCTGATCCATTGGTTGGATGAGTGATGTGACACTGGCAGGCAGATACTCAGCAGAAATATTGCCACAAACAAGTTCTGAAGCAGGATGGTGTGCCTTACAATTATCTATTAGAAGAATAGCTGTACTATCTTCAGGCAAGCCCAGCCTTTTAAAATTTTCTTTGACCTCTGGAACAAAATGATGAAAAAACCACTCTTTGAAGAGCTCCGCAGTCATCCGGGCATTTTCTTGAGCATCATAGACAACGGGTAAATAAGTGATACCATTGAAAGCTCTAGACTTGTATTTACCAACAACAAAAAGTTTCAGTTTATGTCTACCAGAAGCATTACCACAAACAAGGACTGCGATCCTGTCCTTATTTAGTTTAAAACCCTGAACACATTTTTCATCTCCACCATCTAACATACTGTTTGGCAAACAGCGCCATAATAGCCCTGTTTCATCCGCATTGTAAACTTGGTCGGGTGACAATTTATGTTTCTGAATTAAAGGCTTAAAAAATTCACCAAAATCCTCTGCAAATGTATGATTAGCTGACTTGTGCTCTCCTGAAACAGACGGCTTACGAATACCATGACGATCTTTAAAGTTACGAAGCCAACCTTCAGAAAATGCGCATTGTTCAGTTAGCTTCATTTCCTGATGAAAGTCTTTTGCTTTTTCAATGAGCATAGGTCCAGTTATTTGCTTCCCTTCAGAACGCTTAGCAAGAAACCACTTATACAAAGCGGAATCTAACTGAGACAACTTTGGCTTTTTCAAGGTATGCCGTGCATCAATTCCTTTAGTGGTATCAGACTCAGCTAGAAATAACTGCAATTCGCCCTTCCGTTTCTTGATGTCATATATTGTAGATGATCCAATGTTGTATTCTCTCATGATAACATGACGATTCTCACCTTCCTCAAGCCGTTTAATGATCTCCAATTTCTGATGTATTGTTAGAGTCACATGCTTCCTTTTTACACTTTTACCATCCCTACCATCATTACTCATATTAAAATCCATTATGAACTGAGGGTGGCTTGAAATAATAAAGATACGACGTAAACTAAACAACACTCAGCAATGCACTTGGCATTTGGCAGCGCAGAAAATGTCAAAACAGACTAGAAAAGACTCATTCAGTTCCTGATGCTAATGAGTGAGCCAGTTGCTGAATAATCAGGACCTCCGAATAATTGGATACCGGATTACCAGAGTTTTACTGTACTTTTGAGGGAAAGTCCTGCCTTTTTACTCCGAATCAAAAATGAATGCACCTTAGATTCCCCTGCAGTCCAACAGACCACCCACCATTTCATATGTCTCCATTGCTAGCTGCACTTTGTCATCACTATATTCTCTGCATTTATTGTAGGCTAGCTGAATCTTCTTCAGATGGTCCACTCGTTGATCCGAGGACAGGCTCTTGACGTTTGAAATATATTCAGTTGCCAATTTGTCGATCTCTACCTTTTTATCTGCAAACAGTAAGCAGTATAATTAGACAGATTCAAGAAAGTAAACATTGGCCTCTTGTATACCATTTTTACACCTGCATTTCCCTTTCCTCTAACTGGCAAGTTCTCTCAAATTACATTTTTGCCCTTCAGATTATATGATGTAACAAAATCCTTCATAATCATTACTTTCCCTCTTCACCAAAAGTTGATGCCCTGCCAATAAGTGCCCTGTGATAAATATCACAACTGAGCTCAAATTATATCAACTCCTAAACTTCCAATGGACACTGCAGAATGAAAATCATGAACAGAAACTCTGCATTAATCCTAAACCCATCTAAATTTAAGAGTGCTAAATCCACAGTTATGTCTTCAGCTGGTTCAAAATGTAACAGAATGCTTTAACTCAAAGGAGTGTTGGTGAACTACTTAACTTTGAAATACAAGAAATGGTAACTGAAAGGGAATAAAGTACAGAAAAAGAAAACTATCCAATAGGTTTCCCCTTTGAAGGGTACCTATATATTCTCACCTTCCGCAAGCCATTTAATGATCTTTAGTCACATGCTTCCTTTTTACACTTCTACCATTATATATATACACACACAAAATATATATATATATATAATATATTTATAATATATATATTATATATCACACATACATTTATATATATTATGTCAAGATAATGTTTTTATTGATAAATTAGACAATGACCAGCCAAGGTTCTTCTTTTCCAAAATTATTGTCACTTGCAATATGATAACTCCTAATTTGTTACTACAGTGGTTGAGATGAGCATTCTCTCTACATGCTGGTTAAACGTTACTTTTAATTATCACTCAATCAGTCTTGCTCTCAATATGTACAAGCTTCCAAAGTATATATCAAAGGATTAATTTCCTATTTAATGATCTCAAACCACAAATTAACCTTTAGCACTGCCCTATCATCTCCTTCTCTCCCGTGTGCTTTGGTCACAGAAGCACTGAATAATAATTTCATTGGTATAGATTGAAGGGATCAAATATCAAAATCATTGTATCTGACTGTACATGATTATCTCTCATTCTAGCATAATCTAGCTCATCATTGGCCTGTAAGAAATATTAAGTGGAAAAAACAAGATGGCCAAAGACGTAAGATTTTAGGATAACCTCAATAGAAGATACATTGAATGTAGAATTGTAGAATATGGGTTTGTTTGGTGTTAGGTGTAGCACAGAAAGGCGTAGCACAGAAAGCACAGAAACATGGAAATATTTTTCAAGAATTAACTAAAGAGCAAGACGCAATCTGTTTGATTTGTTACAAATGTATCTCTATGTTCCCTTAGTAGAACTTCCTTTAATAGAACAGAACTTCAGATTTCTGAACCTGAGTTCATCAGCAATAATACAAACCTGAGAACCACTGGCCTAATGTCATAACCCTAAACTTCCTTACAATCTTGCAAAATAAAAGCCATTTAACACTTCTAAAAACCCATTGTCAAACGTAGGAACGCTGTTGAATGCTGCCTACTGTAAACCAAATGATCAAGTTTTCCAAGATTGAGGCAAGATAAAAATTGAGTTGATGGCAAAAAAATAATTACCAAGGCCAATTTATGAATTAAGAGGGACAATATTTCTCTGTGTAAATAAAACACATAACTAATATCCATTATTGCTAGATTTACGTTGGTGTTAAAAAGACTACATCCCACCTTTGTGTAACTACTGAACTGCACAAGTCAAACTCATGAAATTAGATAAATACGTTTCCAAAAAACTATATGGATATACAGTGCCCTCCATAATGTTTGGGACAAAGACCCTTCATTTATTTATTTGCTTCTGTACTCCACAATTTGAGATTTGTAACAGAAAAAAAATCACATGTCGTTAAAGTGCACTTTGTCAGATTTTAATAAAGGCTATTTTTATACATTTTGGTTTCACCATGTAGAAATTACAGCAGTGTTTATACAGTCCCCCCATTTCAGGGCACCATAATGTTTGGGACACAGGAATGTCATGTAATGAAAGTAGGCATGTTTAATATTTTGTTGCATATCGTTTGCATGCAATGACTGCTTAAAGTCTGCGATTCATGGACATCAACAGTTGCTGGTTGTCTTCTCTTGTGATGCTCTGCCAGGCCTGTATTGTAGCCATCTTTAGCTTATGCTTGTTTTGGGGGCTAGTCTTCTTCAGTTTTCTCTTCAGCATATAAAAGGCATGCTCAATTGGGTTCAGATCAGGTGATTGACTTGGCCAACTCAATAATTGACCATGTTTTAGCTTTGAAAAACTCCTTTGTTGCTTTAACAGAATGTTTGAGATCATTGTCTTGCTGTAGAATGAACCGCCAGCCAATGAGTTTTGAGGCATTTGTTTGAACTTGAGCAGATAGAATGTGTCTATACACTTCAGAATTCATTATGCTAGTACCATCAGCAGTTGTGTCGTCAATGAAGATAAGTGAGCCAGTACCTTCAGCAGCCATACATTCCCATGCCATAACACCCCCACCACCTTGTTTCACAAATGAGGTGGTATGCTTTGGATCTTGGGCAGTTCCTTCTCTCCTCTATACTTTGCTCTTGCCATCACTCTGATATAAGTTAATCTTCATCTCATCTGTCCACAAGACCTTTTTCCAGAACTGTGGTTGCTCTCCTTATACTGTTTGATGTGTTCTATGGACCTGTGTCCGAAATAAAGCTTTTATTATTTTAAGTACTTCTTGGCAAACTGTAACCTGGCCATCTTATTGTTGCGGCTAACCAGTTTTTGCATCTTGCAGTGTAGCCTCTGTATTTCTGTTCATTAAGTTTTCTGCACAGTGGTCATTGACAAATCCACACCTGACTCCTGAAGAGTGTTTCTGACCTGTCGGACAGGTGTTTGGGGATTTTTCTTGATTATAGAGAATTCTTCTGTCATCAGCTGTGGAGGTCTTTCTTGGCCTGCCGGTCCCTTGGCGATTAGTAAGTTCACGAGTGCTCTCTTTCTTCTTAATGATGTTCCAAACAGTTGATTTTGGTAAGCCTAAGGTTTGGCTGATGTCTCGCTTAACAGTTTTATTTTTTGTTCTCAGTCTCATAATGGCTTCTTTGACTTTCATTGGCACAACTTTGGTCAACATGTTGATAAACAGCAATAAAAGTTTCCAAAGGTGATGGAAAGATTGCAGGAAAGACTAGGTGCTGACAGCTCTCTTATGCCTGCATTAAGGAGGCAATTAAACACACCTAAGCAATTGCAAACACCCGTGAAGCCACGTGTCCCAAACATTATGGTGCCTTGAAATGGGATGACTATGTATAAACACAGCTGTAATTTCTACATGGTGAAACCAAAATATATAAAAATGGCCTTTATTAAAATCTGACAATGTGCACTTTAACCACATGTGATTTTTTTTCTATTAGAAATCTTAATTTGTGGAGTACAGAGGCAAATAAATAAATTATGGGTCTTTGTCCCAAACATTATGAAGGGCACTGAATTAGAATAACAAAGCAAACATATAAAGTCTGCAGGACCATCAGTAGAAAGAAGTGTTGATTTGTCAGTGGCTCTAATACAAGTACCGTATTTCCCGGCAATGAAGACGATATTTGTTACCCAAAAATACGACACGAAAATTTACCTGCGTCTTGGAGGCCGAAGGTTTGGTTGTTAGCCAAGAAAGATAGACTTGGCTATCCCTCAGTACAGCAACATCAAGAACGATGTTGCTGTACTGAGGGATAGCCAAGTCTATCCCTCATTGCTGGCAGCTGATGGGAAGCGGCTGTAAAAAGACAGCGCCGCTGAGGGGGGGCGGAAAGAGTTCCTTTCACAACCTGTGGGGAGTCTGGCCTGGGTCAGCTCGGCCAGTGCTGCACAAATTGGCTGGGCCGCCAGGGGTAAATTTGCGGGGAGGGCAGGAGCGTTGAGAAGAAGGGGGTCGGGGATCATGCCAGCAACTCGCTCACTCACCGCTGCCGCGGCGCTCCGGGGGCATAGTCACCGCATTGTGGCCGAGGATGGAAATAGCTTGGCAGGCTGCGAGCGGCCGCCGGGACCGCAGAGCGGAACCGGCCGCCACTGCAGCGCCTTCTGCCGGCCGGCCCGCCAGTCAGCCACGGTGTCCTTCGGCACAGGCGCAACCGGTCGAGGTGGTGGTTGGCGGGTACAGGGCAGAAGGCTGGCTGCACCATCCCGGGCTCGTTCTCTCTCCCCCTCTCTACTAGTCCCAGGGCAGTCGACCTGGGCGCTACAGCCAGTCCCGGGGCAGGCGACCTGGGAACTGTAGCTACTCCCGGGGCTCTTAGGCGACCTGGGCGCTACAGCCAGTCCCGGGGCAGGAGACTTGGGAACTGCAGCTAGTCCCATGCCTCGCAGGCGACCTGGGAACTGCAGCTAGTCCCAGGGACGTGAGGGATCTGAAGCCAGTCCTGGGGACGCGAGGGATCTGGGAACTGCAACCAGTCCCGGGGCACGCCGGCGATGTTGCCGACCCCTGGACTAAACCAAACCCTTGATCCTGTCCCGCCATCCTTTTTTTGAAATTTAGCAACTTAAATTGGGGGTGTGTCTTCGATGCAGGTGCGTCTTCATTGCCGGGAAATACGATACTTTGCTTATGAAGTAAGATATATTTAACATTATTGACATAATACGTTATTCATGGTTTTAATAAAACGATATCTATGAGTCAGTCTCAATTTCATGCTTGTTTTTAAACATAGCTGATAGCCTAAAGAGTCTCAGGCTCATGGGCTACAGTTGCAAAGAAGCATCTGCAATATCTATTAATATTTGCCAGCATGCATAGAGCATGCAAGACAATGCTTTTGGCAGAATATCAGTCAACCATCTATTCTGGTATATAAATGGAAAGGTACTAAAACTACAGAGCCACAGCAGTTTTAGGAAAATGAAAATAGCCAGGAGATCAAAGGAAGAATAAATCACATGCTCTAATATATTGTTAGATTAGCGGTAAGATTTAGGGGGCAGAGGATTCGTAACAGTTACACAGGCAGTTGCAAAAAGCGCATCGCAAATGGCTGTAAATAGTCAAGCATTTGTTGATGCACCTTGAAGCACAGGGTACAAGAACAAGGAGATAAACTGCACTTGTATATGCTGTAGTTATTCCCGTTAGTCTTGAATTTAATTAAAATTCATGATTTTATTTTATATTGTTTCCAATACTGAAAGGAGGCTATCAAGTAAATTTGTGATAATCGCATTAGCAAATCCATGAGTGTTTTATAGGAAGAGTTTGTGTAATTGTTTGGAAAACCAAAGATTATATTAAAAAGTAAGGGAAGCAAACAGCAAAATTGGAATTGCACTCATTGGCAAATCAGGAGAACATCAGCCGATATTCAATTATAAATGCATGATTCGACTATAATGCTAATTGATCACATTATTTATTCTAATAGGTGGAAAAAGTTCATAGGACAACATGAATTGAAAAAGATATTGGATAATTATTTCCTGAACTGCCTAGTATCCCTTAGAATATTAAGTTGCGTTAGTTGGAAATCAACTTGAGGGACAAAATTAGAAGCTTAAAAATACAGTTTTACAGCTTTATGCTAAAATCTGCAAGCTTACAGGGAACTGGTGCATTGCACAATAGAGGACAACAAAACCCAAGCTCTAAGCCCCAGTGTTTCTACATATTTCTTAGTTATGCTGCAAGCACCTTCAGTTCTCTGATCCAAGTCCCGCATCAGATGGAAGATCCGCTGAAGTTCACAAGGAAGGTTTTCAATACCTGTCAGAACACAGAAGCAAGTTTCTATTTTTACTGTAAGAACGTTTTCAAATTAAACTCATCAGTTCACTGTACCAAGTTTTTCATTGCTTGAATTTGTCATTCTACATCTGTTTGTACAGGTTGAACACCGATATTCCTGCAAAGAATTGTCTGCCCACCCCTATAATCCAGACAAAATTACAAGAGCTCAATAGAAATTCCCTGAGTGGCCCTCCATTGTGAAAGATTCAACTATACTCTCAATCTTCTCTCCTAACTGTTTTGCAAAGACAATACAGTAAACCCTCATTTTAACAACCCCCTTATAACAGATGTCAGATATAGCGGACAGACCCGCCAACCCATCTCTGGCTCGTACCATCTCCCCAGGTGTTTAGTCTCCCGTGTTCCAACGCCACTCCCGACTCGCAAGGTGCTCCCGCAAGTCCCTCTTCACCCACTGAAAGGACGCAAAGTGCTGGAGTAATTCAGCAGGTCAGGACCTCTGGAGAACACAGATTGGTGACATCAGGACCATTCCTCAGACTGATTCAGTCAGCTAAGTCACACCAGCATTTTCTGATGTTTCACTTTAAAACTAGGCGCTGATGCTGCTGGTCTGTACAAGCTAACCCTTCTTCTCCGGTTCTCATGGCTGTTTTTGCAGCTCACATTGTAGCCCCTGGCAACAGCGCTTTCCTCAGTGTGCCCCCACTGACAGAAGGCGCTCAGTCACCGTGGGGCTCCTTCACCTCTCACCTGCAGTCACTTCCAAGGGGCGGCAAACCGAAGAAAGTGCTGTCACCAGGGGCTAACAACGTGAGCCGTAACAACAGCCATGATAACCGGTGAAGAGCTTGCTGTTGCAGACCAGCGGCATCGGCGCAAAGCTTTAAAGTGAAAATACACAAAGTACTGGAGTAACTCAGATGACTGAATCAGTCTGAGGAAGGGTCCCAATGTCACCTATCTATGTTCTCCAGACCCACTGAATTACTCCAGCAAAGTAGGGAAGATATCTTTGTGTCAGTCAAAATCAATGAGGCTTTTTCGTTACAATATTAAATTTCTTTGGATATGCAGTGGCACAGCGGTATAGTTACAGTGCCAGAGACCCAGGTTCGGTCCTGACTGCGGGTGCTGTCTGTACGGAGTTTATACGTTCTTCGCGTGACTGCGTGGGTTTTCTCCAGGAGCTCCGGTTTCCTCACACATTCCAAAGATGTACAGTTCTGTAGGTTAACTAGCTTCAGTAACAATTGTGAGTCATCCCTTGTGTGTAGGATAGTGCTAGTGTACAAGGATCGTTGGTCAGCGAGGACTCGGTGGGCCAAAGGGCCTGTTTCGGTGCTGTATCTCTAAACTAAACTTAGAGTAAATTAAAAGACATGCATGTAACTCAAAAGAAAAATCAAAAATGGTTAAATGTTAATTAACGTCACATTCTAACCAAATCAATTAGAACAAAGTAAAATATATTAAAGTCTTATATCACCTGTACTTCAGGTCAAAAATCTCCCTACAAATGATAGGGGTCTTTGATCCTACATGAGATGTGACCAAGCATTTGTCGCTCAGTTAGCCCAGGTACTAAGCAAGCCTGCTTAAGCCATTGGTTTAATGATGCAAGTAGTTTTAAAGCCATCAATTTTGTCCAACAAATTCTAAACACATACCAGCATGATTTCGCCCACATTTTGACTGGTTGGATTTCTTACGCCCACCTGGCTAACTCTCTCCTCCACACATTTTCTGGCATTCTTCAGTGAATACAAAAGCAGATGCCTTCTTTATTCTTTCTCCAGACTACCATGGAATCTTCCTGCACAAGTGTTGTCCGAACATGATTAATGTTGCAAATCAACCTGATATAATCACAGATGGAATGTCTTCATCCCATACCTTGTATCTGCACTTGAGGACCCCTTTATTAATCCTAACAGAACTTCTGCAGATCCTTGCATGTGCTTATAACATTCACTACTACATATATTATTTTTTAGATCCATCTGTAAAGTTCGAAACCTCATAGATTTGCAAATACTTCGCTGTAGGATTGTTTAACTCATGGGGAAAGCACAAAGATTCCGTCTAGACAAAGGTTTCTTCTCTCCACTGATTATCCAGTATGCATTTTAAAGATCCTTCTATTATAATTGCCTGTGTAAGCGACTGTGGATCTTTGATCACTCTACCGCAACAAATAGCATCCATTTTCACAAGCCAAGTTACTTCATAAAAACTTGATGAACAAGATGGTAGGCGAATGGAATGGTGTAAAGATGGCATTGGATGAGCTGGTGCCAACAGAGGACGGCCAACCGGAATCAGAACATTGGAAGGGTAGACCAAAATACTGCAGATGCTGTAAATCTACGTTCAAAACAAAATATGCCAGAGATACTCAGGCAGCTACTGTGGAGAGAGAAAAACAACTGACACCAATCAACGACCAATCATCAGAAGTATTTTCACTGGAAGAATTTTTGAAATGGATTCTGGAGATAAGGCAGACATAGAGGAGGGTTTCAATAGTTGATTATTTCAAGTAAAGAAGGAGGTGAATTGTTATAGACATCGGCTTACATCTCAATATAACTTTCCTATAATTTTGCCCTTGAGCTCCCACTCACAAATGTGCAAACTTTTTCTAATATCTTTGTTGCATAATCTATTGTAGATCACTGCTTCTTTCTCACACACTGCTGTGCATTACTATCCACCTGCACTGATGCAGATCAATACAATATCCTCCTCTCAAGTGTTATAAATCCCTGTTCATCAGGTCTGTCCCGCTGCCTGCAATTCTGAAGATCACAACCTGTTACTCGGTCGTATTAACTTTTGCCTGCCTTGCGATCACAACCTATTGCTTCCCAGAGCAAAACACTGCCTGGGCCACATGGATTTCCAGATAATTGCTTGTACTCCGACAACAGAGTTGAAGAGTTAATACATGCACCTCCTCCAACCTCATCTACTCATTCAGCTGTTCCAAGAGTCGACTCCTGTATATCGGCAAGACCAAACGCTGGCTCGGCGATTGTTTCGCTGAACCCCTCCACTCAGTCTGCCTAAACCAACCTGATCTACCGGTTGCTCAGCACTTTAACTGCCCCTCCCATTCCAAATCTGACCTTTCTATCCTGGGCCTCCTCCATTGTCAGAGTGAAGCCCAGCACAACTTGGAGGAACAGCACCTCATATTTCGCTTGGGTCGCTTACAACCCAGAGGTATGAACATTGACTTCTCTAACTTCAAGTAGCCCTTGCTTTCCCTCTCTATCCATCCCCTCCTCCTTCCCAGTTCTCCCACCAGTCGTACTGTCTCTGACTACATTTTTTTCTCTGTACCGCCCAATCCCCTGACATTAGTCTGAAGAAGGGTCTTGACCCGAAATGTCACCCATTCCTTCTCTCCATAGATGCAGCCTGTCCCGCTGAGTTCTCCATTATTAACATACAACCCAATGGCATGAACATTGAATTCTCTAATTCCAGGTAACAACCCCGACCCCTTTTTCCATCTAGACAGAAAGATCAGTATGGGAATGAGAAGGGGAATTAAAATGGTTAGCAACAGTGAAGCCCAGCAAGCCGAGACGGAATGAGCACGTGTTCAGTGAAATGGTTGCCTTGGTCTTGCTGATGTAAAGGAGGCCACATAAGGAGCACCGAATGCAGTGAATCTGTCTCATCCGGAAGGGCTGCTGGGGTATCTGGATGGATATGAGGGAGCAGGTAAAGGGACAGGTGTTACATCTCTTACAGTTGCAAGAGAAAGTACTCGGGAGGTTTGGGATGGAAGGGAAAAGTAAAGCAGGAAAATGCGGAGGAAGGGTCTCTACAGGACGTAGGAAAGGGTGGGGATTGGAAGATGTAACTAGTGATGGAACCATATTGAATTGTATGCCATAATGGAAATGAAAAATGTCTTCACTCAAACCGTGATGAATCTTTGGAGTTGTCTATCCAACACATTCCCAGCTTAATCACTCATTACATTGAGAATAGATTGGTAGATTTCTGGTACTTTGAGGAAAGTATAGAAAAATTGTGATGTCGGATCAGCAATCTGTTTGTTAAGCAGATCACTTGCATCTGATTTTCATTGTTGACCACCAGTCAGTAACTCCTGCCCAAAATGAACCAGATCACTTACCCATGCACTGATAATTTTTAGCAAACCCTGTCCAGATTGTTACTGATTAAAGTCCAGTAACACCTTGCCTATTGCAGATTATTGCTTAGTATTTTCCTGCTTGCACAGCTACCGATTAAAAAAAAAGGGCAGGGTATCGTCAAGCCAAGATGAGTAGTTGATGTAGGGACAGAATGTTTAGATGGTAAATTAGATGCCAGTCTGGAGATGGCAGATTGTTTTTGTCTTGGATAGTGCGGGGCTGAAAGCACTCTGTTAACCTCCAGGTTGTACCTTGTAGATGTTGGAAAGGTTTTAGGTGTAATCGCCGAGTCGTTTGCAACGGAGTACCCAGCCTCTAACCTTCTCTTGTAACCACGCCATCTACGTGGCTACTCTAGGCACGTTTCTGGTCACTGATGATCCTATAACAGCGACTGCGGAACGTCAACGCGTATAGTTTAAGAATCAACTGCTGGGGCTTAATTGCCTCCCGTGCATCCTGAACGTCATGCACGAGTTATCAGCCCAAACTTGAAGAGTGTCAGGACTCTTACATGTAGGCACTAGCTGCTTCATTATTTCTTCTTCCCCCTCCCCCCCGGGGCCTTGAGCTGCCTGCCTGTTGCAGACTCGTTTGTTTATACTTTTAGCCTCCAGGGTGCGGAAGGAGAAGCCTCCACGCATGCGCAATGTTGGCCGCGGATGGCCGGAAACTCTTGAACCATCTATAAACTGAAGGAAAACTCCCTGGTGCGGCACGAAAAGCATTGTTTTTGTTTTCAATGATAATCGAGAAGCTTGGCCCTATGTGATTGTGCTCGGCACGATCACTCAGACGTGCGCCTCCAGTTATCACCTCCCCCCCCCCCCCTCGGGCTCGAGTAACGCTGACTGCAAACGGAAGCACGCCTGGGCCCATTACCCGGGGAATAAAGCGAACCGTTCGCTTTAACAGGTGCAGCGGCTATCTGTGGTCCGGCGCCAGGTCAGCAGCCCGAGGTACTCACTGTCCAGGTAATGTTCCAGGTACATCGCTGTCGCCATCTTGTCATCCTCTCAGCCCGCCCGGCGTGCGCAGCACCGAGCATGCGCGTCGGCCACCAACAGGCGGTGTGTTGTGATGGCAACCGCGCAAAATTACAGGCGAGGAGCGTCTGTGA
This sequence comes from Malacoraja senta, assembly GCA_038087875.1. Classification (NCBI taxonomy): domain Eukaryota; kingdom Metazoa; phylum Chordata; class Chondrichthyes; order Rajiformes; family Rajidae; genus Malacoraja; species Malacoraja senta. Next base: position 28,800,183 of record CM075984.1, read on the forward strand.
CGGGCCCAGCAAGTGAGGGGGGAAATAAAGACGAAGCGCTGGAGTAACTCAGCATCCATGGAGAACTGGTAGGTGATGTTTCGGATCGGGACTCTCCTTCAGAAGCGGGAGCCAAGCGATGAGTTCGATTAAACCGAAGAAGGGTTTCGGCCCGAAACGTTGCCTATTTCCTTCGCTCCATAGATGCTGCCGCACCCGGTGAGTTTTCCAGCACTTTTGTCTACCTTCGAATTCGATTTTCCAGCATCTGCAATTCCTTCTTAAACAGTTCGATTAAACTGTCGCGTAGCATGGCGAAGAGGAAAGAATGACCATCTAGACACCACTCTCCTTAATCATCCTCGCCTCGGCCCTTGTTTAATTAACTTAATTTCAAATTAAATGTTAAGTTTTGGTTTGAGTGCAGTTGGAACGGCATTCAAAAGAATTGAGTTAGGAGTTATGAGTCCCTTGGGATTCTGGAACATTATCCTCCTTCACTGCGAGCTAGACCAGTGGAGATGGCTGGTCTAGCTCGCAGCCTCTGGAACTTGCAGCCCTTTATTGTGTGAAATTTAATAAGGGAGACTGAGTTCCTTTGCGTGTAAATCGTTCGCTGCCTCCTATTTGGCGCAGATTTGGCACAGGCATTAAATACTGCTGATGCTGAAAATATGCACAAAAACCAGAACACTTTAAACAGCTTGTATTTATATACTCTAGTGCATTTTTACAATGCTGGAGAGATTTCAGCACAGTGTAGCGGCACCTGCTGGTGCTCGCAAGTATCGAACCCTGCGGTCGGAATCCGCGCGCACGTGACTCCGGGAGCGGTTGTGTTTTCGCGTGGTTTTCAGGGCTCTGCCCTTCAGTCGTTGTGAGACCACCGTTGTGGTTAGTTGTGTTAGCGGCAATTGTTAAGACACGTTAGCGGTGAATCACATTGTGAATAAACCTGATTCAAATCAACCGTCTGTTGTCTTCATCCGCTAAATTCGTGACCCCGACGCGTCTAACGAGTGGAGAGCCCATGCAGGACAATTACCTTCCCGCCGGCGCTGCGGGCGCCCAGCAGGACACGGTCAGCCTCAAACTGCCCCCGTTTTGGCCTGATCAGCCCCAGGTATGGTTTGCGCACGTGAAGGCGCAGTTCCACCTACACCACATCGTCGCTGACGAGACGAGGTATTTCCACGTGGTGGGAGCCCTGCCGCAGGAGTCTGCCTCCCGTTTGCTGCCCTACCTGCGAGACCCACCTACAATGGCCAAGTATTACGGCCTCAAGGCCGTGTTACTGCACACGTTTGGACTCAGTCGTGACCGTGCCGCAAGGATCCTTCACATGGACGGTATGGGCGATCGAAGCCCCTCCGCCCTGATGCTGGCTTTGATGGATGGACACCGCCACTGCCTGCTTTTCGAGCAGGCCTTCCTGGAACAGATGCCTGATGATGTCCGCCTGATATCTCGCCGGCGCCGACTTCAACGATCCTCAACAGCTCGCGGAGAGGGCCGACGAACTGTGGATGACAAGGCACCAGGAGGTCTGCGCCATCAGCCGCCGGGCTGCACAGGCTCAACTGCCGCCACGGGAAGAGGGCCCGCCACCGCCCCCGCCCCCGCCCCCCCTCTGAGGAGACGCCGCAACGTCCCGAGACCCGTAGTAGACACCACTGGTGCTACTATCACCTCCATTTCGGAGCGGAGGCTTGACGATGCCGAAATCCCTGCACGTTTCAGGGAAATGCCTCAGCCGATCGTCTGTAGAGGCGACCGCGATCGGCCTGAACGAACGCATCTACGTCTGTGACCACCACACTGGCCGCTGTTTCCTCGTGGACTCCGGTGCCATCGTCAGCATCCTTCCCCCGACCGGCCGCGATACCCGTGCTGGTAAGATGGGCCCCGTCCTCTCGGCCGTGAACGGGAGTGACATTCGAACGTACGGTACGCGGACCCGTGATCTCACGTTCGACTCCCACCCGTACAGGTGGAAGTTTGTCGTCGCTAACGTTGCCCAGCCGATCTTAGGGGCTGACTTCCTGCGTGCGTTCTCCCTTATCGTCGACGTGTGTGGCAGTCGTATGGTCCCGTTGTCAGACCTCTGCCCCGCCGCTCCGCGCAGCTTACCCCCGCCCGACCTGCAACCCGACGACCAGGGACGTGCGGGCAGTGGAGGCCAATGAAGATAGCTGTTAAGAAAAGTAAAGAAAAATAATAATAAAATAAAATAAATATAAAGATTTTTCCAATGATCTGTGTTATAAATATCATTTCTATATGAGTCAAAATCGCTAAATACAGGGAGAGATGAGAGGTGAGGCAGCGACGAGCTGCGCCTCCCCTCTGCGCAACCCTCAGAAACTGCCTGTTACTATCTCTCTATGTCACCAATGTAATGTTTGTAAACCCCTTGATTACATGTCCTCACCTTCCATAGTCCAGGTAACTTATTTCACATATAAATATATTAAATTTGTGCTCGCTGGTCTCGTCATAAAACTGCAATGAAAAAGCACCAGGGGAGGCAGCGATCACATCTGCCTCACAAAGGGGCGTGTCTTGAGCCCAATGGAGGGAGAGCGAGCGTCAATTATGTAGGCTCAGCCCACGTAATTGATGCTGCCTCACTCTCCCTCCACATTAGCTAGCTTCAGCAGCGGCGGCGCAGCACTGGATTCCACCGCAGGCGGCGTTGACCTTAACATCGCGGAGCCCTGGGATCCTTGCCAGGGTCGCCAGCGTTGAATCTCCGCCCAGTTCGGCCTGTGGACTTCGGAAGCCGCAGTCTCCGGTAGGAAGTGACTGATTAGGAGGCTCTGGGCTGCTGAGAGTGTTCTTCCGTTCGAGGGCCTGAAACATCGGGCCTGTAGCGGCGACTGCAGAGGCCTCAATAGGCCCTGACCACAGGTGAACAGAGGAAGAGGACTGAACTTTGGTGCCTTCCCTCACAGTGGGAAACGTTGAATCCGCTGTGGGAGGATGTTTTTATGTATATTGTTAAATTCTAAAGTGTTGTGTTTATCTTTTTGTGTGCTGCATGGTAACTCAAATTTCACTGCACCAATTGGTGTATGTGACAATAAATGTCCTTTGTCCTTTAGCTGTAGCAAAAAATTTCCAGCGGCAAAAATGGAAAACGTTATATCTAACCTTAAAAATTTCTCGAAATTGGACTTACAATCAAAACAGGGAGTGATAAACACTGGAAGGCCAATGCCTGAGCTTAAGGACCTACTTCAAATGAAGGGACAAAAAAAACCCCACGGTCAATTCATAATGGAGTGGTACCAACGAAAAGACCGGCTGTGTGACTGTGCTACGAAGAATCGCCTTTACTGCTATCCCTGCCTTCTGTTTTCCACTACCGACAACGTTTGGACTGACGCGAGATTTCGTGACTTGAAAAATCTACCAAGGAGCCTTAAAAAAATATGAAAAATCAACAACTCGCATTCAAAGCCAAATTGCTTTAAAAACTTTTGGAACTTCAAGGATAAATCTGGCTTTGAATGAACAACGGAGATCAAATATCAGCATCCACAATGCTAAGGTAAAGGAAAACCCTGAGATTTTAAAAGACCTTATTAATGCGATCTGCTTCCTAGCCAAACAGGAATTAGCATTTCGTGGTTGCGATGAGAGTGCAAGCTCTTCCAATCGTGGCAACTATGTGAAGCTATTACATGCTTTTGCTGAGAAAGATGAAAAGTTAGCTAGACATTTGGAGACATCCACTGTGTTTTCTGGCTCATCCAACAGAATACATAACGATTTAGTCAAAGCGGTCGGTGATGTAATCAGAAATGATATCAAAGGAGATTAATGCAGCCCCATTTGTTGCAGTCGAAGTAGACGAGACAACGAATGTCACAAACAAAGCCCAGGTCTCTGTAGTTTTGCGTTATGTGGCTAAAAGTGAGGTGACTTGTGAGGTGAGGGAGGCGTTCTTGGGATTTGATGGTGTGAGTGATGACAGACGAGCGCCGGCTATTGCTGATTATGTTTTGGGAGTGTTGGGGAAATACAATTGTGTTGGAAAGTTGGTAGCTCAGACTTACGACGGAGCCTCTGTGATGGCATCAGATCTTAATGGGGTGCAGGCCAAGATGAAAGAAAAGGTGCCTGAAGCCATGTTTACCCATTGTTATGCACACAAATTGAACCTGGTGCTCTCACATTCAGCCTGATGTATGCCTGAGTGTAAAACGTTTTTTAAAACAGTTGAAGGACTTGCGACGCTTTTCAATAAGTCGACCAAGCGCACCCACCTACTGGACGATGTTGTGAAGCGACGTTTACCAAGAGCAGGGCCCACGAGATGGAGCTCACATTCCAGACTAGTGCAGACGGTCAGCATGTACCAATCTGATCTGCGTGCTGTGTTCCGGATTATGAGCGAAAATCCAGATGGTTGGGACAATGACACCCTGATGATGGCCGCCGGATATGATCTCTGGCTGTCAAAACCATCAACCTGCTTCTTCATAATGGCATATGAGGGCATTTGCAATGAAACCAATGCACTCTTTCATGTGCTGCAGAATAAAGTAATGGACATTGGATTCTGCTGTGCACGAATCCGCGACACAATGAGAGTTGTGGAATGCCAGAGACAAGAGTTTGACAGTTTCTATGATCGAATCGAGCAGAAATGCATCACACTTGGCCTGACAGACAATGTCCGAAGTAAACAGCCGATCAGAGATGAGAGGAAAAGAATGTTTTATAACATTCTGGACAATATCAGTGTTCAAATGAAAGCTAGGTTTGATCATTTCGGTGAGCTAGCTTTCATTGGATTGATCAATTGCACGAAATTTTATGAAATGTCACAACATTTCGATGACACCAAACTGCAGAGCCTATCAAAATATGCAAGGTACTTTGACTTTGTTAGACTAAAGGCTGATCTTATGGGATTGTATAGTTCACAAATGGTGAGGGACGAATGCAAATCACCCGGACAGCTCCTCAGCTTTTTGGCCCAGAATGATCTGATGCAGACGGTTCCCAAGGTAACTCCAGCTGGTGCTCACTATACCAGCTACAACAGCGTCCGTTGAAAGGTCGTTCTCTGCTTTGAAACGACTCAAAACATACAGTCGGAATCGGACTGACCAAGGACAACTTTTATCCCTGGCAATCATTTCTATGACACGGAGAGACTTTTAAAACTCTTTGGGGTACCCTCTGACATCACCAGTTCACCTCATCTCTGTGGTCCGCACTGGCGCAGCTATATGGCGCCCGTCTGCACCAAACGACAGCTTATCACCCGGAGGCGAATGGGCTGGTCGAGAGATTTCATCGGCACCTTAAGTCGGCATTGATGGCCAGGCTCACTGGATTGGGTGGACCAGTTGCCCTGGGTCCTCCTGGGCATTCGTACAACGCCTAAGGAGAACCTGGCCGCCTCGGCTGAGCTCGTTTACGGCTCGGCCTTACGGGTGCCTGGGGATTTCCTGCCTGCCGCCAGCCGTCAGGAGGTTTCGGCTTCGGTGGTACTGGCCGAACTTCGTGAATGGGTGCGCGCATTGGCTTCCGTCCCTACCTCCGGGCACGGGTCGGCCTCGGTGCATGTGCCAGCAGCATTGCAGAATTGTGCTTATGTTTTCCTTCTCAGGGACGCTCGCCACTGCAGCGGGTTTATGAGGGGCCGTTTCAGTTGCTGCGAACCGGAATCGCCACGTTCACGTTCGACGTGGGTGGCCGGGAGGAGTTTGTCTCCGTCGGCCATCTCAAGCCCGCTCGTGGACGAGCACAGCCCAGTGGTAGTGGCTACACCGCGGTGTAAAGGTCGTCCGCCGGCCGTTCAGCCCTTCCCTAGTACTCCTGTTCCCGGTTCTATTTTGCCGGTCCCTGTTGTTGCGCCCACCCCTCGTTCGCGGTTTTCGCATCCTCCCGGCCCTGTTCTGCAGGTCCCTGTTGTTACGCCCGTTCCGCTTTTAAGGACCACGCGTTCAGGCCGTACCGTTCGGCTCCCGGTTTGTTTCCGTACCTCGGTTTCTGGGGGGGACCATGTAGTGGCACCTGGTGCTCGCAAGTATCGAACCCTGCGGTCGGAATCCGCCCGCATGTGACTCTGGCAGGGGTCGTGTTTTCGCGTGAATTTCAGGGCTCAGCCCTTCAGTCGTGGTGAGACCACTGTTGTGGTTAGTTGTGTTAGCGGCAATTGTTAAGACACGTTAACGGTGAATCACATTGTGAACAGACCAGATTCAAATCAACCGTCTGTTGTCTTCATCTGCTAAAACAGAACATTAAAAATGACATATCTCCACTGTTTCAAGGAGTATGGTGTTAATTTTTTCCAGGGATTGTTACTCAAATGTGCAAGAGATAGTAGAGATAAAATCAAGTTAGGAAGTAAATTAATTCCCTGATTCAACCAGTTTATATCTCAAAAACATCAATTTTTAGGACACCAAAAATGTGACATGCTTTGACACAATGAAATAAAGAGGCGATTTCTGCATTAATTTCATTATAATTCGAAACATTTTCAAGTTTGTTGCTTTGCAGAGGTGCATGTTTCACAGTAATAAGCAAAACTTTTGATGAATTTGGCATTGTGCCCTGAATGGCCATATTTCAAAGTGTAACCGTGGTTACTCTTGGTGTCCACCCTATTTTAGAGTAACCACCGTAACACCACAATGGTAAATTAAGACCAAAGAACTTCCCAAGGAGATTGAAAATGTTCTAGTTTGAAGAACTCGATAGATACTGAAATTATGGGAAGAAAGTAACCTTAATATCAAGATTCTGTAAAAGCTAGTGCATGCTAAATTAGTAAATATTTTTGCTGTCTACCATCACACGAGTAACACCAGCGTTTTGCAGTAGCTATATTTCCATCAAATTATGTACCTGCAGTCTCTTATTATGTATGGCCAATTACTTCCATAAAGTTTACTCAAAACATGAGAAAGAAATTACAAAAAAATAAATACTGGAAGAAACAGGAGCAACTTTCATTTTGGTGTCCACCCTTGGACACTGTGTAACGTGCATAATGCACGTTTCAGTAGATAACAGGAATATTGCTCATTTGGTCACATACTCCATGTTTATAGCAAGAAAGTACATTTGTATGTTGAAAAGCAGCAAAAGTGAAGAAATCAGCTATCATGCTTTAGAAAAAAATGACTTTTAAAATTTCATGTAACGGTTGTTATGGTGGACACCAAACAAAAAGTGTAAAAAAAAGCATAGGAACACATGTTAAACAAGGAATTTTGTTCATTAATGAAATTTTCTCAAACCCAGGGAGAACTATCTCTCCCAGTCATGTACTGCCGCTGTAAGGATAATAATTCATGGATAATAATTAGACCAAGGTTTGTTCCTGAGCCAAATAAGGATAATAGGACAAATGGACCCCCAAAAAAAGGATTTTGAAGAAGAGTTTCAGGGAGGGAATTCCAGACCTAAGGGTCTAGGTTGTTCAACGAACAACAGAGGATCTGTAAAAGATTGCAAATGCTGGAATTTCAAACAAAACAGCTAATTTCTGGTGGGATTCAGCAGGTCAGGCAGCATCTGTGAAGGGGAAATGGATTTCAGTTTCTGATCCAAAACAATCTACATTTCTAACCACAGAGAATCTGTGAGTGGCCAGAATTGGAGGAGTGCTAAGATGTAAGAGGGTAATAGAAAGTTAGAAACCAAGAACATCTAAGTCATGGATGGTTCTGAATGCGAGGATGAGGAGATTAATTTCAAGCTATTGCAGATCAGAAGCCACCATATGATCTATTTTTAAAGAAGCACAGAAACATCCCACTCATCAGAACATGACCAAACCTGTACCTATGAGTAGGTATGTTACAAAACTTACCTTCAGTCGCGCTGTAATTCTGCCACTGGCCGTGTGCGCGATTTTGGCGCCTTTAAGGGGGGGGCGGGGTTAAAACGCGGTTTCTCCTCCCTTGTCCTGGAAATATTTTGTTGGAGTACAAACCTTGGCTGACAAAATCGTTCCTACCGGCGTTTTGTGAATTTTTTATTTTTATTAAATCGTCAATGTCAGCGCTACAGTCATTTTAAAAGCAGCTCCTGAAGCGTCAACGCCGATAACGGGGACGGATTTCACACAATGGACAGGTAAACGAAAGTGCTTTCTTTAAATGTATAAAAGTGCTTCTTAAGAAGCCTTTAATTCACATTTTGTCATGCGACACGGTGATTGTATTCCCCGAATTAACGGCAGTATTTTTCATGCCAATACGGGGTTAAATTCACCGCAAATCAACGTTCCAAAAGATCGCGTTCCAGTAATCCTCACTCGCAAGATGAATTAAATCCCCATTAATTTACAGGTATTAAACATTCAATTCCTTCCATTTGGCCTGTAAATTCATGAAAATTAGATTTAAAAATTATGTTATATTGTGAATTATTGTGTGAATGTTATTTGGACACTTAGGCTATTTAAAAATGTTAATCTATTCTTAAGAAATTGATAGATGTTTAGATCTAGTAATTGAATTTTGTAATTAGCTACAATTAGGTAACTAACTAATTATATGCTTTACTTTCATGTCTTCGAAGTAAGATTGTTTCATATTTGTTTCGGAATGCTTCAATCTATAATACCTGAAAATTTCTTTCAGTTACCATAATTTTTAAGAAAGTTATGGGCTTTTAACTGTCCTCGATCACAGCTTTTGTGTTAAGTCAATGGAAAAGCAATAGGGAACTAGATGCTAATTTCTGAGTATGATAATGGCCATAACTTTTTTAATACTGAAGATATGAAAGTGAATTAAGTGTCAAATTAAACTTCTTTTTATGCTTTATCTGATGGGATAAATTGCAGACTTTATTTTTAAAATCTCAAAATTTTGTAACATTGCTACTATGAGCCTCCACCCAGCCATTCTGGATCCTGTTGCCATCAATTCCAAGTTTCAACTCTAATAAGACTTTGTGCTTCCTGATAAACAATGTCTCTTCTTCGGGTAATTCACTCTAGGCTTTCATCACAGGATCCAATGACTCCCATTTTAATTATCAAACTCTAAATAATGGAAAAAAAAATGGCAATGGGAAGGTATGAAGTGAGAGTCTCGAGTCATGGTCATCCTACATTTGGAATGGAACAGGAGAGTGACATGAAAGGTGGGATCATAACTATGAAGTACTTTTTAGAACCTCCTCTAATTACCCAGCATGGGCAGAGGCCTGTCAAAAGTGATCCATCATAGACTGTCTCACCTAAACTATATTAATTAGAAATTGCATCCAGAAGAATACAGTTGAAATATGAAAAATATGCTTTGAATCCCAGAATCTGAGAACCCATTCTGAAATTCAACATGATGACAGACTTGAGTTAATTGTCGCATGAAAAGTATAAGCAACTAGCCTCGTCAACTCATTATTCTAAGTAGTGCACCTGACACGTTCATATCCTGGCTAGCCATCGCACAAAGTCTCTAAGGGGGATAATCTTTTCCTTTTTTGGAGTTTAGGTTAGCACTTCATCTATGTCAGCAAGAAACCTTTTTGTTTGTAGCATCAAGTGTCGAGGCACAGGCAATGCTAATTGTGGTTAGGAGATTGTTGTCTGAGGAGTGGTGGAGGGTCATGAGATACTTTCTTGGCCCTTTGTCCTCATTCTTTAATTAATGTGGTTTCCCTCCGGCTCTCAGATGGATCCTTCACTTGCATCTCTTTAGTGTGCTGGAGTTCTGCTCTTGCTCCCTTGTCCCACTGACGCAACAACGACAGAGTTCCCTTGGTCCTCACCTTTCATCCCACCAGCCTCTGGTTGTTAGTTTAGAGATACAGCATGAAAACAGACCCTTCAGCCAACCGAGTCCGTGCCAACCAATGATTATCTGCACACTAGTTCTATTCTACACATTGTGGTCAATTTACAGAAGTCAATTCACCTACAATTGTGCAAGTCTTTGGAACATGGAAGTCTTTGGAATACCACTAATCACATCTTCCCATCACCCCTTTTTGCCTTCCACAGGCCTCATTGGCATACCATTCTGACCAATATCTGATCGATTTGTGGTTAAAAGTATTTTGTACAAACATTTCTTCAAGTGACAGGAGGTACAGCAATGTCCAGCTGAATGGACATGGCAACAAGACAAAACCCATTTGTAGCACCGATAACAGAGGGAGTGTCAACGCTGAGCTTGATGCTGCCATAGACAAAGGTGTCATGGGGTGTGGGCCATGTTAGACACATTTCTCTGGAGATTTGTGCATTGTGTTTCTGCAGGCAAGAGACATTTTGGATTTCAAGGTGATATGGAAATGTCTCGGGCATCTGCCACAGTGCAGGAGCAAGATTTTGAGCACGATCGTGCCTTATAGAACAACATCAATAACACCACACATCTGATGACCAAGTTCCTTCCTGCATCTGAGACCATTGCGGTTCCCAAGATTCCTGTTTCTGCATGACCTTGGCTACACACAATAAAAAAGATAGATGCTGGTGTAACTCAGCGGGTCAGGCAGCATTTCTGGAGAAAAGGCCTAGATGACATTTTGGGTCGGGATCCTTCTTCAGACTGATTGCATGAAAAAAATACCGTGAGAAAAGAGGGGACCAGACAAATCATGGTCAGGTAGATGACCTCAGGCGAGGGGGTTCCCTCTTGGGCCGATTGTTGGATTGAAGCAGATTTTTTCCAAAAATAAACACTATTCAGAATAAAAAACCAACTGCAAAAACTCCTCGCACATTCTCAGTGTCGATACATTCAATAGTATTATACTCCGTAGTGTTCACATCTCTACACAATCTTTAATGAAAAGCCCAATGGCCTCTGGGGTGATAGCCCTTCCCTTGTTTGAGGGAAAGGACTCTGCTAATTCAAGGCTGAAATGCAGAGGATGACGCTGTCAGCGATGGCCAGTGATATAATCCAGCCAGATACACTACCTGATCACACTTTGGGCTGTAATTTTCACTCTTACGGTCATTACATTTCTCACAGATTTACTCAAACTTGTGTGATTTGTTGATCTTACATTAATATTGACTTCTATCGTGAGATGGCAATGCTTTGATTTCATTGCAATGCTTTCATGAGCAACCGAATCAACTCACACACAGTGCGCTGCAGTCATGGCCGAGTGACTTCGGCGCTCGCTCTGACGTGCTCAGCTCGCCCATCATTGGGCACGGCGGCAGGCAATCACGTGATGCGCACGTCACAACGCCGATCACGCTTTGGCTACAACACGCTTTGGCACTCGTAGCAGCCGGTGCTTTCACCGCTCTTTCCTGCCAACCTGTGCAGAGAAGCTGTCTCGTCGTGCTAATGGCAGCCAAGCGGGGTGCGCTGATCGTGCTGGAAGGGGTGGACCGGGTGGGTAAGAGCACCCAATGCAAGCGCTTACATGAGGCCCTGCGGCAACAGGGGCGGCCCGTTGAGCTGATGCGCTTCCCGGGTAAGTAGTCGTATCTTAACTGCTGTGCCCTCGCTAGCCTCACCCAGGATGCCTGCAGCTCTCTCCCATTTCTGCAATCTAGAACGAAAGTTAAACTGCGGAGCATACAGTATCTATAGAGGCAGATCTGCATAAACAATGTGCAGTTTAACTGGCCCATTAATAACACTCAAATTAATCTACAATAATTAAATTTAGAAGGATGAGAGGGAATCTTATTGAAACATATAAGATTATTAAGGGATTGGACACGCAGGAGGCAGGAAACATGTTCCCGATGTTGGGGGAGTCCAGAACATGGGGCCACAGTTTAAGAATAAAGGGTAGGCCATTTAGAACGGAGACGAGGAAAAACTTTTAAACCCAGAGAGTTGTGAATCTGTGGAATTCGCTGCCTCAGAAGGCAGTGGAGGCCAATTCTCTGGATGCTTTCATGAGAGAGTTAGATAGAGCTCTTAAAGATAGCGGAGTCAGGGGATATGGTGAGAAGGCAGGAACGGGATACTGAATGTGGATGATCAGCAGTGATCGCAGTGAATGGCGGTGCTGGCTCGAATGGCCTACTCCTGCACCTATCGTCCATTGTCTATAATAAATAATAATAATAATAATAGGTAACCAAACTTTAATAATGCAAAACTAAAACCCATAGTGCAAACAAAACAAAGTCCACAGTCTCGACCCGAAACATCAACTGTTCGTTTTCTGGAATGCTCTCTGACCTGCTGATTTACTCCAGCTTTTTGTGTCTATCTTTGGTGTAAACCAGCATCTGTAGTTGCTTCCTCACAGTAGATCATAGATGCTGAGGCAGTGGTTAGTGTTGTGTGGTGTTTGAGAGCCTAGTTGTGTGGATTAGTTTAGTTTAGAGACACAGCATGGAAACAGGCCCTTAACCCACTGAGTATGCTGATCATCGATCACATGTTGTAGTTCTATGTTATCCCACTTTTGCATCCACTCCCTACATTAGGGGAAATTTTAAAGGCTAGTTAACCTATAAATCTGCACGCCTTTGGGATGTGGGAGGAAACTGAAGAAACCCAAGCAGTCACAAGGAGAACGTGCAAACCCCGCCCAGAGCTCCCAAGGTCAGGATCGAACCTGTAAAATGACTTGGTTCCTACACAGAGTCTTTTACTGAAGGTTTATTATAATCACTAACACACACTATGCAATAGCTGTCCGTGGTCATCACTGGAGCTAGAGAGCGGGCTGGAGGTGGGGACCTTACAATTATACGAGAGACAATGGGGAGTGGTTAATAGTGGTGAGGTCACTAAGTTAAAGGAACATGTACTGATCTACATCCCTCCTCTTGGAAACAAAACATGGCAATACACAGAGCGACCACGGCTCATACGCTAGGATTACAAACCGCGCTGGGAACAGTTAATCGTGTCATAACATAGCTAAGCGAGCTCTCCGTAACGGACAGGCGGCTTGACCAACCGGCCAGAGCGGGTGCGCAACCAGCATTCCCCCTCAACCGCAGGAGCAGAAGGGACAGAGTCAGGGAAAGAGGTGGGAGAGCCGGGCGGGGAACGAACCGGATACGGAGGAGAACAGCGAGGCGAAACGGGCACGCTGGCAGGCAAGGCAGGGGAAAGAGGCTTGTGAGCGCGGGGCATAGAGAGCTGGGAGGGCAGTTTCCGCGACATGCGAGGAGTGACAGGCGCTGGCGGAGCCTTGGGCAGAATGGAAGGGATAGGTGGCTGAAACGGGTCCGCGGGAGGCGGAGGAGGCTCGTTGACGAGCAGGAGGTGCTGGCGTGACCGACGGTAGATAGCGCCCTCATCGTCGACGAGGTATTACCGGGGAGAGCCGACATTACCAACCACTACGGCCAGCCTGTAGTGCCCGGAGGGGGACTGCATCCGAACCACCTGGCCCGGGAACAGGCAAGGAAGCGGCCGGGCCGACTTGTCAAAGGAGCGCTTCTGGATGGCTTTCTTCTCGATGATGCGCTCTGTGACAGCGGTAGTGTTCTGGACCGAGGGTTTGAGGGACTGTTGCGAGACAGGGAGAGGTGGTCTAGTGGCGCGGGACATGAGGCGATGGGCAGGTGAACCAAGTCGCGGGAAATGTTGCGGAGGTTGAGGAGGGCAAGGTAGAAGTCGGAATGTGAAAGGCGGCAGTGTTCCAGCAGCTCCTTGGCAATGCGGACGGCGCGTTCCGCAAGGCCGTTGCTCTGCGGATACTCAGGGCTGCTGGTGATGTGGCGAAAGTTCCAATGGGCAGCGAAGGCATGGAACTCGGCGCTGGAGAACTGGCTGCCGTTGTCCGATTGGAGGGTCACCGGGGATCCGAAGGTGCAAAAGTGGTGGCGAAGCTTCCCGATGACGGCGGCAGAGGTGATGGAAGGCAGCTGATCCACCTCAAACCAACTGGAGTATGAGTCCACCAGGACCAGGAAGTGCTTGCTACGCCATTCGAAAAGGTCCGTGGCAACAGACATCCACGGTAGCTCGGGGGCCGGCTGCTGCAGGAGGGGCTGGCGCTGCTGATGAGGCAGGAGGCTGTTACAGGCAGCGCAAACGGAGACTGTCACGGATGTCCTGAGCCATACCTGGCCAGTAGAATTGGCTCTGGGCCTGGGACAAAGTGGCCTCCACCCCGGGGTGGCCGTTGTGTGCAGATTGAAAATAGTGATCCCGCAGAGCGGCCGGCACCACGACCTTGTGACCCTTCACCACCACGCCGTCGTGTAGCACCAGTTCATCACGAACCAGGAAGTAGGGCACGGCACCAGCCGGCAGGGAAGAGCGTCGGTCAGGCCAACCACGGCGGATAACGTCCGCAAGTTGTTGCAGGGCAGGATCATCAGCAGTGTGTTTGACCAGGGACTGCATCTGCTGGGAAGGAACAATGTTAACATTCAGTACCATCAGGTCAGACGATTCGTACGGGTGGCGGGCAACTGAAGGGAGCGGCGCACGGGACAATGTGTCGGCCACAAACATATCTTTGCCCTTGCGGTACACAATCCGGAACGTGAAACGCTGGAGCTGCAGCATCATCCGCTGCAACCGGGAAGAGGCGACATGGATAGGCTTGTTCAGAATAGTGACCAGCGGCTGGTGGTCAGTCTCAATGGTGAAGGTGTTGCCCAGAATGTAGTCCTTAAACTTGGAGCAGGCGAACACCACGGCAAGTAGCTCCTTCTCGATCTGGGCATAACATTGCTCGGCAGGGGTCATGGTGCGAGAAGCGTAGGAGACGGGTAGCTGCAGGCCGTCATAAAGCTGCAGACATGCGGCACCGAGACCGAACTTAGAGGAATCACAAGTGAGGACAATTGGTCTGCGCAGATCGAAGAACTTGAGAGTCGGTGTGTGTGTGAGCTTGGACTTCAGAGCCACGAACGCCGACTGGTGATGCGGGAGCCAGACCCATGCGGAGTCCTTCTTGATCAGCTCCCTCAGGGGAGCACTCAGTTCGCTGAGGTCAGGTATGAACTTCCCCAGATAATTGACCAGGCCCAGGAAGCGCTGCAGGACGGGAACGTCAGTAGGAGCGGGCATCTCGGTGACTGCTGATGTTTTCTGGGGGTCAGGCTTTAAACCCCCTGCCGTGAAAACGTGACCAACGTAAGTGACTTCCGGGACCCGGAACCGACACTTCTTGGGGTTGAGCTTGAGATTGATTTTACGAGCCCTGTCCAGGACTTTGCGGAGGTGCAGGTCGTGCTCCGCGACGTCCCTCCCGTACACCAGGATGTCATCCACGATGATAGCGCACGGCAACCCAGCGAACAGCTGTTCCATGGTGCGCTGGAAAACCTCACTAGCCGAGTTGATCCCAAACGGCATGCGGAGGAAACGGAACCTGCCGAAAGGTGTGATGAAGGTGGTCAGGAATGAGGAACGTTCATCTAGAGGGATCTGCAAAAATGAGCTTTTGGCGTCTAAGACAGAGAAGACAGTGGCAGGATCGACCTGTGCAGCGACGTCCTCCACCGTCCGCATGGGGTACTGCGGGCGCTTGATGGCCAGGTTCAGGTCCTTTGGGTTAATGCAGATCCGGATCTCGCTCTTGTCCTTCTTGGCAGCGACAACCATGTTTGAGACCCACCTGGTGGGAGCGCTCACCTCCTTGAGGATGCCCATGGTCACCATATCACGCAGAGTAGATTCCACGCGGCCCTTCATAGCAAAGGAGACGCGGTGGGCCGGTCGAACCACCGGGTCGACACTCGGGTCGACAACGATTTTATAGTCCCAGGGCAATTTGCCCAAAATGTCATCAAAACGGTCGGGGTATTCGCCCAGGGGGTCCATGGGGGCCTGCACCAGGTGAATTCCGCGGTGGAAAGAAACCAAGCCAAGGTCCTGGCACGCACGGGCGCCCAACAGGGTGACGTTCTCAGAATCCAGCAGGTGGAAGGTGAGGGGCCGAGAGGTCTCAAGGACTGTGCAGATAAGCGTGGCCTTCCCCACTGGAACTAGAACACCTCCCCCACAGGCATGAAGGCGGGTGTCGCCGGGAGTAACTCTCTCCCCAGATCTTATCCGCTTGAAGAGGCTGACAGACATAACATTTGCAAAGGCACCAGTATCGACCTTGGCAGAGAATGAATGGCCATTCACAGTAACATGCACAGAGGGATCTGTTATCGTAGCAGGTGCACCCAAAAGCAAAAACACCGTTGAATCACCATGGGAGGAGCTCCTATCAAAGTCCGACTGGTATGCAAGGTTGTTTAAATTCCTCCTTGGAGCAGGGACCGGCTTATCACGGGACCGACAAGCCGCCGAAAAGTGGTTCAGTTTGCCACGGGAATTACAAGTCTTACCCTGCGCGGGGCAAACGTTGAACTGGTGGAAAGTAAAATTACAATTGGGGCAACGGCGTTGGGTGACCTTAGCGGGCATTGCAGCGGGGTTTCGTCGTGGCAGACCAGCGTTCCGCCGGCGGCCAGCTGCACCGGTAAAGTTAATGTCCTGGGACACCGGTTGAGACACGGAGCTAACAGCAGAGGCCATACGAGCGGCATGCATAGCCTCCCTTAGTGTCAAATCATGTTTTTTTTATTTTTATTATTATTTTTATTAGAAGTACGGTAAATTACAGTAATACACAACACTTATATCTTAATACATTTTTTATACCGCTTCATTTTTTTGAGCTTTAAGAGAAAGATAGAAGTAAGAAAAGTAAAGAAAGTGCGCAAGAGTCGTGAAGTGCAAGAGAGTGTTGGGAAAAGAAAGCCCCTTAGAAAAGAAGTTAGAGAAGGAAGTAAAGTAAGAAAGTAGGCCCTAGAAAAGAAAGAAAAAGAAAGTAGGAACAATCGCAGAAAGGGGACTACCAACCAAGTCTGTTTTTGGTATTTTACCTCCCATTACCAGGTCCTGATACCATTTCTTTATTTATTTATTTTTTAAATTACTATTGCACGTCATGCTTGTAATAGGTCCAGAAATGTAGACCACGTCTTTTGGAATTGGTCTGATTTACCTGCTAAGAGGAATCTCACCTCTTCCAGATGTAATGTTTCAAACATATTTGATGTCCACATTTTTATTGTTGGTGTGGGCGCATTTTTCCAGAATTTAAGTATGAGCTTTTTTCCCATTATTAGCCCGTAATTGAATAAATTCTTCTGATACACGTTTAATTCAGGGATACCTTCCGATATTCCAAAAATGATCCATTCTGGTTTTGGTACCAGTTTTATTTTAATTAATTTTGAAAAAATATCAAATATTTCATAACCAGAATTTTTGGATTTTTGTACAAAAAACAAAAGAATGCGCTATGGTAGCTTCTTGACATAGACATTTATCACAGATTGGTGAAACATTAGGAAAGATTTTATTTAATTTAGTTTTTGAATAATATAGTCTATGTAATGTTTTGAATTGGATGACCCCCCAACTCTTTTCGTTTATTAAGGTGTGCGCTTTGTATTCTATGGGATTTATAATCCCATATAAAATTTGTAATGTCTGAGTCCAATTTTTTGAAAAACTTTTTTGGGAGATATATAGGTATTGATTGAAATAGGTATAGGATTTGTGGTAAGAAAATCATTTTTATAGCATTTATTCTGCCTATTAAGGACATCGGAAGTGTTTTCCAGAATTTAATAATATTATTTAATTTCTTAAGTAAGGGATTATAATTGGCTTTAAACATATCCTGGTAATTTCAATTCCCAAATATTTGAATTTTTCTGTAGCTATTTTAAAGGGGAATTTCCTGAGGTGTGTTGAGTCTTTTGGTTTTATCGACATAATTTCACTTTTGTTCCAATTTATTCTATATCCTGAGAAGGATCCAAAGTCCTCAATTAAATTTAATATATTTGGTATACTAATTTGTGGTTTTGTGATGTACAGTAGTACATCATCGGCATATAGGGATATTTTGTTATTTGAATATTTTGTATTATAACCGTGAATATCCATGTGTGTTCTTATTTTTTCAGCAAGGGGTTCAATTACTAAAGCAAATAACAGCGGTGATAATGAACATCCTTGTCTATTGCCCCTTGATAGTTCAAATTTCGAGGATAATATATTATTAGTTAGTATTCTAGCCGTAGGTTTGTTATATAATAGTTTTATCCATGCAATGAAGTTCTCTCCCAATTGGAATTTTTGCAATACTTGAATCATATAGTCCCATTCTACTTGATCAAACGCTTTTTCTGCGTCCAGTGAGATGATAGATAACTCTTGGTCATGAGATTTATGTGAGTGCATTATGTTAAGCAAACGTCTCAAATTATTGAATGAATGTCTCTTAGGTATAAATCCTGTTTGATCCTCATTTATTAGTCTACTAACATACCTGCTTAGTCTACTGGCTAGTGTTTTCGCTATTATTTTTTGATCCGTATTTAACAAAGCAATAGCTCTATATGATCCTGGTTCTTCTATATTTTTATCTTTTTTAAGTATTAATATGATCGTTGATTCTGCTAGTGTTTCAGGTAAGTTTTGCTCTTTAAAAGCATATGTATACATTTTCTGTAATCGTGGAGTAACTATGTCATAAAAAGATTTATAAAATTCATTACTGAATCCGTCTGGTCCTGGTGTTTTTCCATTCTTTAGTGTTTTTATTGTGTCTTCTATCTCCTTAGAAGTAATTTGTGCTCCCAGTTCCTCTTGTTCCCTCAGTTCTAATTGTGGTAGGTTACAGTTATCTAAAAATTCTGAGATTTTATTATTGTCTATTAACGTTTTAGATGTGTATAGATTCTGGTAAAATTGAGCAAATCTTTTATTGATATCCTTGGGTAATGTTAATAATTCCCCTCTGTCTGATTTAATCTTTAATATTGCATTCTCTTTTTCCCGTTTTTTCAGTTGGTGTGCTAGAAGTTTGTGGGGTTTGTCCCCGAATTCGAAGTGTTCTTGTTTTGTGATTTGAAATAATGTTATAACTTTCTCTGACAGTAATTTATTTAGCTTGAATTTCAATAGTAGGATTTTATTATGTTTATCCATAGTTGGATCTTTAGCATTATCTGTATCTAATTGTTTTATTTGTTCTTCTAAATGTCTTTGTTCATTCTTATTCTTTTTATTTTGATAAGCTTGGAATGAAATAATGACACCTCTAATAAATGCTTTGAAGGATTCCCATAATAGCGTGGGGGAAATATCTGGTGTATCATTTATCTCAAAAAATAGATCCATCTGTTTTTTTAGATATATACTCCCTTGTGGGTCTTTTAAAATTTGCGAGTTAAACCTCCAGAACGATTTATTCATAGACATTCCTTCTAGTTTTAAAACAAAAGTTAACGGAGAGTGGTCTGAGATCGCATTAGTGTGGTATTTAGGGTTCATAGTGTGCGGAATTAATTTTGTATCCACAAGAAAATAGTCTATCCGTGAGTATGTTTTATGCACCGTTGAATAAAACGAATAATCCCTTCCCGTCAGGTTTGCAATCCTCCAAACATCTGCTATATTTGTGTTTTCCATATATGTATGTAAAAGTTCACTGGTTTTAGATTTCATATTACCTTTTTGTTTTTGCATCGATTTATCTAGATAAGGGTCTAAAACACAGTTAAAGTCTCCTCCAATTATAACATTTTGATAATTAAATTCTGCAATTATATTCAGAATTTTATTTAAAAATTGAGGGTTATCAAAATTGGGCGCGTATATGTTTACCAGCGTAATTGCCGTATTATTGATCTCTCCTGCTACTATAAGGTATCTCCCTTCCTTATCTACAATAGTATTCTTTGATTTAAATGGAATTCTTTTACGAATGATGATTGCAGTACCTCTAGATTTGGAGGTGAATGAAGAGTGAAATGTTTGTCCTATCCAGTTCGCCCTCAGTCTCGTCTGATCTTGATGTTTAAGATGCGTTTCCTGTAGAAACGAAATGTCCGTGTTGTATGATTTCAACTGAGCTAGTATCTTGCCCCTTTTAATAGGTTCATTAATACCCCTTATATTCCAACTACATAGTGTGATTCCTCCCATTTTCTTTTGATTATCGTCAAACATTTTTACCAATTTTGATGATCTTATTTATTATGGTGCATTCATACCTCAGGACTCTGGTTATTTTGGGGGCATTTCTATTATAGACTTCCTTGGTAGTTCTCCTCTGCGATTGTCCTTGGAAAAAAAAACACATAGATGTGACGTATTGTGATAAAAAAAAAGTATATCAAATAAGTTTACGGTGTCTGAGTTTCCAACACCGTAGTGAGTGTCCCACTCGTCTGTGGGGTACGACATCGATATCGCTTCCGGCGTAGATGTTATGACGTTAGCCCCGCTGCCGTTATTACCCAAAACCTCGGGGGTCGGTACCGTTTCCAAATCAGTTCTATTTCACCCAGTTGCAGTATATATATGTTTCATTCCGACTTCAAATGTATTCAGTTACATATATTCCTCACTCTTTATCTCTTAACTATTTTGAATTGGTTTTAGTATTGTTAAAAGTGAGCTGTTCGCTGAAAGGGTTAACCGGAGTCAGGCTCCTGGAATTATGCCAGGTGCCTAGTCTCC
>CM075984.1:28820781-28901794 GCA_038087875.1 Malacoraja senta
ATTTATTTATTTTATTTTTATTAGAAGTACGGTAAATTACAGTAATACACAACACATATATCTTAATACATTTTTTGTACCGCTTCATTTTTTTGAGCTTTAAAAGAAAGATAGAAGTAAGAAAAGTAAAGAAAGTGCGCAAGAGTCGTGAAGTGCAAGAGAGTGTTGGGAAAAGAAAGCCCCTTAGAAAAGAAGTTAGAGAAGGAAGTAAAGTAAGAAAGTAGACCCTAGAAAAGAAAGAAAAAGAAAGTAGGAACAATCGCAGAAAGGGACTACCAACCTAGTCTGTTTTTGTTGTTTTACCTCCCATTACCAGGTCCTGATACCATTTATTTATTTATTTATTTTTTAAATTACTATTGCACCTCATGCTTGTAATAGGTCCAGAAACGTAGACCACGTCTTTTGGAATTGGTCTGCTTTACCTGCTAAGAGGAATCTCATCTCTTCCAGATGTAATGTTTCAAACATATTTGATGTCCACATTTTTATTGTTGGTGTGGGCGCATTTTTCCAGAATTTAAGTATGAGCTTTTTTCCCATTATTAGCCCGTAATTGAATAAATTCTTCTGATACACGTTTAATTCAGGGATATCTTCCGATATTCCAAAAATGATCCATTCTGGTTTTGGTACCAGTTTTATTTTAATTAATTTTGAAAAAATATCAAATATTTCATACCAGAATTTTTGGATTTTTGTACAAAAAACAAAAGAATGCGCTATGGTAGCTTCTTGACATAGACATTTATCACAGATTGGTGAAACATTAGGAAAGATTTTATTTAATTTAGTTTTTGAATAATATAGTCTATGTAATGTTTTGAATTGGATGAGCGTATGTCGTACGTTGATCGAACATTTATGCACCTGTAGTAAATGATTATCCCAGCTCTCTTTTGAAATTTTTATAGCTAATTCTTGTTCCCAGTCTCTTCTAATTCCATCTGTTGTGGGTATTTCTATGTTTAAAATGATATTATATAAGTACGATATTAGATTAGGTGATTCCGCCTTTGTCTTCATTGCTTCATCTAGTAAGTGGGAAGGCATATTATGATAGTCTTTTGTGTATTTTTTCAAATAATCACGAATTTGTAGATATTTAAAATATTGGTTATTTTTCAAATTATATTTCAGTTGTAGTTGTTGAAATGATAGTAATTTTCCCAATTCATACAGATCTTCGAGCATTTTGATTCCCATTCTTTCCCATTGTATAAATGATTTGTCTATGATTGAAGGTTTAAACGATGGGTTATTGACTATTGGTATTGAGAGAGATAGGTTTCTTAATTTTAGATTCTGTTTTATTTGTTTCCATGTTCTAATTGTGCTATATATAATTGGATTTTTATTATAATTTTTATTATTCAAATTTATTGGAGAGAGAATAATCGCTCCTATATTACTCGGGGAGCAGTCCCCTTTTTCCATTACAATCCAGTCCGCCTGCTGGGCAGAATTGTCCAGCAGGTGAATCATATTTTTAATATTTACTGCCCAATTATAATACATAAAGTTAGGGAGCGCTAGACCCCCCAACTCTTTTCGTTTATTAAGGTGTGCTCTTTGTATTCTATGGGATTTATAATCCCATATAAAATTTGTAATGTCTGAGTCCAATTTTTTGAAAAACTTTTTTGGGAGATATATAGGTATTGATTGAAATAGGTATAGGATTTGTGGTAAGAAAATCATTTTTATAGCATTTATTCTGCCTATTAAGGACATCGGAAGTGTTTTCCAGAATTTAATCAAATTATTTAATTTCTTAAATAAGGGATTATAATTGGCTTTAAACATATCCTGGTAATTTCTAGTAATTTCAATTCCCAAATATTTGAATTTTTCTGTAGCTATTTTAAAGGGGAATTTCCTGAGGTGTGTTGAGTCTTTTGGTTTTATCGACATAATTTCACTTTTGTTCCAATTTATTCTATATCCTGAGAAGGATCCAAAGTCCTCAATTAAATTTAATATATTTGGTATACTAATTTGTGGTTTTGTGATGTACAGTAGTACATCATCGGCATATAGGGATATTTTGTTATTTGAATATTTTGTATTATAACCGTAAATATCCAGATGTGTTCTTATTTTTTCAGCAAGGGGTTCAATTACCAAAGCAAATAACAGCGGTGATAATGAACATCCTTGTCTATTGCCCCTTGATTGTTCAAATTTCGAGGATAATATATTATTAGCCGTAGGTTTGTTATATAATAGTTTTATCCATGCAATGAAGTTCTCTCCCAATTGGAATTTTTGCAATACTTTAATCATATAGTCCCATTCTACTTGATCAAACGCCTTTTCTGCGTCCAGTGAGATGATAGATAACTCTTGGTCATGAGATTTATGTGAGTGCATTATGTTAAGCAAACGTCTCAAATTATTGAATGAATGTCTCTTAGGTATAAATCCTGTTTGATCCTCATTTATTAGTCTACTAACATACCTGCTTAGTCTACTGGCTAGTGTTTTCGCTATTATTTTTTGATCCGTATTTAACAAAGCAATAGCTCTATATGATCCTGGTTCTTCTATATTTTTATCTTTTTTAAGTATTAATATGATCGTTGATTCTGCTAGTGTTTCAGGTAAGTTTTGCTCTTTAAAAGCATATGTATACATTTTCTGTAATCGTGGAGTAACTATGTCGTAAAAAGATTTATAAAATTAATTACTGAATCCGTCTGGTCCTGGTGTTTTTCCATTCTTTAGTGTTTTTATTGTGTCTTCTATCTCCTTAGAAGTAATTTGTGCTCCCAGTTCCTCTTGTTCCCTCAGTTCTAATTGTGGTAGGTTACAGTTATCTAAAAATTCTGAAATTTTATTATTGTCTATTAACGTTTTAGATGTGTATAGATTCTGATAAAATTGAGCAAATCTTTTATTGATATCCTTGGGTAATGTTAATAATTCCCCTCTGTCTGATTTAATCTTTAATATTGCACTCTCTTTTTCCCGTTTTTTCAGTTGGCGTGCTAGATGTTTGTGGGGTTTGTCCCCGAATTCGAAGTGTTCTTGTTTTGTGATTTGAAATAATGTTATAACTTTCTCTGACAGTAATTTATTTAGCTTGAATTTCAATAGTAGGATTTTATTATGTTTATCCATAGCTGGATCTTTAGCATTATCTGTATCTAATTGTTTTATTTGTTCTTCTAAATGTCTTTGTTCATTCTTATTCTTTTTATTTTGATAAGCTTGAAATGAAATAATGACTCCTCTAATAAATGCTTTGAAGGATT
Organism: Malacoraja senta; assembly: GCA_038087875.1. NCBI lineage: Eukaryota > Metazoa > Chordata > Chondrichthyes > Rajiformes > Rajidae > Malacoraja > Malacoraja senta. The sequence continues at coordinate 28,824,039 of CM075984.1, forward strand.
CCCATAATAGCGTGGGGGATATATCTGGTGTATCATTTATCTCAAAAAATAGATCCATCTGTTTTTTAAGATATATACTCCCTTGTGGGTCTTTTAAATATATATACTCCCTTGATATATACTCCCTTGTGGGTCCCTTGTTGGGTTTCAGGGGGAGATAGAGCTGTGTATCGTCTGCATAGCAGTGGAAGGAAATGTCGTGCCTTTGAATGACTTGGCCTAGGGGGAGCATATACAGAGAGAAGAGAATGGGGCCTAGGATGGAGCCTTGTGGAACCCCGCAGCAAAGGCTAGCTGTGGAAGAGAAAGTTGCCTCTGTTTGTAGAGAAACTCATATCTTTGAGGTAGGAAACAAACCAGCTCAGGGCAGTGCCATCAATACCAACCTCGTACCAGAGATGGTCAATTAGGATGATGTGGTCCACTGTATCAAATGCTGTGCTGAGGTCGAGAAGGAGCAGGATTGCAGTCACTGGAGTCGACTGTGAGAATGTCATTATGTACCTTCAACAAGGCAGAGTCTGTGCTGTGGTGGGCCCTGAAACCTGATTGGAAACTTTCCAGGATGGTATTTTGGTGTAGGTAAGGCATTAGTTGATTTAGAATTACCGTTTCAAGGACTTTTGAAAGGAAAGGCAGTTTGGAAATAGGTCTCTGTTGCTAAGCAAGGTTGGGTCTAAGTTAGGTTTTTTCAGGAGGGGCTGGACCACCGCATGCTTGAAACAGTGGCCAGAGAACTGTTGATGATAGAGAGTTGTTGATGATAAACTGTTGATGATACTAACCAGTATTTATTATACCGCTAGCTACAAACATGTTCCCAGATGTTAAACAGTCAGAATCTCACAACTATGTGCATCTCACAACTGCAGAATTTGACTTCCTATTGTGACCTCCCTTCCAATACTTCTGACAACTATTTCCCGTTGGAATTGCATTGTCTATATATGTATGAAATATAAACAGTCATTGTTGATGGGTGGTAGTGAGGGATATGTTCTCCTCCATAATCAGGGCTCGAAATTAACGGTTGCCCAGGTGCCAATGGCCACCTAAAGTCCTGCCGGGCAACCTAAAAGTCGTGTCATTTTGCCCGGCTTGGCAAGCACCCGGGACACCTGCCGTTCAACTCTGAGCGGGCCCCCCTCTCTATCTCTTTCTCGGTCACTCTCCGTCTCCGCCCGCCATCCGTGTCCGGGTCTCCGCTCCTCATCCGCCGACACGGCTGGCTGCCCTGCACATGCGCACTGCCACGGCATGCACATCCTCCCCCTGCACATGCGCACAACTACGGCCAGCACATCATCGGTCGCCATGCGCACTGCCACGACAACTGGTCGGCGCCGGCACTTTCTCTCTCCCTTTGCATTGTGGGAGAACTGGGCGCCACTGCTGTCCGGTCGCCGCCTCGCCACGACCGCTGAAAACCAATGCAGAATCACTCCCTGGAGCTGGAGTAACTCTTGCTTCTTGGTTTCCTGGTCCTCCAAAAATATTCCAAATGAAATTTAAACAGGAGGTGGTGGAGGGTCCACCTCCAAACTCCGAACAATAACAGCCTATTGCACTTTATCTATTGTGTGTATATATATGGTATATGATATACTGAACTTATCTCCTGTTCTGTATTATGTTTACAAGAATTGGGATATATGACAATAAAACACTCATGACTTGGACTTAAGCAAAAAAGGGTTCTTGGGGGAAAAAAGAGCTACCATAAACTTAGTTGTGTCTTGTTGGGTAACTATGGTTGGGTGAAGACTATTCCATGCTTTAAATGTGCGGGGGAACTCTATGGAGCAGCCAGCATCTCTGAATAGAAGAAATTTGCAAGAAATCAGGTAGAGACCATTCTTTAAACTCCCTCTGGTTTTAGTGTTTTTAGTTTAATTTAAAGATACAGCGTGGAAACAGGCCTTTCGGCCCACCGAGTCCACGCCAACCACTGATCACCCGTACACTAGTTTTATCCACACATTTGCAATGCAAGTCAAGAGTGTTTTATTCTCTCACGTCCCAGTTAGAACAATGAAATCCTTACTTGCAGCAGCACAACAGAATATGTTAACATAGTACCCTGTAAACAATGTTATAAACGAGAAAACAAAACAGTGTATATTTATATATGAATATATAACTATGTGAGTGTGAGTGTGCGTGTGCGTGTGTGTGTGATATATATATACACACATACACACACACAATTTCCCTCCTGTGATTAATAAAGTTCTATCGTATAGTATCGTGTGTGTAGGAAGGAACTGCAAAGGCTGGTTTAAACTGAAGATAGACACAAAAAGCTGGAGTAACTCAACAGGTCAGACAGAATTTCTGGACAAAAGGAAAATTTTACGTTTTGGGTTGGGTCTGAAATAGGTTCCTGCACACCTTTGGAATGTGGAAGGAAACAAGAGCACCAGGAGAAAACCCATGCGAACAAAGGGAAAAGAAGCAAACTCCATAGACAGAACCCATATTCAGGATCAATTCCGGGTCTCTGGCACTTTTAGTAGGTATGTTACAAAACTTACCTTCAGTCGCGCTGTAATTCTGCCACTGGCCGTGTGCGCGATTTTGGCGCCTTTAAGGGGGGGGCGGGGTTAAAACGCGGTTTCTCCTCCCTTGTCCTGGAAATATTTTGTTGGAGTACAAACCTTGGCTGACAAAATCGTTCCTACCGGCGTTTTGTGAATTTTTTATTTTTATTAAATCGTCAATGTCAGCGCTAGTCATTTTAAAAGCAGCTCCTGAAGCGTCAACGCCGATAACGGGGACGGATTTCACACAATGGACAGGTAAACGAAAGTGCTTTCTTTAAATGTATAAAAGTGCTTCTTAAGAAGCCTTTAATTCACATTTTGTCATGCGACACGGTGATTTTATTCCCCGAATTAACGGCAGTATTTTTCATGCCAATACGGGGTTAAATTCACCGCAAATCAACGTTCCAAAAGATCGCGTTCCAGTAATCCTCACTCGCAAGATGAATTAAATCCCCATTAATTTACAGGTATTAAACATTCAATTCCTTCCATTTGGCCTGTAAATTCATGAAAATTAGATTTAAAAATTATGTTATATTGTGAATTATTGTGTGAATGTTATTTGGACACTTAGACTATTTAAAAATGTTAATCTATTCTTAAGAAATTGATAGATGTTTAGATCTAGTAATTGAATTTTGTAATTAGCTACAATTAGGTAACTAACTAATTATATGCTTTACTTTCATGTCTTCGAAGTAAGATTGTTTCATATTTGTTTCAGAATGCTTCAATCTATAATACCTGAAAATTTCTTTCAGTTACCATAATTTTTAAGAAAGTTATGGGCTTTTAACTGTCCTCGATCACAGCTTTTGTGTTAAGTCAATGGAAAAGCAATAGGGAACTAGATGCTAATTTCTGAGTGTGATAATGGCCATAACCTTTTTAATACTGAAGATATGAAAGTGAATTAAGTGTCAAATTAAACTTCTTTTTATGCTTTATCTGATGAGATAAATTGCAGACTTTATTTTTAAAATCTCAAAATTTTGTAACATTGCTACTTTTAGGCAGCAACTTTATGGGCAATGTACTGCCCCATAGTCTTGAATTGAATTAAAACATACAGTAGCTGTAAAGGGTGACATAGCGTCACTTAGACATTTAAGACTGAAAATGGATAGTTTCTTTTTTTTTAGTAACCAAAGTTATCAACGTATAATTTTGTTGTGTAAAACAAAATATAGTGGCACAGCTGGTAGACTTGCTGCCTCACACGCAAGATATCTGTGTTCGATCCTGTCCTCGGGCACTGTCTGTGTTGAATTTGCACATTCTCCCTGCAAGCGTGTGGGTTTCCTCCGACATCCCAAAGATGCATTGCCTTTGTAGGTTAACTTGTCTCTGTAAAATTGCCCCTTATGTGTAGGGAGTGGGTGAGGAGAGTGGGATAACAGAATGTGTGAATGGGTAGACAAAATTGCTGGAGAAACTCAGCGGGTGAAGCAGCATCTATGGAGCGAAGGAAATAGGCGACGTTTCGGGTCGAAAACCTTCTTCAGACTGATGTAAGGGTGGGGGGGGGGGGAAGAAGAAAGGAAGAGGCGGAGTCAGTGGGCTGAGGGAGAGCTGGGAAGGGGAGGAGAAAGCAGGGACTACCTTAAATTGGAAAAGTCGATGTTCATACTGCTGGGGTGCAAACTGCCCAAGCAAAATATGAGGTGCTGCTCCTCCAATTTACAGTGGGCCTCACTCTGGCCACGGAGGAGGACCAGGACAGAAAGATCGGATTCAGAATGGGAGGGGGAGTTGAAGTGCTGAGCCACATGGAGATCAGGTTGGTTATTGCGAACTGAGCGGAGGTGTTGGGCGAAGCGATCGCCAAGCCTACGCTTGGTCTCACCGATGTAGAGCAGCTGACACCTAGAGCAGCAGATGCAATAGATGAGGTTGGAGGAGGTGCAGGTGAACCTCTGCTGCACCTGGAAAGACTGCTTGGGTCCTTGAATGGAATCAAGGGGGGAGGTAAAGCGACAAGTGTAGCACTTCCTGCGGTTGCAAGGGAAAGTGCCTGGAGAGGGGTGGTTTGGGAGGGAAGGGGCGAATTGACCAGGGAGCTACGGAGGGAGCGGTCTCTGCAGAAAGCCAACAGGGGAGGAGATGGGAAGATGTGGCCAGTGGAGGGATCCTGTTGGTAGACAAAAAAAGCTGAGAAAATGAGCGGGTGAGGCAGCATCTATGGAGCGAAGGAATAGGCACCGAGACCCTTCTTCAGACTGATGTCGAGGGGGGGGGGCGGGAAAAAGAAAGGAAGAGGAGGAGACAGTAGGCTGTGGGAGAGCTGGTAATGGGAGGGGAAGGAGGGAGAAAGTAAGGACTACCTGAAATTGGAGAAGTCAATGTTCATACTGCTGGGGTGTAAACTACCCAAGCGAAATATGAGGTGCTGTTCCTCCAATTTGCGGTGGGCCTCGCTCTGGCCATGGAGGAAGCCCAGAACAGAATGGTAGGGGGAGTTGAAGTGCTGAGCAACCGGGAGATCAGGTTGGTTATTGCGAACTGAGTGGAGGTGTTGTGCGAAGCAATCGCCAAGCCTGCGCTTGGTCTCACCAAGGTTGATCATACACTGAATAATGCAACCACATTTTTGTTTGGAAGTGGAAAGAAATAACAGAAATTGCATTCATTGCAATGTATAAAAAGAGTTGAGATACTGTATTATAATTTTGCTGCATGTCATTGTGGTATATATCATGTCTTGATTGGTGAATATGTTTAATTTGTGACTTTATTTGAAGCAGAAATAATATGTGAATGTTTCATTGAGCATAATTCCGACTCGCACTTCGTCCGAGCACATTATCGCACGCGTCATGCAAGCAGTCTTAAATTACCACCTAAACTGTCATTTGGCAATCTAAAAAGCTGCCAAGGCTGCCCGGCTAGAAACAGAGAAAAAAAGTTAAGTGAGAGCCCTGATAATGCTTCTGACATATGATCAACTAATGGATCGACTGGGCTTATATTCACTGGAATTTAGGATGAGAGGGGACCTTATAGAAACATATAAAATTCTTAGGGGATTGGGCAGGCTAGATGCAGGAAAAATGTTCCCGATGTTGGCGGTCGAGAACCAGGGGTCATAGATTAAGAATAAGGAGTAGGCCATTTAGGACTGAGATGAGAAAAAACCCAGAGAATTGTGAATCTGTGGAATTCTCTGCCACAGAAGACAGTGGGGGCCAATTTACTGGATGTTTTCAAGAGAGAGTTAGATAGAGCTCTTAAGGCTAACGGAATCAAGGGATATGGGGAGAAAGCAGAAACGGGGAACTGATTTTGGATGATCAGCCATGATCATATTGAATGGCGGTGCTGGCTCGAAGGGCCGAATGGCCTATTCCTGCACCTATTTTCAATGTTTCTATGCTTCAGAGCAATCAGATTGAAGTGAGATTTTGAAATTTGACATGGTAGATGTTGGAAAGATTTTTCTCATATCTTGACTGGATGTGCTAGACTCTAGCAGCTAGAGGCGATAAGCAAATAACTGCAAAACATCCAATGAATTCTGGAGAAATGTCTTTGTACAGAGCTGTTAAAGCATGGAATTTGCTAATGTATAGCATAGTCAAAGCACATAGCAAGGATGCTCTTCAAGAGAAGTTATACTAGTACTTCAAGATCAAAGGAATAGAAAGCTGAAAGAAAAAGTTGTGCAAGAAGCATTTGTAAAACAAATTGGAAAAGACTTTGGGATGAATGGCCTGTTACTTTTCTATACAATACTAAATAATAGACTTGAGTGTCTTGACATTTGCTGGCACAAGATGTGGCAGGAGCTTTCTCAAACATTTATTGTCTTTGTAATTATGCTAGCAGAAGATTCTGCAGATTTGATGCAATGATCCAGTTAAGAAAGAAAAAATATTTCCTAATATGTGTGGCACCTTAAATAATGGTGCTTCCACGTTTTCTTACCCTTCGTAAATAAATGCAGGCTAAGTGGTGTTGAAATCATTTTAGGTTTTTTAAAGGAAGCACTTTAAGCCATTAAGGCTGTTTACCTGTGACCGAGGTAATTAGAGAAGAGTGGGAACGGGAATTATTGATAAAAATTACGAAGGCTACATGGGAAAAGTATTTGACATACATTCACAAGTGTTCGATTAACGCAAAACATAACCTAATCCAATTTAAAATTTTACATAGATTATATTACTCAAAAACAAGATTAAATAAATTTTATCCAAATATATCGCCCATTTGCGATAAATGTTTAACCCAAGACGCAACTATAACACACTCTTTTGTTTCTTGTATAAAACTTCATGGATTTTGGAGTGATATTTTCGAAATATTTACAAAACTATTTAAGACAAAAATGGAACCCAATAATGAATTGATTATATTTGGGGTAATGGAAGACGGGAACAAATTGAGCTCATCTCAAAAGTCAATTTTTAATTATGGTTTAATAATAGCAAAAAAATTAATATTGAAATTTTGGAAAAATACACCAATACCAACACTCAAAATGTGGATTGCAAGTATGTTGGATACCGCACATCTTGAGGAAATGCGATTCCTCCTAATAGATAAATTTGACCAATTCATAACGAGTTGGTCTCCATTTGTCATCTTTTTGGAAACATATGGTGCAAAACAGGTGTAAAAGCTAATCCGTGACTGCGGATGGTCAAGATTATAAATGATCTCCTTCTATTTTCTTTTCTTCTCTTCTTTTATTCTCTTTCTTCTATTTTCTATGTCTCAACTTTCTTTTTTCATTCTTTATTTTTATTTTTCACACACTATACATCTCACATTTTTCTATTTTTCATTATCTAACTTTTTTATTTTTCTTCTTTATTTCAAAAAAAAATTTAAATAAGAAGCTGTACATAAAAGGTATTATGAAAATATGATTGTATACAATTGTACTTACTTCTAATAAAATTAAAATATTTAAAAAAAAACAAAAAAACATTAAGGCTGCCTAGTTTCTGCAACTCCTTTGGAGTGGCTATTTGTACAGCAAGCCACTGGTGACCCTGAACCACTGATACTGACAGTGCTGTATTTAGTGACAGTAGAAATTGTGGCACTGCCACTGAATATCAAGATAACATGTTTGAAATGGAAGAGACCCCCATTTTAAAAACGTGCTTTTCCTGGATTCTCTGAAACCATGCTGAATTGAATGTGGTCTTTCAGTGAATACCAACCAAACTTGCCTTTCCCAGGATATTCCACACCTGCATGCATGTTTACATCAAAGTTGTTATGAAGGATTTTGGCAGAAACCAAAATGAACATTGATGAAGATTGCATCAATAGGTGACATGAGTATCCATCAGATTTGAGATGGTCAATTGAAACCTTTTTTTTTGCCACAATCTGCTATTCCTATTTACAGTTGCACTGATATTTTTGCTCTTTTCCCATATCATTTAATACCCCCTGCCGATTACTTTCACAGACCTTTCCCCAACTTATTTCTTTAGTTCCCACCCAATTTCTTCCAGCCAAGATACTTTTGGAAAAAAAACAGCAATGCAAAATTTTCAAGTTCTAATGTCGGGGCCCATATGTTAACTGCCTTCTCTGCTCCTCGATGATGCTCAACTGGAGTATCATTATTTTCTGGTCGTGATTTTATTATTTTGCACCTACTTGGTGGGATATATTAACGTAAAACTAAGAGAACATATGTACTTCTTTTATTGGCCAACAGTTCCAAATTTGTTAATATCAGTAAAAAGCATTTTCGATAATTTGGCAAAAGAACTACAACACAGCAAAACATAATTAAATTACTTTTTTGGAAAGATCAACAATGACAAATGAATTATTAATATGGTGATAAAACATAAAAAATTCTGCTATAGTAGAGAAGAAACTAAATTAACAGAACTTTGCAATAAACAAAACAAAGAGCTAACTATCCAACTGGACATTAGCCAAGATCCAGGCAATCTCAAAGCAAAATAAAAACATCTAAAAATTATCATGGGACCAAAAGAAATCTCAGACTAGATCAATGCAGTTGACAATTTACAATGGTAAAAATACCCCTTGCGACTTTAAATCGTGAGCATTTTCCCCATGTGCAGTATTGGTATGTTTAGGAAGGAACTGCAAATGCTGGTTTAAACCGAAGATAGACACAAAATGGTGGTGTAACTCAGCAGGACAGGCAGCATCTCTAGAGAGAAGGAATGGGTGACATTTTGGGTTGAGACACAGCTGGTTTGCACATTCTTTAGATAGTAATACAAATTCTTTCTCCAGATGGCCACTTTTCTTCTGTTATAATGCAAGCCATTAAGTTAAAAACTAAAAATTTAAGACAGTATAATCTACATTGTTTCATAAGCTAGGGTACTGTCTGATTCACCTCTACCCCATTGCGGACATTGAAATTTGTCTATGGAACCAATGTAAACTACAATGCTGAGCACTCTATGGTGCACTCTATCTTCCCCTTTGCTTTATCTACAGTACTTGAGTTTGACTTTATTTTATTGTTAAATGAATGGTATAACTGATAGTATGCAAAATAATGCTTTTCACACATGACAATAATAAACCTAAACGTTTTTATTTCACACAATGGATAGGATTATCACTTCTGGTTTAATATACAGTAAAACTCTGATACGGTGAATACCGATTTTCCGGCACCCTCTGTTTCCGAAACTTTCTGGATTATCCGTTTTTCTGGACCATCATAGGTTACGTGATAATGAAACAACAATACACCCCTGGCCCGCTAATGACTCCCCCCATGTCTTTAAAGCACCATGGAGTGCCAGAAACTTAAATAAAACAAATATAAAATGTAAACTGAATGTGAATGGAATGACCTGCCGACCCACCCCGGCCATTTAGAGCATCGGCTGCCGACACCATTTCCCACTCAAAGTGCACCAGTGAGCCCTGCTTCGTGCACCGCACCTTACAGTGGCTCACGTTGTGGGCCCGACAAAACTGCACCCGAACACTTCCAATTACACACACAGGAACAGTCGTGATCAAAACCAAAAAGGACATCTGTTATTTCTGGCAAACCATCACTTATCCTGCTTTTTAGATTAGAGGGCTTTAGGCATTTGCTGGAGCGCACAAAAGGCGAGGAGAGACCTGATAAAAATGTATATATTTATGAGGTGCAGATAGGGTAGACAGAATCTATATCCCCAGGGTAGAAATATCAAATACTCAAGGGCAAAGCTTTAAGGCGAGAGGGGGAAGGTAAAGATGTGCAGAGTACATTTTGTTTAGAGTGGTAGGTGCCTGGAACTTGCTGTCAGAGTGATAACAGAAGCAGATATGACAGTGGCATTTAAACAGCTTTTAGATAGGCACACAAACATGAAAGGAATAGAGGGATATGGATCACAAGCAAACAGAAGGGATTAATATAACCTGGCATCATATTCAAGAAAGTTCTTGAGTCGAAGAGCTTGTTCTGCTGTACTATAGAAAGACACAAAAAGCTGGAGTAACTCAGCGGGTCAGACAGCATCTCTGGAGAAATGGAATAGGTGATGTTCTCTGCTGTACTATGCACAATTCTGCTGTACTATGTTCTTTCTCAACCTGTCTGCAATCTTGAAGGTGACTCAGAATACCAAACCAGCAAAATTGAACGACAGCTTAAAACTCTCTATTCCAGCACTTTTGGGATCCGACGTGCCAGACCACAGAAAAGCCCCACTGCCTACCATCGTCTTCCTCCGAGCATGATATGTATTGGCATTCCCTGCCTTACGCGAGGGTTTTGAGAACTGTCTATAACCCAACATTTCTGCAGGTTTCAAAATTATTTCGGCTGATATCACAAAAACGTTGTACAGGTAGATTAATTAGCAAGAGATTACTAGAGTTAATTTTAGATCTCAGTGAAACTAATCAGTAATCAGCAATAGATCCTACTTCCAAGAATTCAAATAACTTCATGGCCTTGCCCCATCTATTCTTTAACATCTGCAGCCCGACAGTCCTTAGTCCTTTAAACTTTGAGCCTCTTGAACAAACTCCTCGCACCCCCTTTCCTTTGCCTCACATTAATAACTCTGCATTCAGAATTCCATGCCTTAGCACATTTCCTGACTCTGCTCCCTCAAAGCCAATATGAGGAGACATTTACAGTGGCTTACAAAAGTATTCATACCCCTTGAACTATTCCACATTTTGTCACATTACAACTACAAACGTAAATGTATTTTATTGGGATTTTATGTGATAGACCAACACAAAGTGGCGCATAATTGGGAAGTGGAAGGAAAATGATACATGGTTTTCAAATTTTTTTACAAATAAAAAACTGAAAAGTGTCGCGTGCAAAAGTATTCAGCCCCCTTTACTCTGATACCCCTAAATAAAATCCAGTGCAACCAATTGCCTTCAGAAGTCACCTAATTAGTAAATAGAGTCCACTTGTGTGTAATCTAATCTCAGTATAAATACAGCTGTTCTGTGAAGGCCTCAGAGGTTTGTTAGAGAACATTAGTGAACAAACAGCATCATGAAGCCCAAGGAACACACCAGACAGGTCAGGGATAAAGTTGTGGAGAAGTTTATAGCAGGGTTAGGTTATAAACAAATATCCCAAGCTTTGAACATCTCACGGAGCACTGTTCAATCCATCATCCGAAAATGGAAAGAGTATGGCACAACTGCAAACCTACCAAGACATGGCCGTCCACCTAAACAGACAGGCCGGGCAAGGAGAGCATTGATCAGAGAAGCAGCCAAGAGGCCCATGGTAACTCTGGAGGAGCTGCAGAGATCCACAGCTCAGGTGGGAGAATCTGTCCACAGGACAACTATTCGTCGTGCACTCCACAAATCGGGCCTTTATGGAAGAGTGGCAAGAAGAAAGCCATTGTTGACACAGCAAACATGTGGAGGAAGGTGCTCTGGTCAGATGAGACCAAAATTGAAGTTTTGGCCTAAATGCAAAACGCTATGTGTGGCAGAAATCTAACACTGCACATCACCCTAAACACACCATCCCCACTGTGAAACATGGTGGTGGCAGCATCATGCTGTGGGGATGCTTTTCTTCAGCAGGGACAGGGAAGCTGGTCAGAGTTGATGGGAAGATGGATGGAGCCAAATACAGGGCAATCTTGGAAGAAAACCTGTTAAGAGTCTGCAAAAGATTTGAGACTGGGGCGGAGGTTCACCTTCCAGCAGGACAACGACCCTAAACATACAGCCAGAGCTACAATGGAATGGTTTAGATCAAAGCATATTCATGTGTTAGAATGGCCCAGTCAAAGTCCAGACCTAAATCCAATTGAGAATCTCTGGCAAGACTTGAAAATTGCTGTTCACAGACGCTCTCCATCCAATCTGACTGAGCTTGAGCTATTTTGCAAAGAAGAATGGGCAAAAATTTCAGTCTCTAGATGTGCAAAGCTGGTAAGAGACATACCCCCAAAAGACTTGCAGCTGAAATTGCAGCAAAAGGTGGTTCTACAAAGTATTGACTCAGGGGGGCTGAATACTTTTGCACGCCACACTTTTCAGTTTTTTATTTGTAAAAAAATTTGAAAACCATGTATCATTTTCCTTTCACTTCACAATTATGCACCACATTGTGTTGGTCTATCACATAAAATCCCAATAAAATACATTTACGTTTGTGGTTGTAACGTGACAAAATGTGGAAAGGTTCAAGGGGTATAAATACTTTTGCAAGCCACTGTATCTGGTCTGGAATGTAGTACTTGACTGCATAGTGAAGCATTACAAACAGAATTAAGTAACTATTTGAAAACAATCACAGAAGCAAGTCGAGTGGAGCGAGGGGAAACCAAATGAATAAGTCTCTTAAAAAATCACCATAGATAAGATATGCCAGACTATATAATAGCAAGATTTCATAAATCTCAATTCCACAAACAGATCATTGATAAAATTTTCAAATTCCTCGTTTTGGTTCAGCATATATTTATCTGCTCATTACATAATGTAGAGAGATGAATGTTCTAGTCAAAATAGAAATGCAATTTGTGAGATTAAGTTCAAATACCCTTTTAGTTTAGATATACGGCGTGGAAACCAACCTTTCAGCCACCAAGTCCACACCGACCATCAATCACCCGTTCACTAGTTCTATCCTACACACCAAGGACACTTTACAGAAGCCAATTAATCTTCCCAACATGCATATCTTAGCAATGTGGGAGGAAACTGGGGCACCAGGAGAAAACCCATGTAGTCACAGGGAGAACGTGCACGCTCCGTACAGACAGCACCCGGAGTCACGATCGATTCTGGGTCTCTGGCGCCGTAAAGCAGCAACTCTACCACAGTGCCACCAGCTGTTTTTTCAGTTGAATAATGAAAAAAGATTTTTCCTAATTCACCTACTGTACTTCAATGACAAAAGCACCAACAATTCCACTGAACATCTACTCATGCTGTCTTTAAACAAGTTGCCAACCCATCCACTCCCCAGGACATCAGTATTACCTCCAACTATCCTTGAAGATATACTGAGAAACTTTAGATTAGAGTCATATTCAATCACTGCCCAATACATTTGAAATCAATTTATTTCCACTGTCCCTGCCCCCCCTCCCCCACACTATGCAAGTAGAAGAGTAATCTCTCTACTGTACATCAGAGATAAAGCAAGCTGCTGCAAAATATTACGGCCACCATAAAGCTGACCAGTGCCTGCCACTATTACTTCTGAATGACGCCACTAAACGCCGTCCGAGTGCACATAATTGTAAAATTGTGAAAATAAATAATACATAATCATTTATGCAAATATGCTTACCTTGAACTTGTCTGAAGACTGTGACATGATGCAAATAATTCTCACCTGAAAAAACAAAGCTACAATGAAGACACCAACAAAACAAGAGCCACAAGCAAACTGCAAACATTGCCCTCCTCGCAACTAATCAGGACAATTTTAACTATACAAGCAATTCAAGAAAAAAGGGTAAAAGATAACTCCGTTCATTAAAGTGGCAATTTAACCTATCCATCTGACAAATCAAGCCTCCCGAGATAGATGCCCTCGTCAGATTTAAGGACAAGTTTTTCCCACACAGCGTGCTTCAGGTGATTTTACCTGGGACACGCTGCTAGAGATGGCAGTAGTTGTTCCTATCACAATATTTTAAGCAGTTGGACAGGTACTTAGATAGGAAAGGTGCAGATAAATATGACTCTGGTCCAGGAAAATGTATTTAGTGGCATCGGGTAAACATAGACAAGGCAGGCCAAAAGGGCCTGTTTCTATGCAGCACAACTCCTTGATTCTCCATGTTCCAACTGCTGAGTAAAAATGCTGTAGGATTTTTCTAGCAACAAACAGGATGATGTAATTTTGCTGTGAAATGAGATGACATTTTAAAACAAACTTCTGCTGGCATAGTTTGGCAAGGCCTTGTCCACATTCAACACAGTTGAAGTGCAAGTGATCCTTCTAAACAAATCTGATGATAGACATTCTATGATCCTGTGCACCTCTATTCTAGACTCCAAGCATAATCCAGTCACTTTAGTACTTTACAACTGAATTTATTTTCACATTTGAGCCCACCTACTAAATTCTCTGAAATGAATGAGATTTCATTCATTCTTAATCACCCATGACCATATTAAATAGTTCATTCTTCAGGGAACGGGGGTTCCCCTCCCCAACTATAGACGAGGCTCTCACCAGGGTTTCTTCAATACCCCATAACACTGCTCTCTCTCCCCATCCCCCCCACTCGTAACAAGGGCAGAGTCCCCCTAGTCCTCACCTTCCACCCTACTAGCCGTCACATACAACAAATAATCCTCCGTCATTTTCACCACCTCCAACGTGACCCCACCACTCGCCACATCTTCCCATCTCCTCCCCCGTCTGCTTTCCGCAAAGACCGCTCCCTCCGTAAATCTCCCTGGTCAATTCGTCCCTTCCCACCCGTACCACCCCCTCCACGGGCACTTTCCCTTGCAACCGCAAGAAATGCTACACTTATCGCTTTACCTCCCCCCGTGACTCCATTCAAGGACACAAGCAGTCATTCTAGGTGCGACAGAGGTTCACCTGCACCTCCTCCAACCTCATCTATTGCATCCGCAGCTCTAGATGTCAGCTGATCTACATCGGTGAGACCAAGCGTAGGCTTGGCGATCGCTTCGCCGAACACCTCCGCTCGGTCCGCAATAACCAACCTGATCTCCCAGTGGCTCAGCACTTCAACTCCCCCTCCCATTCCGAATCCGACCTTTCTGTCGTGGGCCTCCTCCATGGCCAGAGTGAGGACCACCGGAAATTGGAGGAGCAGCACCTCATATTTCACTTGGGCAGTTTATACCCCAGCGGCATGAACATTGACTTCTCCAATTTCAGGTAGCCCTCACTGTCTCCTCCCCTTCTCAGCTCTCCCTCAGCCCTCTGGCTCCTCCTCTTCCTTTCTTCTTCCCGCCCCACCCCACATCAGTCTGAAGAAGGGTTTCGGCCCGAAACATTGCCTATTTCCTTCGCACCATAGATGCTGCCGCACCCGCTGAGTTTCTCCAGCACTTTTGTCTACATTATATTGTTTGCATTCAGTTTTCCTCCGAATGCTCCATATTCACCCATTCTCCAAGATGAGTGAGATGGTTGGTTAATTGGCCACGATAAATTGCCCTAATGTGTAGAACAGTCATAGAACCTGGAAGGTGTCAATGAAAATCTGGGCTGAAGGGATCAAGAGAAAGTTAGTGAGACAATGGAACTGCTCTGAGAGTCAATGGACCTAAGTGGCCTCCTTTGACGTCAAATGAAACATTAAAAGCTGGAACTTGCTAAACAAATGACCATTCTAGCTCTGTGGGCACTACTACTGTTGAAAACAGGATGCAGCAATAACAGTACGTCAATCTGTGTTTTTACTGGGGAGTTAATAAACTTTTAAAAAGTCAGGTGTAGTTTTCAAACGTAACTATATGTAGATATACAGCACAACATCTGATATTAGCTTCCCTAACCTGATGATTTGAGCAGTTGGATCATTCAACCTGAAACATCTACATAACTGATGCATTCCAACAATTAATGTACAACAATTACATATCGAGCACTTACTTCAGTTAAAAACAATTTAAATACTCAGTGTTACACAAATTTACACTTCTGTAGCAGCTTCCAGAACAATAAAGGCTATAAACTCAGCATTCACTTACGTAAGAATGAGACTCCTGGCCGCTAGAAATAAAATTACTTTCTGTATTAAGTGCATGGACATTTAAAAGGGGCTAATGCTGGAATAGGAATACTTTATTGTCACATGTGACTAAGCACAGCGAAATTCTTTGCCGCATACACAATGTATACAAACAGCAGCCACCTTTGGTGGTGACAAAGTTACGAAGCACGCCGGCTCCTCCTCTTGTTGTCTCTCCCCCCCTCATCCACAGTGGTTCCCCCACACCGGGTCCCCATTGTCCTTTGTTCTCCTCCCCTCCCCAATTGTCCACTGATCTCCCCTCACCCACCTCCCGACGGTCCTCCCACGCCGGGTCCTCCATTGTCCTTCCCCTCCCCCCTCACGGAGGTCCTCCATGCTCTCATCGACCACAGGTCGACCCACGAGGCATCGCTGCCGCCGCAAGGCTTTGCCACCGCTGAGGCCCCATCGTCACGAGGCTTCACCGCTGCCACCGCCCTACTTCACGCCTCCATGGTGCCGATCCGGGCCCCAGCCACGGATTCCGTCGGCCGCTCCGCCGACCCAGACTCCGACCCGCGAGGCCCCGACCCAGGCTTCTACATGGCGATCCGGGAGGAGTAGAGACCACGGCGCCTCGATAAAGGCCTCCGGTCTCGTTCCCTGTCCACAGCTGCGGCCCGTCGGGAAGCCTTCTGGCCACGTGGGCCGTCGTAAGAGCACATCATAGTTAATTGCATGATTTGTGCATCCTAGACGCTAAATCCAAATTAATTTTCCATAGAACAATGCAGTGAATTGAATGATGTCTTTTTAGTCCGGTGAATCTACATATTTCCAAGCTCTCCCTATGTCACACTAATGATTGGCAATATATATTTTACATTTTGAAGTTTTGTATCTCGAGCCTCCAAAAAATATTTTTTAAACGTGGGTTCAAGTGCTCAATGTTGAAAAGTAACGTTGCATTAGTTTAAAAAAGCAATAAACAAAATGTTTTCAAGCAAACAAAACTGCAATGGCAGTTACTATCAATTGCCAAAACCATTTCTACTTGTAGAAATTAGAAGCAGATGTTCAAACCATTTCCGTTCTAGTGAATACAAAGATGCTGCTGATAGCTGGAAATAGTGTAATTTGAAGTCTCTAATTGGGCAAGTAATATAATTGGGGAAATAAAATTAAAGTATCAACTACTTCTGTGACCTGTGTGCCTCCTATCTAATTGTAGATAAAGTTTTAAAAGTAATGAGCTTCAATGTGAGTTGACACCAGAGTTCTGTTTCTCTCCATGCAGCCTAGCTAACTCTTCAGACTTCACTGAAAAACACTATAGGTTTGAACAGATCTTTTAGCGCTTTTGAACAGACCAATACTATGCAAGACCAGAATGATCAATATATTAGTTCTTTCGCAGCATTCAGATCAAAAGAAAATTAAACATAATCTCCCTATTTTTTGGGGGGTCATTTATGATGTTCGAATTCAAATACAATTCCCAATTCATAATTCAAAAAGCTCTATTGTCAACATAAAGCCATTTTGCAAAGACTTTGTATTCCAGCGCAATGAAACCCGAATGTAACTTGTGCTTGGCCAAGTGTTACATTTTTTACGTAATGAAAACAGTCACACCATCCGCAATGACATGCAAAATATCTAAAGGCCAACAGCCTAGAGCAAAACACTGCAGGAAAAACAATTGGTCTTCCCAGCCTCAGAAACAAGAGCTTGGAGTGAGGCCACATGGTGAAAAAATCTTGGATTTACCAAATGCTCACAGAAACACCAAACAAGCAAAATAGTATTGCAGGATTAAGTGAAAGGTATTTAAAACCATGGTTTAAGAGAGAAAGGAAGATTTGAAGGAACCCCAGGACCGAGACAGCTGACAGCAGATGCCAATAAGAGATTAGAGATGCTGAAGGTAGAAAAAAACAGAAACGACTGTAGCATTAGAACAGGCTAGGGATGGAGAGGTGCAAGGGAGGACGAACACGAGAATATTAAATATTAATCGTTCTTCACATTCATATCGAAAAAACATTAAAAACATAATTACAATAAGAGTTACACAAAATAAAAGTCAGAGTTGGAAAATACTTCAGAAAGTTAAATGTAGAAGGGATAGATACCTGGACAAAAATCAAATGACAGACATATCAATTTGAAAGAAGATTGAAGGACGGTATTATTAAAACCAAGGAAATCGCATGACGGATAAAGTCCAAGGATACGAGAATTGGACATCATCATTTAAAATCAATCCAGTGGTCTGGATCGAACCCATGTTTTTGGCACTGTAAGGCAGCAACTCTACTGCTGTGCCACTGTGCCGCTCAGTAACTTCCCAAAGTAAAACCTAAAGAAAGCTTGTCTTAGTTATCCACTACATTAATAATCCAAACATGACAGTACTGCCAACTAACTTATCAAAACAAAATTCAAAGCATTGAAATTACATCTGTATGTTTTGAACAGTCGCATATACTGCACAATAATAAGCTGCAAATACACATGAATGGCAATAAGTTACTAGACCATTGTTAGAAGTTTGGTAAATAAAACATGCTTGGCCAGATCAATGGAAACATGTGGAAGGAAGATCAATATGGACATCTTATGTTCACTTCAATAAAACTACCGTTCCATCACAATACAAACATGTCAGAACGTTTTTTTGTTTTCACCCACTGACCCAGCATTCTATTACAAATATTGATCACATTTTAAACGAAACCAGCACATAACTTCAAAAGGAAAACAATCACATATTTAAGCAATTTGGAGTCAACAGATGATGACAGATTGGGGAAGATTATTGTAGTTACACAAATGCAAGAGGAAAATCTATTAGATTAGCATGCTGCTTCTAAAAGTGCAAGACTGTAGAGCACTGATTCTATATTCTGTTTACGAGTCCTGCAGAACAGCACGCTAATCTAATTCACATCATTCGCTGGATTCACAAACAGAATAAACAGATTAGCCCAAATCATTAAGGAAATCAAGAAAGGCAAGGAGTCACAATAAACACTGAACAATAGGTTATAATAATTATTTAATGTGCAGCATTCTTCTTGAATGTTGCAAAACAAAGTCATTAGAATCCTAAATCAAGTAGAGTGTGAGTAGGGCTTGCTGAAAACTACCACATCATGATTATACCCTCTTCTCCAAAGAGAAAGGGTTCTCCTCCATTTCCCATTCTTCTTTCATGCTTTCAGAATGTGGTTAGAGATTTCCTTGCCCAAGCCTACCACAACTCTGTCTTCTATGAGTAAGCCAGTTCCTAATCTGTACAGCAAGTATCCATGAATTCAATGCATCTTAATCTTCATGATCAGCCTAGCATGGAGGACCTTATCAAAGGCCCAAATGTAGCCATCCACGGCTCCATCTTCATCACCTTCTCAAAAAAACTTGATGAAGTTAGTAAGACATGACTTCCGGTGGCGTCATGTTAGACTAACAGACGTGCACCCAGCTCCTCTCCCGAAAAACTTCACGATTTATCGTGTAAAACGGGTCCGAAAATCGGGATTGTTTTTAAAAACCTTACCGGAGCTTCTGGTTACCGCGCTGATGACGTCATCGTTAAACGCGATGTTTTAAACGGTGGTTTGAAGCCCTTTAAATGAGTAAATTGCCTCCAGCTGTGAGCCCTCAGAGAGCTGTGAATAAGCTGTCGAAAAACTTTGAAGCAGAAGTTACCTCTGAAGTCTCTGAAGTGGCTGCAGAAATGGATACAAGATCTAAGAAAGACTTTGATGACTTGAAGAAATCAATGAAAAATTTGAAAGATGAGATCTCGGATAATAGGGTGGAAGATAAGAAGGAAATGAAGGAAAATTCGGCAAAAATGATGGAAGGAATGGAGAAGATGATGAAGGATTTAAATGCTGGTAACCAGAAGAATATGACGGATTTACTGGACATTATGAATAAACGAATTGATGAGGTGAAAGATGGACTATCAGAGAAAATGGATAAGATGGATGTAATTACTACGGATAAGTTCACGGCTGTACTTGAAACAGTAGCTGCAAGTATGCACACAATTACGGAATTGGAGAAAAATACGGCTCGACTGGTTGAAGACATGGCGAAATTGAGGCAAGAACATGAGCAAATGAGGCGAGAAAACGAACAAGCATCACTACAAATGGGGACTCAATTAGAGAAAGTCTCAGTCAAATGCCTGGACCTGGAAGCTCGCTCTAGACGTCAGAATTTGAGAATTCTTGGTGTTTCAGAGGGGGCAGAAGGGGAACAGGTACGTGAATTTGCCATGGGCTTGTTGAAACAACTGTTGAATCTTTCCAAGGAACCGAAAATCGAAGTGGCTCATCGTGTCCCAAGATTTGGAAAAAGATCTGATGCGGGAAAAGCTTATCCACGACATATTATAGTGAAATTTCGAGATACTGCAGAACTGGAATATGTTATGAGTAAAATCAAATATGGTGTACAATTGCGGCTGGACAAGGACACTATTAAGATATTCAGGGACTACCCACATGAAATTGTGCAAAAAAGAAACAAATTTGATAAGGTTAAAGATCTTTTAAGAGGGAGAGAAGGGGTCAGATTTGGGGTTTTTTATCCCGCGAAAATGCGTATTTCCTTTAATGGTCTTGAAAAGTCATTTGTTAAGCCTGAAGACGCTTTCAAATACGCCCAAACGATCGTTGAAAAACAGAAATAAAAGGGAGCTTTGGCAGATCCGAATAATTCTCAGCTATGTTTTGTCTGGGGAGAGTTACACTGTTATCTCTGGAATGTTGAATCAAGGACATTTTCTGTTCAAAACGTGTAAACAACTTTACAGCTGGAATATGAATCAGAAAATAATTGCTTATTGATTAAAATGTTATAACCAATTGTAAGAACTTATCCTATTAACAACTTTAAAAGTTATGCAGGTTAGATTAGAATACTAACAAAAAAAAAAAAAAATAACGAACTAACATACTAATATGAATTTTTAATAAATTGTAACCTTGTCTATAAGCGGGAGGAGGGGATGAGAAACGAGCTCCTGGCTTATGTCCAGGAGCACGTCTCGTTAACCCCTTCAACCAACAGTTGATTCTTATTGAAATCAAAAATATTGGTTTAATAATTAAACTCTGATATATATATATGTTATAAGGAAATATCAGGGTAAAATTGTATTATATATCTGAATGTGAGGCCTCGTTTTAATATTTTAATATGTTATGATTAACTAAGAGAGCGGAGCTAGTTGAGTAACAACGCAATGGAAGTCAAAACAAGGTTTTTTCCCACCTACAGATGGGTCACTCGCTACAGTGCCGATTATATCAGACACTGTAGCCTCACTTTTTTAGTTTTTTTTTTATCACATAAAATCACTTGTTTGTGTTTTGTGTTTAGTGGTAAGAGTAATATGGACATACCAGCAAAAGTTAATAATTCAAAAACTCCCCCAATACCTAAAGACCTGGGACATGGACGCACCACAAGATTCAAAGGTACTATAATTATTCAAAATGCATGACACCACACAAAAGAACCTAGGAGGAATCTCATTTTGTAGTTGGAATATAAGAGGTATTAACGAACCTATCAAAAGGGGTAAGATATTAGCTCAGCTAAAAATGTATAATTCTGACATTACCTTCCTACAAGAAACACACCTAAAACCTCAGGACCAAGTTAGGCTGAGGGCGAAATGGATAGGTCAAACATACCACTCTTCATTCACTTCAAAATCTAGAGGCACGTCAATTATCATAAGAAAAGGTATACCATTTAAAGCAAAGAATATTATAACAGATATAGAAGGGAGATACCTAATAGTTAATGGAGAAATCCATGACACTCCACTTACTTTGGTAAATATATATGCCCCTAACTTTGATAATCCCCACTTTTTCAATAAAATCTTCAATATAATTGCAGAGTCAAACTATCAAAATGTTATAATAGGCGGAGACTTTAACTGTGTTTTAGATCCGTACTTAGATAAATCAAGTCAAAAACAGAGAGGGAATATGAAATCGAAAACTGGGGAACTCCTCAATACCTATATAAATAACACTAATATAGCAGATGTTTGGAGAATTGTGAATCCAACTGGCAGGGAATATTCGTTTTACTCAATGGTACATAAGACATACTCACGTATAGACTACTTTCTGCTGGATACAAAATTAATCCCCCAAACATCTAATGCAATATACCATACAAATTCAATTTCAGACCATTCTCCACTAACTTTCTTTTTAAAACTGGAAGGATTGTCTAAGAATAATTCATTCTGGAGATTTAACTCTCAAATTTTAAAAGATCCACAAGCGAGTATATATTTAAAAGAACAAATGGAGGTCTTTTTTCAAACAAATGATACTTCAGATATATCGCCTACTTTACTTTGGGAATCTTTTAAAGCATACATTAGGGGTATTATAATTTCATATCAAGCTTTTCAAAATAAAAAGAATAAGAATGAACAAAGACAGTTAGAAAAACTTATTAGACAAATGGATATAGATAATGCTAAAGATCCATCAATAGATAAACATAATAAAATAATAATTTTAAAATTTAAATTAAATAAATTATTATCTGCCAAACTTATAAGACTTTTTCAAATTACAAAACAAGAGCACTTTGAATTTGGGGATAAACCGCATAAACTTTTGGCTCGCCAGCTAAAAAAACGAGAAAAGGAACATACTATACCAAAGATCAAATCAGATAAAGGGGAATTATTAACAACACCGAAGGATATTAATAAAAGATTTGCGCAATTTTACGAGAATTTGCATACATCTAAAACGATAATTGATTCCAATAATATCACAAAGTTCTTGGATACCTGTAATCTTCCAAAGTTAGAGATGAAGGAACAAGAGGAACTGGGTGCACAAATCTCAATTAAGGAATTAGAAGATACAATAAACTCATTAAAAAATGGAAAAACACCAGGCCCTGATGGATTTACTAATGAATTTTATAAAAGCTTTTATGATAAAATAATACCAAGATTACAAAAAATGTACCAATACGCTTTTAAAAAACGAATACTACCTGATACATTAGCGGAATCAACGATTACATTAATACCTAAGAAAAATAAAGATTTAGAAGAACCTGGCTCATATAGAGCTATAGCATTGTTAAACACAGATCAAAAAATATTAGCAAAAACATTAGCTAGAAGATTAAGTAAATACATTAGTAAATTAATAAACCCAGATCAGACAGGGTTTATCCCTAAGAGATACTCTTCTAATAATATGAGACGTCTACTCAACATAATGCACTCACACAAATCTGAAGATCAAGAATTATCAATTATTTCGCTGGATGCTGAAAAAGCATTTGATCAAGTAGAATGGAATTATATGGATAAAGTATTACAAAAATTTCAACTGGGAGAGAATTTTATTTTATGGATTAAGTTACTATATAACAAACCTACAGCTAGAATACTTACTAATAACATATTATCCTCGAAATTTCAACTATCAAGGGGAAATAGACAAGGATGCTCATTATCACCACAGCTGTTTGCTCTCATTATTGAACCGCTAGCAGAAAAAATTAGAATACACCCTGATATTCATGGATATAATACTAAAGACTCATATAATAAAATATCTTTATACGCGGATGATATATTATTGTATATTACAAAACCTCAAATCACTATACCAAATATATTAAATTTAATTGAAGACTTCGGATCTTTTTCTGGATATAGAATAAATTGGAATAAAAGTGAAATTATGTCAATAAAACCGAAAGATTCAACACATCTTTTAAAATTCCCTTTTAAAATAGCTACAGAAAAATTTAAATATTTGGGAATCGAAATTACCAGAACATATCAAGGTATGTTCAGGGTAAATTTTGACCCCCTACTTAATAAACTGAATACATTAATTAAATTCTGGAAAACGCTCCCGATGTCTTTAATAGGCCGAATAAACGCAATAAAAATGATCTTTTTACCACAAATTTTATACCTATTTCAATCAATTCCTATATACTTACCTAAGAAGTTTTTTAAAAAACTCGACTCAGATATCACTAATTTTATATGGGACTATAAAGCACATAGAATACAAAAAACCCATCTGAATAAACCTAAAGTATTGGGGGGTCTAGCACTACCTAATTTTATGTATTATTATTGGTCAGTAAATATTAAAAACATGATTCAACTGATGGATAACTCCGCCCAGCAAGTAGACTGGATTGTAATGGAGAAAGAGGATTGCTCCTCTAGAAACATTGGAGCGATCCTCCTCTCTCCAATGAAATTGAATAACATAAACTATAATAAGAACCCAATTATTCATAGTACAATCCGTATTTGGAAACAAATAAAACAAAATTTAAAATTAAGAAACTTATCACTTTTATTACCTATAGTCAATAACCCTTCGTTTAGTCCTTCTATTATAGATAAAGCTTATACACAATGGGATAGACTAGGAATTAAAACGCTTGGTGACTTGTATGAAACTGGAAAATTACTTTCATTTCAACAATTACAAATAAAATATAAACTCGGAAATAATCAATATTTTAAATACTTTCAAATATGCGACTATTTGAAAAAATATACAAAAGATCATTATAATAACCCAGCAGATGTACTGGACGAGGCAATGCAGATAAAAGCGGAATCAGCAAACTTAATATCATATTTGTATAATATTATCTTAAATGCACAAATACCATCTACGGAGGGTATCAGAAGAGACTGGGAACAAGAGTTAGCTATTAAAATTTCAAAGGAAAGTTGGAATGAATACTTATTAAAAGTGCATAAATGCTCGATTAATGTAAGACACACTTTAATACAATTTAAAATTTTACATAGATTATATTATTCGAAAACTAAAATTCATAAAATTTTCCCAAACGTATCATCTATTTGTGATAAATGTCAATCCCAAGAAGCAACTATAGCGCACTCATTTGTCTTCTGTACAAAAATTCAAAAATTTTGGAATGACATTTTTGAAATCTTTACAAAGTTATTTAAAACAAGACTGATACCCAAAGCAGAATGGATTATCTTCGGAATAACGGAAGATGATCCAGAACTAAATGTGTTTCAAAAGAAATTAATGGACTATGGGTTAATAACTGGAAAAAAGCTAATTCTAAAATTTTGGAAGAAGGCTCCAATACCAACTATAAATATGTGGATTTCAAATATGTTTGAAACATTACACCTTGAAGAGATAAGACTCCTCCTAGCAGGTAAACCAGATCACTTCCACCTGACGTGGTCTGCATTTATAGAATTATTACAAACATAGGGTGCAAAAGTACTTTAAAAAAAATAAAAAATTGAGGTCAGGTAAGGGGGGGTGATAGTTGAAGAGTTGGTATGTCCTATTTACGTGATGCTCAAAAAAAAAAAACATTTGTTTCTCTTTTTTTCTCTTTCTCTTTTCTTTGGGCCTATTTCTTAACTCTTTTTCTTTTTGTTTTTAATTTCGCTCTTATAGGGTCTTCGTCCTTTTTTGTTGTTACATTTTCTACACTTTTCTACACTTGCACTTTTTCCTTCACTTTCTTCTCTCTTTCAATCTTTTCTTTTTCTAGTGTAAAAAAATAAATAAAGGGAGTACATTAATTGTAAGAAGATATAAATGACGAGTATTAATGTATGTGGTTGTAATGTAATGTACTTCTAATAAATAAAAATTAAAAAAAAAAAAAAAAAAAAAAAAAAAAAAAAAAGAAGTTAGTAAGACATGACCTGCCACATACAAAGCCATGCTGACTGTCCCTGATTAGCCCATTCTTCGAAATGGGAGTAAATCCTACCCCAAAGAATCATCTCCAACAGCTTCCCGACCACAGAACTGAGGTTCACTGGCCCATAATATCCTGGATTCTCTCCACCTTCTTTATTAAAGAGCTCCAAAACATTCTCATAATACTTCAAAATTACTTTTAATGTGGTCATTGTTATGCACACAAGCTTTTCTGGCAATTGACATAAACTTCAATAAGTAATGCTTTGGTAAAGAAAAAGCTATTTTCATGTTAACAGAGGATATTAGGATAAACATTTCTGCCTTTCAAATGTTTTCAAGAGGGTGATACTGTAGCACAATTAGTAGAGTTGCTGCCTCACTGCCCCAACCTGGGAGAATAAGAATGGGTTCGGAAGCAGAGGTCTGGGTTTAAACAGTGCTGTTAGAATAGTGTAGGCCACTGAACACACCAAATTAATTCTGTACCGAATTCAAAAGACTTGCATCTCAAGTTACAATGACCTTCAGCGTTCGCTTGATTTGCTCAAAGATGGATTTGCACTTCCTGACTTTGTGTTAATCAAGTAATGTAAACCATACTGCACATTTGTGGAATGCACAGCGCAGCAACCGCAATACAGACTGCATTCATCAGCTCTTGTGGAAACTCAGAACAAATATGCAACAACCAAGTAGGCAGTCACAAGTGTTGACAGAGTGGTTACAATGAAAATTGATAAATATCCACATCAGTCCCAAAAAACAGCACACTTCAGATTTGGATAATAGGATCCTTATTATTACTGCGCAATTTATTTCCCTGACTGACTTACTTTGATTAGGAAGCTCCTTACTCCTTCTCAGCCAATCAAGACCACTTTGGCTTGCATCACCTTCTGAAAGCCATGCATGATGGTGAGATTAGATTAGGAGGATATTGATTCTGATATAATGCTTGTTTCCATAACACAAACTAAACATAACGCGAATGATGCACCAGCAGCAGAAATTGGTTCTAACACAATTTCAATCAGGAAATAATGGACCTGAAGATACTTTGAAAAGTGACAAGCAGAAGAAACCCCGTTCTGGAGAAACTGTTACCATGTAAACTTCTGACAGTAATCAACCACGATTGTGTCTTTAGAACACAGCTATGGTTTAACCGTGGGTGGCCATTGAAATGTGCAAGAAATCATTTCTATTGTGGAACAATTAAACAATGTAACATACAGCTTTTATTTTGCCGCAAAATAAGTTTGCTGTTACAAAAATTATTTTTGAAAATCCCGAGAGAAAAATAACTTGACATTGCAAATCTGAAACTCTTTAACACAATTGTCCTTTTTCACATCTGGAGTATTGTGAGAGTTCTAATCTCCACACGATAGAAAGGATGTGGATGTGTTTGTGCAGATGAGATTCACCAGGATGCGGCTTGGATTGGATTCTATTAGCTATAAGAAGAGGATGGACAAAATTTGATTATTTTCTCTGGATCTTCGGAGGAGCAATCTGACAGAAGCATATAAAATTATGATGTATACATACAGTAGAGTCACAAGACCAGATTGGATCCTAGCTGTGGTACTGGAGATCTTTAGTCCTGAACTAGTTACACCTTTTGCCAATCTGTTCCAGTGCAGTTACAAGTGACATCTACCCGACAATATGGATATTTATCTCAGAACATCCTGCTCAGTAAAAGCAAAACAATTTCAATCTAGCTAATTATTGCTGTCTACCATCATAAGTATACCATTTTCGATATTGTTAGAAGAGGGAGTGGAGTGTACAGCCTCCCAAGGGTGAACGACAGCAGAATTTAAGTACCAGTAGCCAGATCTGTGGCATCATCATTAGCTCTGTTGTACAGCGGATTACGTCAAAGCAAAGGAAAATTACAGTGATAGGGGACTCTGTCGGTAGGGGCTGTAAGCGAGGCTCCAGGATACTGTGTTGCCTCACTGGTACCTGGGTTAAGCATGTCTCTGACCAGCACAGGACATTCTGAAAAGGAAGGGCAAGCAGCTCAGGATCATGGTCCATATTGATACAGGTCCACCACCGAATTTCTGACAACTGATGGTCCAGTGCCTCCTTTAATCCGGACAAAATTACCAGAGCGCACTTGAAATCCTCCTGGAGTCCCCTCGAATATGTGATGACTAGGCCGCACGAGGTGGCCGATCTCGGCCTCAACGGGACTTCCGCACTGCCTGGCGGGTCAAATTTGCCGGCTACAGCCAGAAACGCTGGATAGCCAACTTCTATGGCCAACTTCGCGGGCCAGTATCTCGGCCCAACAAGGCCTTGACCTCAATTGGTCTGGCAAAATTGACAATACGGCAAGGCTCTGAAAAGAAGGGTGCCGGAAAATTAATGGTGGTCCTGTGCTAACAGTACAGCCTGGGAGAGAGAGGTCCTGCAAAAGGAATTTAGGAAGTTAGGTAGAAAGTTAAAAAGAACTCTAGGATTATTATCTTGGGATTATTTTCTGTGTCATGTGTTAGCTAGACAAGAAATGGGAAGATAGTACAGTTGAATGCATAGCCAAAGAGCTGGCATGGGAGGAAGGGAGGGCTTCAGATACAAGAATTATTGGGTTCTATCGAGTGCAGGTGAGATCTGTACATGGACTGGTTGGCATCTAAACTAGAGGCGCTACACAACCTCACAGGGAGATTTGCTCATGATACTCAGGAGTATTTAAACTAGCATGACCAATGGATGGGAACCAGAGCAGTAGGTGAGGAAGTGGAAGGGACCGAGGGGAAGGTAAAGGTTAGGTCAACTAAGTCCAACAAGGACAAGGTCATGTTAACAAGATGGGATTAATAGTTCAAAATGTATTATTTCAACCCAAAAAGAATTATGGGTGAGACAGATTTTACTTCGGAGTCACGTGAGTGACTACGTGAAGAACCCCGCCAGTGCGCCTGCGCGTCATGACGTCAGACGTCTTGACGCAAACGGACGTGAGGAGCAGAGCTCCTCCAGTGGTTTGTAGTTTTTCAACTACAAGGTAAGTAAAAACTTTTTTCATGTTTTCCAGGTCCGTTTACTGTGGGTCTATGGGGATTTTTTCCACAGACGCCATGGGAAAAAACGGACAGGGGGAAGAGGCGAGCGACACAGCCGACAGAAAGTCGGGAGTCCCCGGTTAGAGACCAACCGCCTCTAAACCCCGGTACAGTCGCCAGCGGTGAGCATAGCGACTGTGGACCTGGGGCTGGTGAAAACACAGTCAGCGCCTGTCGGGCAAAAGACGAAGTTTAAATCCCAACGGCCCACGGAGGGAGTCCCAGGCAATGGAAGTAGCTCCAGGGCTAGATACTGCTTTCGAGCGTATTGCCCAAATAGAAAGTCTTTTACATAGGCTGTTGGAGCAAAGTTCACTCAGGGAGGAGTGTACTGAAATCCAAGCTGCTGGAAGCAGCTCAAACAGCTCCTGGTACAGGGCTAGATACTGCTTTCGAGCGTATTGCCCAAATAGAAAGCCTTTTACATAGGCTGTTGGAGCAAAGTTCACTCAGGAAGGAGTGTACTGAAATCCAAGCTGCTGGAAGCAGCTTAACAGCACCTGTCTCAGGGCTGATGGAATGCACCCTCAGGGATGAGGAGCATGCTACAGGTCATGAGATTTCAGACCCCGACTCTGACGGTGAGGCTGTACAAGGCGATGAACGGAAGCTGCCAGATGTTCCACCCCTGGCAGTAGGATTCGCTGCCCCGTCAGGGTCAGGAGAGCCATTAGGAGAAGAACTGGCCTCCTTAATAAATTACTTGGTTTACCATCAGCTGGAACAGCAGGAGATGGATGAGACTGCAAGAAAGCAGGAGACCCCAAGTAACTGTGGGTTGCTGAAAGCAGAAGCAGTGAACCAAATTATCTGGAATCAGTTGCAGAGAATATTAAAGCTGCTGGGTTCTGGAATAACTGCTTTTACCAGAATAGCAGGTAACAGCCAAGAGATGACGAAGTTGCATCAGGAAGCACTGGGTTGCTATGCAGCACCCACTTCGAGATCAATTATCTGAGGAAGGTGCTATACGGCCTACTATGAATCCGAAATTCGCAGCACTCTGCAAACCAAGTAATATACAATTACCCAACTTACTCTTTGGAGAGGATCTCGGGAGACGTATTAAAGAGTTGGAAGATGAAGCGAAAACAGGATTGATAAAAACATCAATGGTTACAAAGTCTGTAAAGAGGAAGTATCCTTTCAGACGTCATACGGATCCTAGACCAGGACCAAGTCGCTCATCAACGCAGGGACGTAGCTGGCGGCCTGCAGCGAGAGTAAGAACCAGTGGTGGTGCTTCCGGGAGAATCCAGGGATCTCAGAATACTCAAATGACTCAAGAGGTAGGTGGACCTGGTTCTCATGGGAACATACTAACTGGATTAAGTCCAAAAGTTGGAGGCAGATTACGTCTCTTCTATAAACATTGGAAGATTACTTCAGATGTGGTAATTCTGAATAATATACAAGGATTTCAAATTGAATTCAATCCAAATTATGATTTGCCTGTCCAGCATGTTCCTAGCAGAACTCTCCACTTTGCGAAGTAATGGAGGTTCAAGCTGCGCTTCAAAACCCTATATATAAAAGGTGTTTTTGAAGAATCCGTCTACCAAATTCACCAATTTGGGTCAAATATATTCCCTCGATCAAAAAAGAATGGAGGATGCAGGATGATTATAGACTTGATAAATCTGAATCCTTTTGTTCAGTGTCTGTTCACTTGCAAGATATGAAGTATCTTAAAATTTAAATGGATGAACCAATTAGGGCAGTTCAAAGCTCTGCCTAATGGGTTAACGTTCGCTCCCAGAATATTCATAAAATTGTTAAAATCAATTCTGGGGTTGCTGAGAGCCAGGGGCATGTACTAATGGCATACCTGGATGATGTCCTGATTATAGGAAGGACAAAACAGTCAACAGAAGCATCAGTTGCAGTTGTGAAATCAAACTTTTGAAAGTTTGGGGCTTTCTAAATTCATCCAAAGAAATCAAGGTTAAAAACATGTACCTCAATTGATTATTTGGGGTTCACAATTGATTCAGCCCAAATGCAAATTACTTTGCCCAGTGAAAAAAGGGTGGAGTTGATTAAAGATTGCAGTAATCTGTTAAACGAGCAAAAACCTCTAATCAGACAGGTGGCTCGAGTACTGGGAAAATTAGTAGATTCCCAGCAATCCAGTATGGACCATTACATTATCAACAGCTGCAGAGAATCAAAGAACAGGCACTGAGAATAAATGCTGCTCTTTTTGATAGAACCATGCAAGTAACAACAAATGCTGTTTCTAATCTGCAGTGGTGGATTCTACATGTCTCAAGCAGTTCAGGCAAAGTGCTGATTGAACAACCTTCCATGATATTACAAACTGATGCCAGTGCACGAGGATGGGGTGCAACTGACTTAACATCTAGCTGCGGAGGCAGATGGAATCAGGAAGAGTTATTGTTACTGCAGACATGGGGAATTACCTATTTGGAGCTTTTAGGAGGTTTCTATGGACTCCAAGCTTGTGGTTCTAACACAACTAAAAGGAAGGTTCAATTTAAAATTAATAAACACAACAGCAGTTGCCTATATTAATGATATGGGTGGAATTAAGTCGGTGTCATGTGACAAAATAGTTAAATCAACTTTGGGCTTGGTGTATTGAACAGAACATTTGGATTTCAGCTATCTATCTACCAGGTAGAATGAACACGATAGCAGACACCAGGTCACGAAAGTTCCATGAGAATAAAGAATGGATGTTGAATCAAGAGGTATTCAATGATATAGTAATCAGATTTGGAATGCCCGACATCGACTTGAATCATCAGCTATCGAGATATGTCTCATGGAAACCAGATCCAGGAGCAGTGGCGATTGATGCTTTCTCGCTACATTGGGGTGGTATGTTTTCATATATATTTCCACCTTTCTTCCTCATAAGCCAATGTTTGCTTAAAATCAGGCAAGATGCTGCTTCAAGGGTATTGGTAGTACCAGATTGGCCTACACAGCCATGGTATCCGTTGATATTAGAATTAACAACGCAAATGTTGATGAAAGTCCCAAAAAGGAGTAATTTATTGCTGCACCCTGTAACAGGGTAACAACATCCATTATATGATTGTTTGGATTTGTTGATTTGCAGGTTTTAAGAATGCCTTTTCTGGGACGAGGACTGTCTGAGCGTACTGTGGACATGCTTATGGCAGCCTGGAGGAAGAGCACTCAAAAACAGTACCTGTCTTAAATTAAGAAATGGGGAGAGTTCTGTGTACAAAAGAATGTGCAATAAAGTACTGCAGATATTTCAAATGTTTAGAATTTCTGTCAAAACTTTATTATGATGAAGGTCTGAGTTGTAGTGCAATTAATTCAGCCAGAAGTGCATTGTCCTCATATTTGGTTCTGGAGTCAGAAAGAAACCCAATTGGGTCACACCCAATTGTTTCCAGACTAATGAAAGGAATCTTTAATTCCAAACCACCGAAACCTAGGTACATGACAATCTGGGATGTTAGTGTGGTACTGAAACTACTTCGTGAATGGTCATCAAGTGTGTCTTTACCTTTGGCTAAGCTCAGTATGAAAGTATTAATGCTTATGGCATGAGTGACAGCACAACGAGTGCAAACACTTGGAAAATTACAAATAGACAGTATGGAAGTAACTGAAGATAAGGTTACATTCTATATCTATGACCTACTAAAGCAAATTAGGCCAGCTGTGACAGGATTTAAAATTATACTAGCAGTATATCCAAATGATCCTTGTCTCTGTATTAAGACATATTTGTTACAATACATTGAGGTCACAAAGAATTTGAGAAATATGGAAACTGGGTTGTTGATCACACACAAGAAACCACACAAGAGAGTTTCAATACAGACTATTTCCAGATGGATAAAAGAAGTCTTAACAGCTGCTGGTATTAATACTTATGTTTTTACGTCTCACTCGACTAGGGCAGCAGAAATGTCGGCGGAGAGGGCAAAAGACGTCCCCGTCGACCATATCCTCGCAGCCGCCGGGTGGTCCAATGAGTTGATGTTTCAACGTTTTTACCATCGGCCTATTGTTAATGCGGGATTGTTTGCAGAAACTATTTTCAGTTCTGTGAAAATTACTCTGGTTTAAAGGGGATCTGATTAATTTCATTATTGAAATGAATTACTGCATTTGTGGTACAAATGTTATTATGAATGCATGATTGATTATTTCTCGTTCCGAGTCAATCAATGCAGTGAGAAGCCGGGATTGATCCACGGCATGAAATCACAAAGCTTTAAAATCTTCACGTAGTCACTCACGTGACTCCGAAGTAAAATAGTAAGATTAAACGAGAACTTACCTAAATTTGAAGTTTGTTCTTTATTTTATGAGGAGTTACGTAGGTGATTACGTGCCCGCCACGACCCCACCCTCTATCATAAAGGTCAGATGGAAGTTCTTGTATTACTCGTTTTATTATGAGACTATATTACTTCGGTTGTTGTTTTTTGTGATTTCACACCGCTGCTTTGAAGATTGACGCGCAGGCGCACTGGCGGTGTTCTTCACGTAATCACCTACGTAACTCCTCATAAAATAAAGATCAAACTTCAAACTTAGGTAAGTTCTCGTTTAATCTTACTATTAATTTATAGCCTTGTTTAGTACATGGAACTTTGATGCTGTGGCCATTACAGAAACTTGGTTGAGAGAAGAGCAAGTTTGGCACCTCAGAATTCCAGGGTTTCAGACGAGTTGAGACCGATGTCTAAACTTCAGGGCCATAGTTTTAAGGTGAGAGGGAAGAAATTTAAACATCTGTGGAACAGTTTCTATTCCCCCCCCCCCCCTCACACAGGGTTATAGGGAACCAGATGCAAGAGGAAGCAGCAGAGGCAGAAACAATTATAGCTTTTAAAAGGTCTGTAGACACATACTTTGGATAAGAAAGTAAAACATAGAAAATAGGTGCAGGAGGAGGCCATTCGGCCCTTCGAGCCAGCACCGCCATTCATTGTGATCATGGCTGTTCGTCCCCAATCAATAACCCCTGCCTGCCTTCTCCCCATATCCCTTGATTCCACTAGCCCCTAGAGCTCTATCTAACTCCCTCTTAAATCCATCCAGTGATTTGGCCTCCACTGCCCTCTGTGCCATAAATTCACAACTCTCTGGGTGAAAATGTTTTTTCTCACCTCAGTCTTAAATGGCCTCCCCTTTATTCTAAGACTGTAGAATAGTCTGTAGAATAGACTGTAGAATAGTTCCTGCATCTAGCTTGTCCAGTCCTTTTATAATTTTATATATTTCTATAAGAACCACCTCATCCTTCTTAACTCCAGTGAATACAAGCCTAGTCTTTTCAATCTTTCCTCATATGACAGTCCCTCCATCCCAGGGATCAATCTTGTGAACCTACGCTGCACTGCCTCAATCACAAGGATGTCTTTCCTCAAATTAGGACAACAAAACTGTACCCAAACTCCAGATGTGGTCTTACCAGAGCCCTGTACAACTGCAGAAGAACCTCTCTACTCCTATACTGAAATCCTCTTGTTATGAAGGCCAACATTCCATTAGCTTTCTTCACTGCCTGCTGTACCTGCACGCCAACTTTCAGTGACTGGTGTACAAGGACACCCAGGTCTCGCTGTACCTCCCCCTTACCTAACCTAACCCCATTGAGATAATAATCTGCCCCCTTGTTTTTGCCGCCAAAGTGGATAACCTCACATTTATCTATATTATACTGCATCTGCCACGCATCTGCCCACTCACTCAACCTGTCCAGGTCACCCTGCAACCTCCTAACATCCTCTTCACAGTTCACACTGCCACCCAGCTTTGTGTCACCCGCAAATTTGCTAGTGTTGCTCCTAATTCCCTCTTCCAAATCATTAATATATATGGTAAACAGTTGCGGCCCCAACACCGAGCCTTGCGGCACTCCACTCGCCACTGCCTGCCATTCTGAAAAGGACCCGTTCACTCCTCTTTGCTTCCTGTCTGCCAACCAATTTTCTATCCACGTCAACACCCTACCCCCAATACCATGTGCTCTAATTTTAGTCACCAGTCTCCCTTGCGGGACCTTATCAAAGGCTTTCTGAAAGTCTAGATACACTACATCCACTGGCTCCCCTTCATCCATTTTACTTGTCACATCCTCAAAAAATTCCAGAAGATTAGTCAAGCATGCTTTTCCTTTCATAAATCCATGCTGACTTGGACTAATCCTTTTACTGCTATCCAAATGCCCCATTATTACCTCTTTAATAATTGACTCCAGCATCTTTCCCACCACCGAAGTCAGGCAAACTGGTCTGTAATTCCCCGTTTTCTCTCTCTCGCTCCTTTCTTGAAAAGTGGGATAACATTAGCCATCCTCCAATACACAGGAACTGATCCTGAATCTATTGAACATTGGAAAATGATCACCAATGCGTCCACTATTTCTAGAGCCACCTCCCTGAGGATCCTGGGATGCAGACCATCAGGTCCAGGGGATTTATCATCCTTCAGCCCCCATAGCCTACCCAATACTATTTCTCGCCTAATGAACATTTCTTTCAGTTCCTCTACCCCCTTAGATCCTCTGTCCTCCAGTACTTCTTGGAGATTGTTTGTGTCTTCCTTAGTGAAGACAGATCCGAAGTACCTGTTCAACTCCTCTGCCATTTCCTTGTTCCCCATAATAATTTCACCCGTGTCTGCCTTCAAGGGACCCACATTTGACTTTGCTATTCTTTTTCCCTTAACATATCAAAATAAGCTTTTACTGTCCTTCTTTATATTCCTGGCCAGCTTCCCCTCGTACTTCATCTTTTCAGCCCTTATTACCCGTTTTGTTTCCTTCTGTTGTCCTATGAAAGTTTCCCAATCCTCTGGCTTCCGGCTACTCTTTGCTGTGTTATACATCTTTTCTTTTAGTATTATTCTATGCCTAACTTCTCTTGTCAGCCACAGTTGTCTCCTACTCTCCTTAGAATCTTTCTTCCTTTTTGGAATGAAATGATCCTGTGTCTTCAGGATAATGCCCAGAAATTCCTGCCATTGCTGTTCCACCGTCATTCCTGCTAGGATCCCTTTCCAGTCTACCTTGACCAGCTCCTCCCTCATGCCTTCATAGTCCTTTGTTCAACTGCATCACTGACACTTCCGATTTAACCTTCTCCTTCTCAAATTGCAGACTAAAACTAATCATATTATGATCACTACCTCCAAGCGGTTCCTTTACCTCTAGTTCTCTTATCAAATCTGGTTCATTGGACAACACTAAATCCAGAATTGTCTTTTCTCTGGTCGGCTCCATTACAAGCTGCTCTAAGAATCCATCTCGGAGGCACTCTACAAACTCTCTTTCTTGGGGTCCTGAACCAACCTGATTTTCCCAGTCTACCTGCATATTGAAATCGCCCATCACCACAGTGGCATTACCTTTGTTACATGCCAGTTTTAACTCCTGCTGCAACTTACACCCTACATCCGGACTACTATTTGGGGGTCTGTAGATAACACCAATTAGTGTCTTCTTGCCTTTGCAATTCCTCAACTCAATCTACAGTGACTCTACCTCGTCAGTCCCTATGTCTTCCCTTGCAACGATCTGAATTCCATCCCTCACCAGCAAAGCTACCCCCCCTCTGCCCATCTGCATGTCCTTTCTATAGGATGTATAACCCTGAATATTAAGTTCCCATGCCCGATCCTCCTGCAGCCACGTCTCAGTAATCCCCACAATGTCATATCTACCAACCTCTAACTGAGCCTCAAGCTCATCTATTTTACCTCTTATACTTCGCGCATTCATATACAATATTTTTAATTCCTTATGCATCTCACCTTTCTCATCGATCCCTATTACACTTGGCCATAGTCTCCTATCCCTTTGTGAGCTTTCTTTCCCGGTTAATTCTGGGGTCATTAACTATCCCTTTACTCCCTTTCCCTTTAACTCCGTCCTTGACTATCCCATTTGACATCCCTCCCTCGCCCCCCCCCCCCCCTTATTTAGTTTAAAGCCACCTGTGTAGCAGTGGCATACCTGCCTGCCAGAATGCCGGTCCCCCACCTGTTATGGTGCAATCCGTCCCTTTTGTACAGTTCACCCTTACTCCAAAACAGATCCCAGTGGTCTAAGAATCTAAATCCCTGCGCCAGTTCCTCATCCACACATTCAGGTCCTGTATCTCCCTGTTCCTGGTTCTCGCCAGCACGAGGAACTGGAAGCAAACCGGAGATAAGCACCCTGGAGGTTCTGGATGGATACAAACCTAATTTAGGCAATAGGATTACCATTAATAGTCATCATGGTCAGCATTACAAGTTGGGTTTAAGTGCATTCTTCTGTGTAGTACTACTCTATGTAGGCCATATGGGAGATAATATGGACATACATGAATGAAATGGTGAAAAAGCCTGCTGTACTGTCACTACATTAGATAGGCATATCAAGGATATCTTTCTGAGCTCAGGCATAACGCTTCACCACTGGCACCTTTCTGCATCACTTGTATTCATATTATCCACACAAGGAGTGCCATAGCCACATTTCAATATGGAAGGCTCTGACCCGAGGTGACATAGAAACAAAATTAGTCCTGGAAATTCATCAGGCTCCTCCCACAAACCGAGTTTACATGTAGGGTATACACTTTAATTTCACAGAATCACAAAATGAGTTGTTTTACCAAGTGAGAGGTTATTCTGACTTAAATGGGTTTAAAAGCAAGATGGCTGGTGAATGAGCATGTGGTCTGCCAGGTTCCGTTTACTGTTGGTTGTGATTCTATGAGGTTTCTAAATTCATGCAGTAACTATTAAGCATGTGATTAATACTCAAAACCAGTACTAGGGCAAGTTACAACAATTTAGCAGATTTAGTTAGAAGCTAAAATTCAAATCTTTGGGATCTGGCTGAGCAAATAAAAATATGCATGTCTAATTTTAAAACAAAAGCCCATGACCGATTCCAAAACAGAACAAAGTTGCTATTTAAATATAGATTAAAATGTCATTTGTTCTCAATAATGTAAAATTTTAGGACAGAGGACAGATACAGCTAATGTAAAGCTGTATTCACACAGTATATTCTCCAAGACATAATTTTAAACTAAGATGCTGAATTGAAAATGCAGCACATTGCTGTAATTCACCAATACAATAACTGGAATTCATTGTTGGAACACAAATCACTTTTCCAGCACTTTATAGTTTAAATCTTCAATGGATATTATTCTTGCAGATGGAATATTACACATTGTTTGCACTGAACAGATTTAAGGGAACTATCTACAGAGATACAACTTCAATTCACTCCACCACATTTCACCTTTGCCATACATCAAATCCTCTGACTCCTTCACAATCAACACCCCCACATTCCTCCCTCTTAAATCTTACCCACCTCCCCATTCCAAAACCTACATTACCCTTCAACAGCCACCACTTCAAACTCATCCCATCCGCAGCCCCCCTCTTCAAGCCCCACCTCATTCCTCTCTCCCCTATTCAACCCCCTCACCCAGTCTCGATCGCAGCTCTCCTTCCTCACCCAATCCCCACCCCTCATCTCGATTCCTCCCCAACTCCCATCTGACTCCATCTACAAATCCCATCCCTCACTCCCACCCCCTTCAACCCCCCACCTACCCCGTCCGTCTCATCCCACCCTCCAAATACTTCCTTCCTCTCCTACCCTCCCCATACGCCTGCGCCACCGGAAAGGAAGCGCCCATCCCAGCCGATAAAATCCGCTCACAAGCTCTCGGCCGAGGCGATTGTACGTTATTAATGTGATGGCCTGACGGCGGGTTGGGTTTTGGCCGAAACCGGCCCCATCCTCAGACTCACCTCGCAATCCCCGACCCGACTGTCCGCTCCGACTGCGCGCTGCTCCTCCTCCTCCCGCGATCGGCGGAGTCTCGCGAGACTGGAGCCGCGCCCCGCGGGGCGGGGCCTGGCTGAAAGGGCCGAGCGGCCACCCCCCGACACTGGGCAATGGCGAGGCTGTAAAAAATCCTCCGGCAACTGGAGAACAACAAATGCTGGAAAGCTGACATAAACCCCGAACATTCCGGAATTGCATAGTTGGTCAGACAGCATTTGTGAGGAGTGAAACAGAATTTACCAATGCTTGAAGAAAAGTAATCAAGCTGCAAGGTCAGTCTCCCCCATTCACAGATACTGCTCGATCCGCTGAGCTCGTCAGGCAGATTTTAGTTGAACCTGAAACATTGACTCGGTTTCTCTCCCCACATAGAAACTTAGAAAAATAGGTGTTAGAGTAGGCCATTCGGCCCTTGGAACCAGCACCGTCATTCAATATGATCATAGCTGATCTTCTAAAATCAGTACCCAGTACCTGCTTTCCCCCATATATCCATTAATTCCTTTAGCCCTAAGAGTTAAATCTAACTCTCTCTTGAAAACATCCAGTGATTTGGCCTCCACTGCCTTCTGTGGCAGGGAATTCCACAGATTCACAACTCTGGGTGAAGATGTTTTTCCTCATCTCAGTGCTAAATGGCCTACCCCTTATTCTTAAACTGTGACCCCTGGTTCTGGACTCCCCTAACATCGGGAATATTTTTCCTGCATCTAGCCTGTCCAATCCTTTAAGAATTTTATATATTTCTATAAGATACCCTCTCATCCTTCTAAATTCCAGTGAATACAAGCCCAATCGACCCATTCTTTCATCATATGTCAGTCCCGCCATCTCGGGAATTAACCTCGTGAACCTATGCTGTACTCCCTCAATAGCAATAATGTCCTTCCTCAAATTAGGAGACCAAAATTATACACAATACTCCAGGAGCAGTCTCACCAGGGCCCTGTACAACCGCAGTAGGACCTCCTTGCTCCTAAACTCAAATCCTCTCGCAATGAAGGCCAACATGCCAATAGTTTTCTTCATTGCCTGCTGTACCTGCATGCTTACTTTCAGTGACTGATGTACAAGCACACCCAGGTCTCCTTGCACCTCCCTTTTTCCTAATCTGACACCATTCAGATAATAATCTGCCTTCCTGTTCTTGCCATCAAAGTGGATAACCTCACCTTTATCCACATTATACTGCATCTGCCATGCATCTGCCCACCTATCCAAGTCGCCCTGCAGCCTCATAGCATCCTCATCGCAGTTCACAATGCCACCTAGCTTTGTGTCATCTGCAAACTTGGAGGTGTCATATCTAATTCCCTTGTCTAAATCGTTAATATATATTGTAAATAACCGTGGTCCCGGCTCCGACCTTGCGGTACCCCACTAGTCACTGCCTGCCATTCTGAAAAGGACTCAATTATTCCTACTCTTTGCTTCCTGTCTGCCAACCAGTTCTCTATCCATGTCAATACCCTACCCCCAATACCATGTGCTCTAATTTTGCAAACCAATCTCTTGTGTGGGACTTTGTCAAACGCTTTTTGAATGTCCAGATACACCACGTCCACTGGCTCTCCCTTATCCATTCTACTTGTTACATCCTCAAAAAATGCCAGAAGATTAGTCAAGCATGATTACCCCTTCATAATCCATGCTGACTTTGACTGATCCTGTCACTGCGTTCCAACATAAACTGCTGAGTATTTTTTTGCTTTTTCTGGTTTTACTTCACATACACATCTAGTTAAAGGAACAGGGGAAAACGCATGCACTCCTTTTCTTCACATCACCCATGAGGATATTCATGAAACTTTGCTAGAGTTCAAACGGATGAGGGGGGGACCTCGTTGAAACTTACCGAATGGTGAAAGGCCTGGATAGAGTGCATGTGGAGAGGATGTTTCCACTAGTGGAAGAGTAGGAACAGAGACCATAGCCTCAGAATAAAAAGACGTACCATTAGAAAGGAGATGAGGCAGAATTTCTTTAGTCGGAGAGAATGAATTGCCACAGGAGGCTGTGGAATCCAAGTCAATGGATATTTTTAAGGTGAAGCTTGACAGATTCATGATTAGTACAGGTGTCAGGGGTTATGGGGAGAAGGCAAGAGAATGGGATTGAGAGGGAAAGATAGATCAGCCCTGATTGAATGGCAAAGGAGATTCGATGGGCTGAATGGCCTAATTCTGCTTGTATAACTTGTGAAACTGACTGGAAGGATAATGGAAACAGGAGAGAGACGATAATACAAGAGGTGGTACTTTCATTTTTCAATTTTCAGGAAGCTGGCAAGGCTGGCATTTATTATCCACCCCAATTGCCCTTGAATTGAGTAGTTTGCTCAGCTGGCAAATCATTTCATCGGGCATTTAAAAATAAAACAGGTTCTCCTCACATATAAACTAGGGGGTGACGAATGGTAAAAATGTCATAACTTCAACAAAACATGAAACGTTTCATCTCAACAATTCCAAATCTATTAACACATATAACAGTAACTGCTTTTCCAAATAGACATTTATCCTGGAGAAAGCCCCCAAAAATGATGAAAAGGACAGCAAAGCCCAGGTGGTGAATTGTCTTCCTCATCGTTCTTCTGCAACTCGGCCTCACTTCATCTGGCTTATGTGACCGTTGTCCTTCAAACGGTTGTACCTGTCCCTATCACACCACATGACTGCTGCTCAAAGATGCCCAGTGCATCACACAGTAAGATTCATCAAAATGGTTGGTGGATTGTCTGAGAGTTCCAGTTAGGATAAGTGAGGCACTTTTGGCATATTTAGAAGAATTGGGAGCCTTGTTTCAAATTAACGTCCAGTTATTGTTAAACACAGAAATTAACGGTAGCTAGAAGCTGCCAAGGTTTCCCTTTCAGATCTTCTTTTGGGCCAAATTAAAGATCACCCAATCCACACCTTCATGAAAGCCTTCACACTGGACCCATGCATCAACATCTGACCCAAGCCATGATCACCCTGATCCCTCAACAACTCCATCCACAAAATCCCCTCTTAATTATCAACCATACACATCTTGGTTGTCAATTTCCTCATTCTTGATTGATGACCCCCCCCCCCCCCCTGCCATCCCCCTTTGTCAATTGATCATCCCCCTGCTGCTGAATTCTGATCAACCCACCCCCAACCCTTCTCACGCTGGCCCTCGCCAGTTCCAGGAGAGTTCAGTTCAGGCAACAAACTACAAGTTAAGCTGAAGGAGCCTTATTTTTTCAATTTTCATTTTTAGAATTTGAGTGTAGCTCTCAAGACCAACAATTATTGCCCATCCCCAACTGCCCTTGGTAAAGAGCTGCCTTCCCAAACACTACAATCCTTCCATAGATATTCTTCTGAGGATACCCCCACATTACTTTTGGACAGAACATTCCAGGATTTAGGCCTCGTAATGATGAAAGCCAATGATATATTTCCAAGTCAAGATGGTGCATGACCTGGAAGGGAACCTGCAAATGGTAATGTTCACCTGCATCTGCTGCCCATGCCCTTTTGGTGGAAGAAGTTTCAGTTTCAGTTATGTTTATTGTCACATGTACTGAGGTACAGTAAAAAGCTTTTGATGCATGCTATCCAGTCACCAGAAAGACAACACAGGATTACAATTGAGCCATTTACAGTGTATAGATACATGAAAAGGGAATAACGTTTCGTGCAATTAAAGCCAGCAAAGTGCGATCAAGGATAGTCCAAGGGTCACTAATGAGGTAGAAACCCTCCACCAATGAGGTTCAGGACTGCTCACTGGTGTGGTAGGATGATTCAGTTGCCTGATAACAACTGGGAAGAAACTGCCTCTGAATTTGAAGGTATGCGTTTTCACACTTCTATACCTTTTGCCTGTTGGGAGAGGGAAGAAGAGGCAGTGGCCAGGGTGCGACTCATCTTTGATTATGCTGCTGGCCTTGCCGAGGCAGCATGAGGTATAAATTGAGTCATTAGAAGAGAGGTTGGTTTGTGTGATGGTCTGGGATGCGTCCACAATTTGCTGCAATTTATTGCGATCTTGGATGGAGCTATTATCAAACCAAGCTGTGAATCATCTTGATGTATGGGACATGCCAAACTTCCTAAGCCTTCTTAGGAAGTAGAGGTATTGGTGTGCTTTCATGGTTGTTGCTTCAATATGGGTGGTCCAGGAGATATTGGTGTTGGTAATATTGACTCCTAGGAATTTGAAATTTTCAACCATCTCTACTTTGGTGCCGTCAATGCAAACTGGAATATGTGTACGCTTCACTCCTTGAAGTCCATCACTATCTCCTTTGCCTTGCTGACAATGAGAGAAAGGTTGTTATCTCGAAACCAGGACATGAGAAATTGTATGTTTAAGAGTGTTGACAGTGTAGTTTGGGAAAATAACTGGTATATTTTTTAGGAGGTTTGCAATCACGTTGCAGACACAATGTACCAATGGTGAAGGGAAATAATATTTAGAGTGCCAATCAAGCAAGCTGCTTTGACCTGGATGGTGTACGAAGGAATTGCAGATGCTGGTTTACACCAAAGATAGACACAAAATGCTGGAGTAACTCTGCAGGACAGGCAGCATCTCTGGATAGAAGGAATGGGTGATGTTTCGGATCGCTTCTTCATTCTGAAGAAGGGTCTCGACCCAAAATATCACCCATTCCTTCTATCCAGAGGTGCTGTCTGTCCCACTGAGTTACTCCAGCATTTTGTGTCTATCTTGAACTGGGTGGTGTCAATCTTCTTTAGAGTTGTTAGTGCAGAATTCGTCCAGACCAAAAGAGAGTATTTTATGCTGAAAATTTCTTGGGAGTTTGGAGTTTAATCACTCACCACAGGATACCCAGACTTTGCCCTTCTTTTGTAATCATCTTGTTTATGCAGTTGTGGTGAATAAATCATCCTTTTTTGCTAAGAGCAGTGACCCTTCCCTCCGCAACACCCTGGTTCACTCATCCCTTTCCACACAAACCATCCCCTCCTCAGGGACTTTCTCCTGCAACCGTAGGAGATGCAACATCTGTCCGTATACCTCCTCCCTCGACTACATTCAAGGATCCCGATAGTCCTTTCTGGTGAGGCAGAGTTTTACTTGTAACTCCTCCAACCTCAGACTTGGCTATTGTTTCGCTGAACATTTATGCTCAGTCAATATTACCTGCGATCTGTCATGAACCAACCACATTAATGTTACACCCAAGAAGACACACTCTACTTCGTGAGGAGACTGAGGAAATTTGGCATGTTTCCAATGACTCTTACAAACATCTACAGATGCACCATAAAAAGAATGCTGTCTGGTTGCATCACCACTTGGCTCCAGAACAGCTTTGCCCATGACAGCAAGAGTTTTCAGTCAGTTGTGGCTGTAGCCCAGTCCATCACACAGATTCCCCACCATTGATTCCATTTACACTTCAGGTTGCCTTGGGAAAGCAGCCAAAAATAATCAAAGATCCATCCATGTCATTCCACCTTCTACCCACTACCATTGGGCAGAAGCTTGAAAGTATGCACTACCAGACTGAGAAACAGCTTCTTCTCCACTGTACTCAGTCTTC
The DNA here is from genome assembly GCA_038087875.1 of Malacoraja senta. NCBI lineage: Eukaryota > Metazoa > Chordata > Chondrichthyes > Rajiformes > Rajidae > Malacoraja > Malacoraja senta. Next base: position 28,867,912 of record CM075984.1, read on the forward strand.
TGAATGATCCTTCCATAACTAGGCAGGGCTGCCAATTCTCACGCTTTGAGCGTGAGAATCACGCATTTGAATAAACTCTCACGCCCTCACGCTGATCAGAAATTTCTCACGCTCTGTGGTGAGAAATTCTGTGATCAACGAAAATTTCAAAACTCAGATAAACTGCATGGTCCGCGAGTGTTGGAGAGCCGGGGCTGAGGGAGGGATGGAAGCAGCGGGCGGGGACAGATGCGGGGAGTCGGGGCTGGCGAGTGCATGCGGGGCTGGCGAGTGCATGCGGGGCTGGCGAGTGCATGCGGGGCTGGCGAGTGCATGCGGGGCTGGCGAGTGTTTGCGGGGCTGGCAAGTCGCTCGCTGCAGTTCCGGCCATGGAGCAGCCCCCAGTGCGAGAGTCCCGGGCCGTCGGAGGCGTCGGAAGCGTTGCGCCGCTGCCGCGTTAGTCTCTGTGCCGACTCTCAAAGGGAGGTGGAGAGAGAGAGAGGGGGGAAGGAGACAGGGGGGAGAGAGAGAGGGGGTGAGAGGAGAGAGAGGGGAGAGACAGAGGGGGAGTGAATGGAGAGAGAGAAGAGGGAGAGGGGGGAGTGAGGTGGGAGGGGGAGAGTGAGGTGGGAGGGGGGAGAGTGAGGTGGGAGGGGGGAGAGAGAGGGGTGAGAGGGAAGAGAGATGGGGGTTGAGAGGGAGGAGAGGGTAGGAGAGAGAGGGGGAAGAGAGGGGTGGTAAAAGAGAGAGGGGGAAAGAGGGAGAGATGGGGGGGCAAAGAGAAAGGAGATAGAGACAGAGGGGAAAGAGAGAGGGGAGAGAGAGCAAGGGGGAGAGTGAGGTGGGAGGGAGAAATGGGGGAGAGAGGGGGGGAAGAGAGAGAGGTGAGTGAGAGGAGAGACAGAGAGAGGGGAGAGTGTGGATAGGGAGGGGGAGAGAGAGTTAGGGGAAAGAGGGGAGAGAGAGTTAGGGGAAAGAGAGAGGAAAGAGGAGAGAGAGAGAGAGAGAGAGAGAGGAGAGGGGGGAGAGAGAGAGGAGAGAGGAGAGGGGACGAGAGAGAGGACGAGAGAGAGGAGGGAGAGAGGGGGAAGAGAGAAAGAGGGGGGGAGAGAGAGGGGAGAGAGGGGAGAGAGGGGAACAGAGGAGAGAGAGAGGGGGGAGAGAGAAGAGAGAGGGAAGGGGAGAGAGTGAGAGGGGGAGAGACAGAGAGTGGAGAGAGAGAGAGGGGAAAGAGAGGGGAAGAGAGGGGAAGGGGAGAGAGAGGAGGGTTGAGAGGAGAGAGAGCGGAAGAGAGGGGGAGAGAGAGGGATGAGAGTGAGGTGGGAGGGAGAGAGAGAGGGGAGAGAAAGAGAGGGGGAGAGAGAGTGAGAGAGAGGGAGGGAGAGAGAGAGAGGGAGAGGGAGAGAGAGAGAGGGAGGAGGGAGAGAGAGAGAGGGGGAGAGTGAGAGGGGGAGAGAGAGGGGGGAGAGAGGGGATAAGGGGGGAGAGAGGGGATGGAGAGGCAGGGCTGCAACCTCCCATGCATTGAGCGTGAGATTCACGCATTTCGCCAAATTCTCACACTGATCACAAATTTCTCTCGCTCTGTTGTGAGAAATTCTGTGATCAACGAAAATTTCAAAACTAATATCAACTGCATGGGCCATGGGTGTTGGAAGCAGAAGCCGTGGCGGAGACAGATGCGGACGGGGAGCGGGGCTGGCGAGTGTTTGCTGGGCTGGCGAGTCGCTCACTGCAGCTCCGGCCATGGAGCATCAGAAGCGTTGCGCCGCTGCCGTGAGAGTCTCTGTGCCAAATTCGCCCCGGTGACCGGCATGGATCAGGCTGCAGCTCGGTGCATCTAGGAGGACAACCAGTGACTGCTGGAAGTAAGTACCAAGCACTGGGTAGAAACGGTGGAAGATAAATGGACTTCAAATGGGGGTGGTTGGAGAAAGCATCCTGCTTGCCTGCTAGATTTTCACTTACTGTAACTGCAGGAAAAATGTTCCCGATGTTGGGGGAGTTCAGAACCAGGGGTCACAGTTTAAGAATAAAGGGGGGGCCAGTTAGGACTGAGATGAGGACAAACTTTCTTCACACAGAGAGTTGTGAATCTGTGGAATTCTCTGCCACAGAAGGCAGTGGAGGCCAATTCACTGGATGTTTTCAAGAGAGAGTTACATTTAGTTCTTGGGGCTAACGACATCAAGGGATATGGAGAAAAAACAGGAAAGAGGTGCTCATTTTAGATGAATAGCCATGATCATATTGAATGGCAGTGCTGGCTGAAAGGGCCGGTGGCCTATTCCTGCACCTATTTTCTATGTTTCTATGCTTGAGTATATGGCAATAAAACTCGATCACTTGATTTTGAAGCATTCATGCATGGTGGAGGTATAATGTAGTCATAGAGTGATACAATGTGAAAACAGGCCCTTCTGTGCAACTTGCCCACACCCGCCAACATGTCCCAGCTACGCTACCTGTTTTTGGTCCATACCTCCAAACCTGTCCTATTCATGTTTCAGTCTAACTTTTTCTTAAATGTTGGGATGGTCCCTGCCTCAACTACCTCCTCTGGCAGCTTGTTCCATACACCCATCACCCTTTGTGTGGATAAAGTTACCCCTTAAAAAGTTACCTCTTAAAAATACTTCATACAAAAAACATTGAAATCATACTTCTACTATGCACTAAAACATGAATTTAGTACATCAAATTTCAAAAAGTTCCTACCCTGGGAGGGGGGACACCCTTCTTCCACACCCTCTCCCCACTCGATTGCTCCACTCCCTCACCGGGTACCCCCAAGGCCAGTGATCAGTGATCGCTCAGCCTCCCCCTTTCAAAAACGCTCCAATCCAATTTAAAGCATATATATTGCATTCAAGTGTAAGTTAAAAGGCTCGCTACAGTATGCACCATATTGCACAATTTCAAGCTGAAAAATACAAAAGTTCCGTACCAATGGGAGGGAGGACACCCTCCTCCCACCCCCCCCCCCACCCCCCCGGTCGCTATGCTCCCTCGGGCTTGGTCTCTTGCAATTTCTCACTCCCAACTCTCACCCAATGTTGGCAGCCCTGACTAGGGTACCGTCCAATTCTCCTCTACCTCATTGCGGACATTGGACTTTGTCTCTGGAACTGTTGTGCTAGAATATTGACAGCTATATTCTGCACTCTTTATCTTTCCCTTCGCTCTACTTATTGTACGTGAGTTTGGTTTGATTGTATTACTCTACCAACTGCACCACTCTACCTCTCAAAATGCAACAACTCACACTTGCAGGAACTGCCATTTCTCCGCCCAAATCTCCAGCTGACGATAGATTACTTTGAACAAAAATTTGAAAGTGCAGTTATTATCCTGTTGGGTCTAGGACAAGAACAATTAAAAAACAAATAAAATTACAATAGGGAATGCCATCTGGTGGTTTGAAAGAGAATGCATTTTATAATCCAGGAAGAATTGCAGGTTTGACCTGGAAGAGATAAGAAGTGTAAATTAGTACTGTACGCTATTCAGAAATCTTGCTGAGGCTGTACTAGGAAAATGCCAATTAGTACAATAACTTTGGGACCTATTTGTGAATTCTATAATTCTATAATACCAGTTTAATTTTGTTTGAATATGTTTGTCTAAATTTAAATCTGCTTTCCTCATATATAGCAAAGGATTAAATCTTCTGATTTGTACTTGAAAATACACTTTCAAAGACCAATGAATGCACCAAGAGCAATGATATTTATTTATTATTGTTACGTGCACCAAGATACAGTGAAAATATTTATTTTTCATTCTATCCAGGCAATTCTTACTTAGTACATGAGAGTTCCGTTCAAATGGTTGATATCAGTGGGATAGGATCTGGTGGTTCATGCTTTCAGGATATTGGATTTTTGGCTGAAAGGAGAGGGGAGAGGAGAAAATGACCGGGGTGGTCCTTGATTACATGGGCTGTTTTCCCAATGCAGCATGCAGTGCAGATGGAGTTATTCGAGGATAGGGAGCCTGGTTTGCATCATGGACTGGGCTGCGTTCACAACTATCTGAAAATTCTTGCGGAGTTGGGCAGAGCAGCTGCTATACCAAGTTACGATGCATATCAATAAAATGCTATCTGTGGTGTATCAGCAGAAATTGGTAAGAGTTATCGGTGCTGTTCCTCCAACTTGCGTGTGGCCTCACTCTGTCAATGGAGGAGGTCCAGGACAGACAGATCAGTATGGGATTGGGAAGGGAAGTTAAAGTGGTTAGCAACTGGGAAATCCAGTAGGCCTTGGCAGCCATTACCAGAGTTAGGCCACACACATCCCATTTTGACCTTTCTGTCTTGGGCCTCCACCATTGCCAATAAGGCCACTCGCAAATTGGAAGTACAGCACCTCATATTTTGTTTGGGTGGCTTAACAACCCAATGGTACGAACATTGAATTCTCCAATTTTAGGTAACCTCTAAAAACACCTTCCCCTTCCCCTTCCACTTCCCCACCGACTCTTTCTTCTCTCCCTTACCCCCACTCTTATCTCCAGTTTCTCCTTTCCCCTTCTTTCCCACAATTCCCCCCTCCCTTTCCCACCATTCCCCCCCTCCTTTCCCACCATTACCCCCTCCCTCCTTTCCCACCATTACCCCCCGACCTTCCTCCACTAAAGGTCTGTTAACCAGCTTTGCAGTTTGCAACTATCTCGCTTGGGCCCACACCTGTCTGTATCCAACAATTGGCCTGTCAGTTACTTCAGTATTTTGTGTTTATTTGAGGTGTGGGTGTGCTTTCTTGGCCATAGTGTCACTGTGGGTGGACCATCACAAATTGTTGGTGATGTTTACACATAGGAACTTGAAGTTCTCAACCATCCCTACTTCACCATAACAGACTGCCATTACTACTGCCTGAATTCGATGACCAGCTCCTTTGTTTTGCTGATATTGAAGCAGAAGTGTTGTCTTGACACCATTCTACTACGCTCTCCTTCCTCTGCTTTGTCTCACCATTGTTTGCTATCCAGCCCACTATGGTGGTAGAGAAACATAGAAAAATAGTTGCAGGAATAGGTTATTCGGCCCTTCAAGCCATGGTTGATCATCTAAAATCAGTACCCCACTCCTGCTTTTCCCCCACATCTCTTGATTCCTTTCACCCTAAGAGCTAAATCTAACTCTCTCTTGAAAACATCCCGTGAATTGGCCTCCACAAATGTTTTCAGCTTGTGTGGGCAAATGAATAGGTCTGAAATGTGAAATGCAAAATCAGCCATATCCACTCACTTAAATAGACAGACATTGTTTTTTCTCTCTCTTGTAGTACACCTTGTAGCATTACCTTGCAAGAAGAAACAAAGAATTTTCAGTTTTATCCTGCAAACATTTAAAACAAATAATTTCTGTGATGTTGTTAAAAAACCTGGATTTAATACCCATTTTAATTACTTTTACAGTTGGTGAGCCAGTTAGTTTTAAGTTGAGGTTTCTTATGGTCATCTGCACTGAGTTACAGTGAAAATATTTGTTTTGGCATGCTGTCCAACAGATCAGATATACTAAACATAAATACAATCAAATCAAACTCAAGTTCTTTTCCTTAATTTCAAAAATAAACTTTATTCGTAATAAATAATAAAAACAAAACAAAAACAGGACAAAAATCCTTCATACATTCTTAGTGTCTACACATTCAATAGTGTCATAGAGTCATACAGTCATAGAATGATACAGCGTGGAAACAGGCTCTTCGGCCCAACTCGCCCACACCGTCCAACAATGTCCCAGCTACCCTGGTCCCACTTGCCTGCGCTTGGTCCATAACCCTCCAAACCTGTCTTATCCATGTACGTCCTGTCCAACTGTTTGTTACAACGATGGGATAGTCTCAGCCTCAACTACCTCCTCTGGCAGTTTGTTCCATACACCCACCACCATCTGTGTGAAAAGGTTACCCCTCGGATTCCTATTAAATCATTTCCCCTTCACCTTGAACCTGTGTCCCCTGTGTCATACTCAGTGGTGTTTGCATTTGTCTTTATGGTGTGCGGATCTAGAATCACTGCAATGCTTGTTTAGTCTCACAGTGCTGTTATATCACTTTAGCTATTACAGCAATATTAGTCAGGTTGAGGTGACTTACAGAATATAATTCTTCCATTGTCTTAATGCCAATTTAATTTAAATGGTAAAGGACGTGGAAGTTTCTGCCAATCAACCTTTGTCATTGAGGTTATCAGAGTTAATTGTTGTTGGAGAGGAATTCATTCAGACTTCAACTTCATGGTAGAATCATAGCTACTTAATGGTAATAGAAGGAGCAGCGAGTCATCCTACATTGCAAAAAAGTGAGTTAATTTGTTTATTAAGGATTATGGTATTCACTGGGCAGGCCAGCATTTATTGCCCATGTCTAATTGCCCGTAAGAAGGTACCTCTCTGTTCCACCTTATGAAAGTGTATCCACGTTGCTGTTGGAAAGGGAGTTACCATGTTACGGCTCAGCGACCAAAAACGACCACCAAAATACGCCCAAATCCAAATCATTGTCAATATGAAGGGCAACTTGTTGGTGGAGATGTTTCTGCTCGTCTGCTGCCATTGTCCCTCTTAGTGATAAAATATGTGAATTTGGGAAATGCTGTCGGAGTAACCGAGGCAGGTAACGATAGTGCATTTTGCAGAGGGCTTGATGTAGGTACAATGCATCTGTGGTATATGGGGTGTCAATCAAATGACCTCTTCTGTCACCTCTCCACCTCCCTCTTCTCTCCCTATTCCCTTTCTCTCCACTCCCTCCCTTCCCTTTCAGTTCAACTGCAGTTTCCCTCTTCCTCCTGCAATCCCCTCCCATTCTTTCCACCTTTCCCATCACATGGCCTTCCCTCCCCTTCTCCTATCTCCTCTTCCCCATCTCCCTATTATCCATCCTTTCCATCCCTCATTCACCTTCCCCTCCTTCACGTCCGCCTCACTCTCCCCAGCCTTTCTCATCCCTCATCACTCTATCTCCCATATTTCTCACATTGCCTCCCTCATTCACCTCCCCTTGAGGTGAAATCTTCTGGAATTTGGGGATACAACAAGTAGAATGGATAAGGGGGAGCCAGTGGATGTGATGTATCTGGACCTTCAAAAAGCCTTTGAAAAGGTCCCACACAAGAGATTAGTGTGCAAAATTAGAGCATGGTATTGGGGGTGGGATATTGACATGGATAGAGAACTGGTTGGCAGACCGGAAGCAAAGAGTAGGAATTAACGGGTCCTTTTCAGAATGGCAGGCAGTGGCAAGTGGGGTGCTGCAAGGCTCAGTGATGGGACCCCAGTTATTTACAATATATATTAACAATTTAGACCAAGGGCTCCCAACCTGGGGTAGATTTATGGGTACATTTTGCCTACCAAGGGGTAAATTTGTTGATTCTGGATTTGTACATATTTTTTGTCATTGACTGACTATGATTGGTTCATATTTTTTGTTCATCATTAGTTGTTCATAAATAAGTGAAATAACATTGTTATGTGCTATTAAAGGTGCCAGGGGTAAACGGGACTAAAAAGGTTGGGAACCCCCGATTCAGATGAAGGAATTAAATGTAACATCTCCAAGTTTGCGGATGACACAAAGCTGGGTGGCAGTGTGAGCTGTGAGGAGGATGCTATGAGGCTGCAGGGTGACTTGGATAGGTTGGGTGAGTGGTCAGATGCATGGCAGATGCAGTATAATGTGGATAACTGTGAGGTTATCCACTTTGGTGGCTAGAACAAGAAGGCAGATTACTATCTGAATGGTGTCATATTAGGAAAAGGGTAGGTGCAAGGAGACCTGGGTGTGCTTGTACATCAGTCACTGAAAGTAAGCATGCAGGTACTGCAGGCAGTGAAGAAAGCAAATGGCATGTTGGCCTTCATAGTGAGAAGATTTAAGTATAGGAGCAAGGAGGCCCTACTGCAGTTGTACTGGGCCTTGGTGAGACTGCACCTGGAGTATTGTGTGTAATTTTAGTCTCTATAATTTGAGGAAGGACATTATTGCTATTGAGGGAGTGCAGCATAGTTTCACCAGGTTAATTCCCGGGATGGCAGGACTGACATATGATGAAAGAATGGATCGACTGGGCTTATATTCATTGGAATTTAGGATGAGAATGTATATTATAGAAACATATAACATTCTTAAGGGATAGGACAGGATTGATGCAGGAAACATTTCCTGATGTTGGGGGAGTCCAGAACCAGGGGTCACAGTTTAAGAATAAGAGGTAGGTCATTTGGGACTGAGATGAGGAAAAACTTATTCTCCCAGAGAGGTGTGAATATGTGGAATTCTCTGTCACAGAAGGCAGCGGAGGCCAATTCACTGGATGTTTTCAAGATAGAGTTAGATATAGCGTTTAGGGCTAACAGAATCAAGGGATATGGGGAGAAAGCAGGAACGGGGTACTGATTTAGGATGATCAGCCCATGATCATATTGAATGGAGGCTGGCTCGAAGGGCCGAATGGCCTATTCCTGCACCTATTTTCTCTGTTTCTATGTTTCCCTGCTCCTTCTCCTCTTTCATCCTTGCCCTACCTCACCCCTCTACCCTTCCCTAGTTCCTCCGTCAATCTTCTCACATATCTGCCTTACTCCTTCATTACGCAGTTCTCCTTCATCCCCTTCCCCAAACCTTCATCTCTCCTACTCTGTTGCATCCTATTCCAATCTTTCTCCTACAAATCCTCCCACTTCCTCACCTCCTTGCCCCTCTGCCCCTTATCCCCTCTCTCCTTCAGCCCCTTCCGCTTCTCCTCTTCACAATCTCGTTCCTACCAAACCTTCCCCCTATGGACCACCTCATACACTACCATGGATTTAAATCTAATTGTATTTTGCAATATCTATATTACTAAAAGTCTGATCTTGACCCTGTTGTTCTGTATATTGATTTTAGAAAAAACGCTGCCACTTACGGCTGTGATTTTTGGTCATCTTACTCAGAGTCCCCCTCCACTGCGCACGACAAGAGGATTTTTCCCATCAATGAAAAATAAAAGAGTTATTAGTGTTTAAAAAATGTTGAGATTCTCTCTCCTGAAGGCCACGCCCCTTCCGGAGGGATTATAAAACCCAGAAGTGTTGAGTGCCTCAGTCAGCCTCTGCAAGATGGGGGAGCGAGAGGGTCACGTCTCTCAGTCTAAGCTGTGAATAACACTGAACACATGTCTACTAAACTGTGAGTGGTTTTACTGACTTGTCAGTGCCCTCAATGTGGTTTGAAAATATAGTTTGGAAATGCTAAAGCTGTGTTGCCTTTGGTTTGGAAACGCTAAAGCTGTGTTGCCTTTGGTTTGGAACCTCTAAAGCTGTGTTGCCTTTGGTTTGGAAACGCTAAAGCTGTGTTGCCTTTGGTTTGGAAACGCTAAAGCTGTGTTGCCTTTGGTTTGGAAACGCTAAAGCTGTGTTGCCTTTGGTTTGGAAATGCTAAAGCTGTGTTGCCTAATTAAAGTTGCCTTGCCTAATTAAAGTTGCCTTGCCTTCTATAGTAAAGTAAAGTAAATTTTATTTATATAGCACATTTAAATCAACTCACGTTGAAACCAAAGTGCTTTACATGAAAGAAATAATAAAGTTTCCGTACATCCATAGAAAAAATTAAAAATAAGAAAAATGACACAACACATTATAGAATTCAACATGAACGTCCCCCCACAACAGAATCAAAAATTTCCACTGTGGGGAAAGGCATCAAAAAGTTTAGTCCTCTTCCTCTGTGAAACACCCTAGGTCGGGGCCTATTTGTGGCCTCCGCAGCCAGTCCGATGTTTTCAGGCCCTCTTTGCCGGAAAGCTGGAACTCCGACGTCAGGTGAACACTCCTCAGCGGCTTGGAAAATGTCTGGAGCGGCCGCCTCCTCCCCGGAGACCGCGGCACACGAAGTCCTCAGGCCGCGCCGGCTGGAGCTCTGACTCTGGCGATCTCGGATCCCAGGTTCCAAATCCAGCGCCGCCAGCGGCTGGACGCCCCGCAGCCACAGCTCCGCGATGTTGGGATTCGGCGGTCACAGCACTCCGGAGCTTACTGCATGGCAACTCGGTAAGGTATCGCCCGCTCCCTGATGGTGTCCCAGCGCTGTGCCGCTGCCGAAGCTATAATCCCGGCCGGTCCCGACAGGTTCGGTGGTAGCCGCAAGGAAGGGGCGAAGAAACAGCTCGGAGGGAAGCCGCCTCTCCGACCAGGTAGGGACTAGGAAATAAAGTTCCCCCCCCTTCCCCTCCCCCACATAAAAGACCTCCAACTAACATTTGTTTTTTATAACAGGACTAAAAATAAAAATAAAAAAGGGTGAAAGGGTGGACTGCAGGCAGAGCAGCCATACACAACGGCGCCCCACTCCTGCAGTCCACCATCTTTATGGCGGTGATAGTGTTAGTGTATGTCTTCTATATAATTAAAAGTCTAATCTTGACCACTTCCTGTTTGCGCTTTATATTGATTTTAGAAAAAACGCTACCACGTACGGCTGTGATTGTTGGCCATCTTACTCCGTCCCCCTCCGCTCATCAGGTGCCGAGGATTTTTCCCATCGATGAAAAATAAAAGAGTTATAAGTGTTTAAAAAATGTGATTCTCTCTCCTGTCAATCACATCATGAAGGCCACGCCCCTTCTGGTGGGAGGGGGAGGGAGGGAGGGACTATAAAACCCAGAAGTGTGGGCGTGGCTCAGTCTCTGCAAGATGGAGGAGGGAGAGGTCCCGACTCGCTGTCTTTAGTGGCCTTGCACCCTGCTTGAAATGGTATGAAACTGCACTTGAATTTGGTGGCCTTGCACCCTGCTTGAAATGGTATGAAACTGCACTTGAATATGGTGGCCTTGCACCCTGCTTGAAATGGAATTTCAAGGCATAGCCGTGAGTCAACTGCCAGCCCACCAGCCGTGATTGAGTGAGCTGCCAGCACAACAGGCTTGAGTGACTGAGCCGCCAGTCCAAGAATCCATTCGGCCCACAATGTCCATACTAGCCCTCTGGAAACCAGTCCCTTCAGCCCACAACACCCATACTAGCGCTCCAGAAAGCCCCCCCTCCACTGGCCACCAATATTGGAATTGGTGGAGAGGTGGAATATTGCACAGCCTTTTGCTTTTTCATTGTTTTGTTCAATTTACGTTCGTTTTTTAAAAATAATTCATGCATATTTTATGTTTTGCATGTGTTCTGTGCTTGTGATGCTGCTGCAAGATTTTCATTGTACTGTACCTATACCTCAATATACTTGTGTATATGACAATACCACATAAGAGATTAGGATACAAACTTAAATCACACGGTATTGGGGGTTCAGTATTGATGTGGATAGAGAACTGGCTGGCAAACAGGAAGCAAAGAGTAGGAGTAAACGGGTCCTTTTCACAATGGCAGGCAGTGACTAGTGGGGTACCGCAAGGCTCAGTGCTGGGACCCCAGCTATTTACAATTTATATTAATGATCTGGACGAGGGAATTGAAAGCAACATCTCCAAGTTTGCGGATGACACTAAGCTGGGGGGCAGTGTTAGCTGTGCGGAGGATGCTAGGAGACTGCAAGGTGACTTGGATAGGCTGGGTGAGTGGGCAAATGTTTGGCAGATGCAGTATAATGTGGATAAATGTGAGGTTATCCACTTTGGTAGCAAAGACGGGAAGGCAGACTATTATCTAAATGGTGGCCGATTAGGAAATGGGGAGATGCAGCGAGACCTGGGTGTCATGGTACACCAGTCATTGAAAGTAGGCATGCAGGTGCAGCAGGCAGTGAAGAAAGCGAATGGTATGTTGGCCTTCATTGCAAGAGGATTTGAGTATAGGAGCAGGGAGGTTCTACTGCAGTTGTACAGGGTCTTGGTGAGACCACACCTGGAGTATTGCGTACAGTTTTGGTCTCCAAATCTGAGGAAGGACATTATAGCCATAGAGGGAGTGCAGAGAAGGTTCACCAGACTGATTCCTGGGATGTCAGGACTTTCATATGAAGAAAGACTGGATAGACTTGGCTTATACTCGCTAGAATTTAGGAGATTGAGAGGGGATCTTATAGAAACGTACAAAATTCTTATGGGGTTGGACAGGCTAGATGCAGGAAGATTGTTCCCGATGTTGGGGAAGTCCAGGACAAGGGGTCACAGCTTAAGGATAAGGGGGAAATCCTTTAAGACCGAGATGAGGAAAAACTTTTTCACACAGAGAGTGGTGAATCTCTGGAACTCTCTGCCACAGAGGGTAGTTGAGGCCAGTTCATTGGCTATATTTAAGAGAGAATTAGATGTGGCCCTTGTGGCTAAAGGGATCAGGGGGTATGGAGAGAAGGCAGGTACGGGATACTGAGTTGGATGATCAGCCATGATCGTATTGAATGGCGGTGCAGGCTCGAAGGGCCGAATGGCCTACTCCTGCACCTATTTTCTATGTATCTATGTAATACACGACTTGACTCTCCCCTTTCCCCCACCCTCGTCCCTCCATCGTTCCCCACTTTACCCTCTCATCTCTTCTCATACTTTCCCCTCCCATCTCTCCTCACACTTTCTACTCTCATTTCCCCTCACATCAATTTCCCTCATCTCCCTTCCTCACGCTCCTCCCTTCATCTCGCCTCCCCATATCTCCCCTTATGTCGATCCCATTCCAATCTCTTTATTTCCATTTCCCTATTGTCCCATCCCAGTCCCCTCACATCCCTTCCCCAACCTGCTCATCTTCCCATCCCCCTCATCTCACTTCTCCATCTAAGAGAGCCAAGAGTGTTTAATTGTCAAGAGGTTTAATTGTCGCATGTACCAAACATAGAACAAAATTCTTACTTCCAATGGCATTGTAGGCCAGAAAATTAAATACATACAGATAATGTATAATAAACAAAAACAATTAAATAAATTATAAGCCACAATCCTAGTGTAAAAGCCTTACTGTCCTTAGTGCAAACAAAGTCAGTTCAGTCCGGAAAAGTTCATGTTTGAGGTTAGCCTTGCGTTTTGTTCAAGAACCTGATGGTTGTTGGGAAGAAACTATTCTTGAACACAATTTTCAGACTGCTGTAGCTTCTTCCTAATGGTAGAAGTGAAATGAGAGCATGGCCTGGGTGATGTGCATCTTGGAAGATATTAGCTGCCTTTTTGAAGCAGAGCCAACTACAGATCCCTTTGATGGTGGGGAGTCAGTACCTGTTATGGACTGGGCAGTGTCTGCTATTCTCTGATCAGAACTGGGCAGTGTCTAGAACTAGGGGCCACAGTTTAAGAATAAGGGTAAACCATTTACAATGGAGATGAGGAAACACTTTTTCACACAGAGTTGTGAGTCTGTGGAATTCTCTGCCTCAGAGGGCGGTGGAGGTGGGTTCTCTAGATACTTTAAGAGAGAGCTAGATAGGGCTCTTAAAGATAGCAGAGTCAGGGAATATGGGGAGAAGGCAGGAACTGGGTACTAATTGGGGATGATCAGCCATGATCACATTGAATGGCGGTGCTGGCTCAAAGGGCCGAATGACCTACTCCTGCACCTATTGTCTATTGATACTTACTTTGTTCCTGGGTGTTCGAGTTGCTGAAACAGGCGGTGATCCAACCAGTCTGTTCATATGCCCCCTACTATACATCTCGAGAAGTTCAAGAGAGTATTCTTCAGCATCCAAATAACCTCAATCTTCTAAGGAAATAGAGGTGTTGATTGGCTTTTTTGTGTGTTTACAACAATATGGTTAGCCCAGAAGAGATCTTCAGAGGTATGCATGCCCAGGAACATGAAGCTGTTGACCTTCTCCACTGCCAACTCATTGAAGAAGACAGATTGTAGGAAGGAACTGCAGATGCTGGTTTAAACCAAAGATAGGCACAAAATGCTGGAGTAACAGCGGGACAGGTAGCATCTCTGGATAGAAGGAATGGGTGACTTTTCGGGTCAAGACCCTTTTTCAGACTTAGTTGGGGGAGAGGGAGATACAGAGATGAGGAAATGTAAGTTGTGAAAATGGGTTAATGGGTCCACAGCTTTCCCCTTCTAAAGTCAACAATCATATCATTAGTTCACCCTCAATGAAGGATCTTCTGATGTCGACCTGCGACTGAGATTAGAATGCCATTGTAAGCTTTGGGGGCCCGAGAAGGCATATTGGTCCTCTCTGTATCAAAGCAAGCATGGAAAGCATTGAGTTCATCTGGAAGTGATGCATCGCTATCACTTGAGCTACCATTGGGTTTGCCTTGCAGGAAGTGATGCCACAGCTGCTGAACGTTTGACACATCCTCCAATTTAGAGCAGAAATGGCTCCTTGTATTTCTGGTGGCCTCATCAAGGTCGTACCTGGACTTCCTATATTGTATTGTATATCTTTATTGTCATTTCCTGAGTATTCGCATACCCAGAGGAAACAAAAAAACGTTCCTCAACCCGTGTCCATTTCAGTGTGCAGTAAAAAATAAATAGAAGTAAAAATACATGAACTTGCATGGCCAGATTTAAATACACACAGGCAGGTGGGGCTAATGTCGATGGGGCACCTTGGTCAGCAAGGGTAAATTGAGCCAAAGGGCGTGTTTCCATGCTGTATGATTCCTCAGTACATTTGAAAATCTCCTGGTTCATCCAAGGTTCCTGGATAGGGAACACTCAGTGGGTTTCGGTGGGAATACACTCCTCCATATGTTTCCTTTTGATGTTGGTAACAACAATGGCGTATTTGTTTGTTCAAGTCTGTTGCCATTCCCTCAGTTCCCTTTCCCATTCCCTCTTCCCCTCCCCTTCTCATGTATTCATCCCCACTCCCCACCAATCGTCCCCATCCCCTATAACATCCTCCCCTCATATCACTCCCCTCACCCTCTTCTCCCATCCCATCCTCTCCCTTCATCTCCCATCCCCATCAACTTATTCCCCATCCTCCCTCCATGGGTTTCCTCCATGTGTTTTGGTTTCCTTCCATATTCTAAAGACGTGTTGATTTGCAGGTTAATTGGCCTCTAAATTTCCCCAGATGTGTAGTGAATGGGTGAAAAAGTGGGAATAACTTTATTTTAGGGATACAGCATGGAAACAGGAGTCTCGACTGGAAACGTCACCCATTCCTTCTCTCCAGAGATGCTGCCTGTCCCACTGAGTTACTCCAGCTGTTTGTGTCTATCTTCGGATTAAACCAGCATCTGCAATTCCTTGTGTAGGAAGGAACTGCAGATGCTGGTTTAAACCGAAGATAGACACAAAAAGCTGGAGTAACTCAGCGGGACAGGCAGTATCTCTGGAGAGAAGGAAAGGGTGACGTTTCAGGGCGAGACCCTTTTTCAGACGTTTCGGGGCGGTTTTCTCCAGAGAAGCTGCCTGTCCCGCTGAGTTACTCAAGCTTTTTGTGTCTATCTGCAATTCCTTCCTACACATGGAAACGGGTTCCATGGCCGACCAAAACTGAAATACCCGTTTCCATGTTGTATCCTTAAAATAAAGTAAATCTCCCATAACCAAGTAAATCGCCCTTCTCCTTCATTCCCCTTCCTGCATGCTTTGCCTTTTCCTCATCCTCTCCATCTACACTTCCTACCACGTCTCATATCTCCGTTCCACATCCATCCCTTTCCAATATCCTTTCCTTTGCTCAATCGTAGCTCCAACACCTTCTATCCCTTCTTCCCATTCACACTCTTTTCCTCTTCTTCATTTTTCCCCTCCCGCAGTCCTCCTTCTCCCACTCCTCCTCCTCCCAACTGCCCCCTGCCCCCCGCCCGCTCCTCTCCCTCACGCCCCCACGCTGACGTCTCGACCTGTGATTGGGGCCCGGGCCCGGCTATAAGCGGCCGCCCTGCGGCTCCCCTCACTCTGGAGTTCAGGAGCTTCTCCATCAGAGAGGGCTACGAGGACACCGTGATACGGTGAGTGCTGAAGGGGGTCAAGTCTGACCCGGCCGCCAGACTAGGCCGAGGACAGAGACCCGGTGTCACCGCACCGACCATCCGACAACTGGCGAGCAGGTGGCTGCTCGGGCCTCTCAGTCGCTGCCGGCCGGCCGGCCGGGCTGTGCGTTGCCAATGGCGAGGTGGGCCGCAGGCTGGCCGGGCCGCGGTGGGTGGCAGGCCTGGGTGCGAAGGCGGGCGGCTCAGCCCGGCCCAGGTGGCGGGGAGGCGGCGGCGGGGCGGGCTCGGCCGGAGCGGAGCCGCTGCTCCATTTTTTTCCGCTGCGCGAGAGCCGCTGGGATAAGGGCTACGTGTCAGCACTGCGCAGGCGCACAAACTCTGCAAAGTTTCCCCAAAGTTTTTGCATAAAGTTTATTTTCTCGCCTTGCTTCCAAAATACCCACCGCAATGCCAATGTGGCAGGACCCGTTGCCTTTTTTTTGCATCTCTGTTCGACTTGTGGTTTATGTAATTGGAGTGTGCTGAAATGCTGGTGTTTTCAGTTTTTGCTGAAACAAAGGTGATTATGCAATGGATTTTGCTACGTGGAATAATTCTGAGCAGGTCTGGGATATAAATGCCTGAGCGCCTGTAATCTGCATCCAAATCCCCTGCCCCTTATTGTTTAACATTCGTGTTATTTTTTTTAATTTTTGGTGTTTTTCGGATTTTTTTCCTCCCCCATATTTTGTTTTTCTTTTCTGTGTGTGTGTGTCTCGATTTATCTGGTGACGTTGTCACTTTCTGAAGCTGTTCATGGGATGGGCTCTGAAAGGACAAATCTGCTTATTTTTAAACTTTCAAACTTATATTGCCTTTTTGTCTGGCGTTGTTTTAAAAAAAATTGTGATATATAATCTTTGTAAAGATGTTAATTAAGCAAACTGGGTTTGCTGAGTTGGCAGTGGTGGTGTACAGACCAGCTTAGTCATTTTTTTTCCTTTGCAAAGTGTCATTCTAGTTAAGTAAATATTCATTTGGCTTTCAAGTAAATCTATCACTTTTTCAAATTGTTCTTGGAAGGCTCTGTACTCAGTTTTTGCTTTGAGCATCCAGTTATTTGTATCACCAATTGAATGTATATGTGGCACCATAACATTTGTTTCCAGCCGATTTGACCTTGCTGCCTGTATGTATGAATTGGCTGTCTTTTTAAAACTCAATCTACAAATTGGTATGGAATTATTTTTTGAGTAAAATTTAATTGATTTTTTTATTTTCTCAATAATTGTGACATTTTCTTGTGTTTGAGAATGATGACTAAACTATTTTTAAACGTATGTGGATCCTGTGTCATGAACCAAACTTGAATTAACGAACACTGTGCCAGCTTGTATGTAATTAAAGTTACCTATTTGCGTTTCTACATATGTGTGTAATAGGTTTTGACCTAAAACCTTGCCCGTCCATTTCCCTCCACAGGTGCTTCATGGCCTGCTGAGTTCCCCCAGCACTTTTCTGCATCTTGTATTTCTGCATGCAAACATATACCATATCTTGCATGCTGCTTTTGCTCAGCTAGTCCTTTATCTGTTAAATATATGAATTCAATGTTTTGCTTTCAAAACCATAATCAATACAAACAGCTGCAATTCTCTGAGATGGGAACTTGCAGAACATTGCGATTTTTTTTTACACAATTGCTTTGACATTGGTCCATTTATTAATCTGGCAAGTTTTCAGGGGTAATATCTGAACTGTTAAGATTATAGGCCTAATGAGAAATTTATGAAATTGTTTAGTATTTTTACAATGCATTGTAATAAGAATTCTTTGAACCTTCTAAATGCCAGATGTCAGCATCGAGTGGTTCTTTGTCATTATCTGTATTCCAAACAAGCCACCACCTCCCACTTGTTTGTAAATACTTTACTTTTTCCCCACAGTCACTCTTCACCCCCCC
The DNA here is from genome assembly GCA_038087875.1 of Malacoraja senta. Classification (NCBI taxonomy): domain Eukaryota; kingdom Metazoa; phylum Chordata; class Chondrichthyes; order Rajiformes; family Rajidae; genus Malacoraja; species Malacoraja senta. The sequence continues at coordinate 28,885,658 of CM075984.1, forward strand.
CCAATCCCTATGCTGTCTGTTTGACCACTGTATTTAGCTGTGCTATTTGCCTTGATCTCCATGTGTTAGCCAGTTCAGCATTCTAAGATCATAACAACACCAGGGGAGGGAGTGGGTGCAGGCAATGTATCCTCGTGTGCCATTCCATAAGGACATGGCTAATCTGATTTTGAGTAGGAAGGAACTGCAGATGCTGGTTTACACGGAAGGTAGACGCAAGATGCTGAGTAACTCGGTGGGACAGGCACTGAAACGTCACCCAAGCCTTCTCTCCAGAGATGCTGTCTGTGCTGCTGAGTTACTCCAGCATTCTGTGTCTTTAATCTGATCTTGATCTCAGTTCCACTTTTATGCACAAGGACACTAAGTGCTGGAGTAACTCAGCGGATCAGACAGCATTCCTGGTGAACATGGATAGGCAATGTTTTGGATTGAGACTCCTTAGACTGATTGTGGGGGCAGGGGTGAGTGGACAGAAGAAATTGGTGGGAGTCCAGGAAGATGGGAAGGGGGGGGGAGGGGGTGTTAGTGCGGGAGTTATCTAAAATTGGAGAACTCTGTGTTCATGCCATTGGGTTGCAAGATACCCAAGCCAGAATTTGATGTGCTGTTCCTCCAGTTTGTGTGTGGCCTCACTCTGGCAATGAAGGAGGCCCAGAACAAAGAAGGGAATGGGCAGGGGAGTTAAAATGGTTAGCAACTGGGTGTTTCTCCACTTTTATGCCTTTTCTCATAACCCTTCATTTTCCCTTGCAGCCCAAAAATTTAGCTGCCATGGCCTGCACATTGAACCATGCCTTTGGCCATCCAGGATGTTTTCAGATTTAAGCTCTTGCATGTATGCCCATAATGCACTGTGCCATCTGTTGTTGAGTTCTTTCAGGTAAAATTCCAATCGGCAGCATTCCTTTTAACATGGTAAAATATCCCAAGGGTTAAGTTAACATTACTCAAGGGAAAGAATCGGCAACAGTATCTCAGAGCAAAGGCATCTTTATCAACAGTGGGCTAAAGCAGTTCCCAGAGGATTTTTTTCCCCCTGCTACTGCATGTGCTTACAAGAGCTGCACTTCAGATTAAGTTAATCAGATTTTTAAGGTTAAGAACCGTGCTCTATATTATTGGTAATCTTTGTGTTAACAACCCAGTCTGTGTTTCTAGTCTCGCCTCTGTTCAAACCAAACTGGAATTTCTTGTGAGCGGTTAATTTCTGATCTGAGTGGTTAATTTCCTCGCTGGACGTTATTTTCTTACTTCATTACAATCTGGGACGAGGCTATATGATTTATTGAGTATGCTAGCACCTAGGAAAATTGGATATTCCCACTAATTTTCCCTGTAACCTGTTCTCTCCATATTCCCATTAATATTTCCCCAAATTCTACTACTTGGTTACTTTCTGGGGGCAATATACAGAAAGGAAACTGAACTCCACAGAGAACCCAGAGTCGGGATTGAATCGGGTCACTGGCACTGCACAATGACATTGTTACGAGCCACACCATGAGACTGCAACTTCTTTGTAAAGGGCCTGAGCCACCGTATGAGGTAATTCAAGAGCTCTCCCGAGTTATTAAAAAATAAAAAAATAAAACTCGTAAGCACGTAGAATGTACGTCGGAGCTCGGGACGTCTCTTAACGGCTCGTAAAGCTAACGGCAGGTACTCGGGAAACGTGGTAAGCTCATGAAGACTCGTGAAGATTTTTCAACATGTTGAAAAACTCGGAGAATTACCGTAATAGCCGCTCGTAGGTACTCGGGGCTCTCGTGGAGATTTTTCAACATGTTGAAAAATGTCCACGAGAGCCCCGAGTACCTACGAGCGGCTATTACGGTAATTCTCCGAGTTCGAATCAGGGGAAACTCGGGAGAACTCTTGAATTAGCTCGTACAGTGGGACAGGCCCTTAATTCACCTGCTTCCAATGATGCCTTTCATTTCCACACTGGTTTTTTTTTTAATGCTGGAGGGAGAAAGTATCTTTGGATTAATTAATTGGTGAAAAATGCTATGTAACTGTTGCAATTGTATAAAGGTATTGTAATCTATTGTCAATCACAGCTACTCTTTTATTGTACCTCGAGTGCTTAAGAAAAATTAGTAGCATACTCTGTTCTATCTAGTTGGAAATGTGGGGAGGGGTTGAATTATTTATTTGATCTGATACTTTATTCACTCTTTAATTGGTATTTGTTAATCCAGCATTGCCCAATGAAAAAACAATGATTAAAGCTTCTTTCATACCCTCTTGAAATGGAGGCCCAGAGTAGCTAAATTGTGCACAGCAAGGCCCTGCAAACAGTAGTGAGATTATGGAATCATCAAACTGATTACATTGCAGGAGGAGACCATTTTGACCTTGCTGCCTCTTTCAGAGCAACTCTTCAGCTCTATCCTTGCCTCTATTTCTTTGTCTTTCTGTAGTTTATCATCCAATTTCTTGAAGGCCACAATGGAATCTGCCTCCACCACATTTGCACACAAAGCTTTCCAGATTGTAACCACATATTGCGAGTTTTCCTCTGGCAGTATTTTTTGCTTTGTTTTATGCCAAAGACAAGTTCTTCCCCCAACCAAATCCCAAGGCAATTCTCGTATGTCTCTTCTAGATTGCATCTGATGCCTTCACATCTTTCCTGTGGGGCCAGATTGCTCCAGTTGAGATTGACCGTTGTTTTATTAAGGTTCTGCATGACTTCATTATTTTAATACACGATTGCTTTCATTGATAAGCCTACAATTGATTATTACTTGTAAATTACTTTCTCAACTTTCCCTGCCATTTTCAATGGTTTTGAGCAGCTTTCACTGTTTCTGCTCATTTTGGTATGTCAAGTCAAGTGAGTTTATTGTCATGTGTCTCTGATAGGACAATGAAATTCTTGCTTTGCTTCAGCCACACAGAACATAGTAGGCATTGACTACAAGGCATTCTATAAATATATACACACATGAATCAATATACTGATAAAGTGCAAAATAACAGTATTGGCTAATAAAGTTCAGTGTTATGTCCGAGCCAGGTTTAATAGCCTGATGGCTGTGAGGAAGTAGCTATTCCTGAACCTGGTCGTTGCAGTCTTCAGGCTCCTGTACCTTCTACCTGAAGGTAGTAGGGAGATGAGTGTGTGGCCAGGATGGTGTGGGTCCTTGATGATACTGCCAGCCTTTTTGAGGCAGTGACTGTGATAGATCCCCTCGATGGAAGGGAGGTCAACGCCGATGATGGACTGGGCAGTGTTTACTACTTTTTGTAGCCTTTTCCTCTCCAGGGCGCTCAAGTTGCCAAACCAAGCCACGATGCAACCGGTCAGCATGCTCTCTACTGTGCACCTGTAGAAGTTAGGGAGAGTCCTCCTTGACAAACCGACTCTCCGTAATCTTCTCGGGAAGTAGAGGCGCTGATGTGCTTTTTTAATAATGGCATCAGTGCTCTCGGACCAGGAAAGATCTTCAGAGATGTGCACGCCCAAGAATTTGAAGCTCTTGATCCTTTCAACCATCGACCCGTTGATATAAACGGGACTGTGGGTCCCCATCCTACTCCTTCCAAAGTCCACAATCAGTTCCTTGGTTTTGCTGGTGTTGAGGGCCAGGTTATTGTGCTGGCACCATATGGACAGTCGCTCGATCTCTCTTCTATACTCTGACTCATCCCCATCAGTGATACGTCCCACAACAGTGGTGTCGTCAGCGAACTTGATGATGGAGTTCGCACTATGTCCGGCTACGCAGTCATGAGTATAGAGTGAGTACAGCAGGGGGCTGAGCACGCAGCCTTGAGGTGCTCCCGTGCTAATTGTTATCGAGTCTGACACATTTCCACCAATACGAACAGACTGGTCTGAGAGTGAGGAAGTCGAGGATCCAATTTTGGTATTTTGTGTTGCCCGTTCCATTTTCCTGACCAAGATGGCATCACCTTACAGTTCTTGGCATTCCTCTGCAGTGCATATATGCAGTCTATCTGTATACTTTGTGATCCATAATTAGCCTCTATTATAGTTTATAATCTAGCCAGTTCTGTCATCTGTTAACTTGGGAAATGTGGACACTTCGGAGTCCAGGACATTAATGTAAATTCTTAATAAGAAAGCAATTGGTCCAACATGAGCCTCTGGAGTATTCACTTTCCACCAATGCAAAAACAAAATGACCATTCACTGCAGCCCTCTGTTACTCTGCAATCAATGTCCATGCTCTCACTTTTTGGCGTCAACCCACTGACTGCTTTTATCATCTTGTCTGTATATGTTTAAGAAAACTTATAACATTGGTTCAATGTGATAGTCACCACGTTAGTCTAGAAACCACAATTTACGATTTGTCCCATGGGATGCTTTGCCTCCATCTGTAGGCTTCTCTGTTAATCAAAAAGATGGTATCCTCATGACCATGGCATGTCAGTCTAGGTTTGGTGTGCATTCTCTGGAGCAGGGTGTGATCACTCAATCTCCTGAGTTGGGTTTCTGTGCAACAGCTGCATCTTGGTGGATACTTCCATTTGTCATTTTGCCTTCTCCTTTAAGTTAGCACTTGAGTGGTCATGTAAAGTAGTATCTTTGTTTTAAGCAGTGGGCTGGAAATTGGTTTCTCCATTTTTAAATTTTTTTAACTTAGATTTGCTGGCAATCTATATTCTCTAATCAATTGAAATTTACTTTCAAAGTTGCATATTTAAAAAACAATCATTGTGGAGCAGCAGGTTTCTTAATGCATTTGAACCGCAACTGCATCAGACACCTGATTAGGTGCACAATTGCAGTCCATGGAAAGGGGTTGGGAATATTTTGTTAGCCTTTCCAACATGTAATGCGATAAAGCACCATTTGCTTGTGCATTTGACTAAAACACAAAGGTGTGTGCTGTTTGCACATTAGGAAGTGTGAGTGAACAGATCAGCTGAATGTCTCTCTGAGATTGAAGGTTGGTTATTGAAGAATACATGATTGCAATGTCTTTTTTCATTGATACTATGTGAAACAGTTGGATTTCTATTGTTTCTGTACACAAGGACAATAGGTGGGGGAGTAGTTTGCCTACCCCACTGTTCAATATGACTATGGCTGGTCTATCCCAAATCTCAACGCCTCGTGTGCAGTTACCCATTCTCCTTAATTCTGTGATCCTCTTTAAAAATAAAAATAAAAAAAATTTAAAAAAACTATCCACCTCCATTTTTAAATACTTTAATAATGTAGCTTCCAGGGTGCTGTGGGGTAGGTTAAGGAAATTTGCTACCTACCCTATGTCTTTATTTTAAATAACTGGTCCATCATTGTTGGAGTGTGTTTCAAAGTTGTTCGTTATCTATTACTGAATGTCAGCCTGTACTATGTGCACAAGTTTAATATAGTCCTTCTGGACACATTGATTCTACGAACCTCTTTGAAATTTCCCTTTCATACAACTTGAAGACGGTGCAATTGAACTGTAGATATTAGAAATTGCATTAATCCAGTCTCTGAGCTGAACTTTAATCCACATGGTGATTGGGCTACTATAATTGGCCTCTGTCATTGGATCAAATATAGGGCCAAAGGCATACAGTGTTTTTAAGAGCTGTTTGAGCAAAGGAAAGTGCTGGAGTTACTCAGTGGGTCAGGAAATGTCAGTTTAAAGAAGGGGCTTGACACTTAATGTCATCTGACTATTTCCTTCACAGTTGCTGTCTGAACAACTGAATTCATACAGCACTTTGCTAAAGATTCCAGCATCTGGAGTTCATTGTCTTGTTAATGCTTGTTTTGTATATTGGAGCGAAAGTGAACATGCTGAGATGTCAATGATATTGTGATCCTCTGTTGCCTTTCCTACTCGGTGGGAAAGTAAAATTGGGGGAAAAAATAATTGAGTACTTTGCATCTTTTGTTTTTGGACTGTATTTTAAGCACATAACATTGTGTGGGTTGAAATTGGATTTTCTGCAACATCTGCCTTTTAAAAAATAAATCTTTCTCTAATCCCTGTACTGTTTTTGCATGATTAAATTTTACTCCACTTGTGGGGTGCCACATTGAAGTTAAAATTTTAGACTGGTTGTTAATTTTGAAAGGTCCCATTATTCTTGCTGGCTATAAAGTTATTGTGATTCAGGTCTACTATGCTGCTAATCTTTCCCGCGCATGCCTTTCTACTATGCTGCTTTCAGACGCTCCTCAAGTGACTCTTGGTCTTCCTTTTCCTATCCAGGACAAGGCTTCTCCCAACCATGACTTACGTCTGGAACTTGTGTTTTGTAATTAGCCCGTGCTACTGGACCTAGCCTTCTTGGGATTTGTATAGGGGGGTTGCACGTAAGGTCACCGGGTCATAGGGCTTGACGCACGGTGCCGCTCAATCCATCTGGAAGACATCCGTCACTTCCGGTATATGTTATTAATGCTAGAAACGCGTACTTTCCTACCTGTTAAAAACCGCCAAAATGTTGGATTTTTTCGCTGTAAAAAATTGTGGAAGTCGGGGTAAGTGTGGGAGACATGTACCCAACTTCAGAATTCCAAAAGTGAAGCGAAATGAAGGTAAAGAGAAGCGAGAGCTGAAGGGACAACAGCAGCTAAAGTGCTTGGCGAACATTGGCCGTGCAGATATCGAAATTGAAAATATTGGGAATTATCGCGTTTGTTCGCTGCATTTCATTAACGGTAAGGCATTATTATTATTATTTGTTTTTTTATTTCTTTGGTATCTAAAAAGTCTCAGAAGTGATAAATCTGGTTGTAAATTTTGCTTCAGAGGCGTTTTATTTTTGTATGTAAAAACCCACGAGAACCAGGGGCGATTTAAAAATTTTACAGCCAGATTTATCCCTTCTGAAACTTTTTAGATGCCAAAGGAATCAAGAAAAAACACAAATAATGCCTTAGTTGATGAAATGCAGTGAGCAAATGGCCAATGTTCGACAAGCACTCTGGCTGTTGTTGTCCCTTCAGCTCTCGCTTCAATCTACCGTCATTTCTCCTCACTTTTTGAATTCTGAAGTAGGCTAAATGTCTCTCACGCTTATCCCGATTTCCATAATTATTTACAGCGCAAAAATTGACCATTTCGGCGGGTTTTAACGGGCCCGCTACGCTGGAAACAATGGTAAGTACTTACCTGCAGTTCATCGCGTGTAATCCATTTGGCGTAGCGTAGCAACAGTACGGGTCATGGGTCGTGACCCGACTGCCGTGAAACCTCCCTATAAATGAGACTGATATTTTGCAGATTTATTTAAAATATCCTAATTATAAAAGCTAGCCTACTATTAATTTTTATCATAAGCATTTAGATGCATCTCAGTTCAGTTTCATCTGTTGATAATCATAGGCTGCTGATGTTAGAAATCTAATGTAAAAGCAGAAAAGTGTGTAAATGGGTTGGAAAGCATCTGGAATGATTAATAGTTAATGTTTCAGATCAATTACTTTACCGAAACCTGAAACATTAACTCTGTTTCATATTCAACCGATGCTGTCAGACCTGTTGAGTATTTGTACCTCTTTCTGCTTTCATGCCCTATTAGTTGTCTCCCACTAGCAAGCTCTCCTTTTGGTATTTTATCGTAGATGATCACTTGATGGCCATTGATCACCAGACTAATATATAATCTCAAACGGCAAACTAGATGACAAATCAAATGGTGTTTCTCTTCTCTTGGCTGAAGTAAAATATCACTTATTTTACTATGGTAGCAAGTCATGACTCATGAGCAACATTGATTCCTTAATCAACACAATGCAAAGCACTTTTCTCAATCTTCAAAACAAACGTACTGTCAACATGTCTTGAAAGTGTTACTTGTAGGTCTACGTTTGTTGTAATGCTGATGTGAAACAAATGATCACATTCAAAGTTTCAAAACATTCCATCATTATCTATTTCAACTTTCTGTATGATCCCTGCTACTCTTGCCACTTTGTATAGAGTGTTGTACAAATTTGTGTTTCTCCTGCCAGCTCCAGCACAGATGTACACGTCACTATTTTTCATGTGAGTTTACCAGCTGCCTCTTGAAGCTTTGCTATTTACTTTAGCTATGCAAATATTCATTCATCGTGTTTCATTTTCTATGATTGGCTTATTATTGGAATTCCTCAAATTGATGTTAACTTTCAAATCTGTTCTGTTTCTGTCCCCACTTCTGAATTGGCACTTGCTTGTTGGCTTCTTTCTGGGAGCTAGAATACACATTCGGCACCAGTCTGTAGATTGTCTGCTCAAAGATGTAACTGTTGGCTTGGACATTGGATCTAGTCCCAAAGCCCTTTGACTCTTGGTGAAGCAATGCCTTTTAGTTTTAACAGTTGTCTTTATATTCGAGTATCTCTGCTAGCCCTTCAGTCCTTGCATTTCTTTTGCTCTTCCTATTCTGATAATTTGTTCCTAATTTTGTTTTTCTTGCAGTATTAGCTATGTTGCTAGCTACCTTGATGCTAAATTCTGTGGTTCCCTTTCAATATTTCTCTCCCACCTGATTATTCTTCCTTTTATTAAATCCTTTCAACCTGTCCTGTGGCTTGCTGTCAAATCTTGTCTGTTAAAACTCGAGTCATCTTACAAGTTTTGGACTCTTGTGCCCACAAACATCCCCGTTTGCAAGTTGTGTTAAATAAAGTACTGCTTTAATCAAGTCCAATGGAGTCAGCAGCAACTTTGCGGAATACTCTAATGGATATGTTTAAATGTGTATTTTTTTTAATGGTCCATGGAACAATTGTCTTACACATAGCAATCCGGGTCTTCTGGATTCTTGCTCAATTTGTGCAAGCCTGTTTTGATTTGTTACTGTGGCCTGACTTCAGCAGTGCTCTCCGTGGGGGTTTGGAAACCCAAATCCACAGTGGCATCAACATTGGCAGCACAAGCTCCAGTTTCCCAGGCATGTGATTCATTCACCCATCTCCCACGATGCCTCATCCTGCTCCATCTCCATATCTTCCTATGACGAATAAAGTGAAAAAGAACAGTTTGTTAGATGAATTGTATAGAGTGTAGAATACAGTAGAGGAAAAGACCAGGAGTCGAGCGTGTTTTATTGCCATATGTCCCAAAATGGAACAATGAAATTCTTGCATGCAACAGCACAACAGATATGTAAACATATTACCCTTTAAAACCCATAATGAACAACAAAAAAAGTTCAGTGTATTAAAAAAAAAACAACCAGACAGACATTAGTAGTGCAAAGTCAAAGGTAATGTCCCCAAAGTCTATATAGCTCAGAGCCTATTTGTAGATTGTAGTGTAGGCCCTTTAGCCTACTATGTCTGTGCCGAATATGATACCAAATTCAACGAATCACCCTGCATGAACATGATCCATTCCATGCCTATTCATGTGCTTATCTAAAAAACACAAACACCCCCTTTTTTTTTGTGACCTCTAATAAAATTAAATAAAAACTAGATTGATTGTACGGCAGTCATAGTCACCTGAACTGGGCATGTGTGTACTGGCACCATTTTGTCTGCAATAAAAGTATTGAACTGTACTATGGTATGTTTCCACCATTCCTGGCAATGCTTTTTAGGCTACTACCCGCTGAGTTTTTAAACAAGAAATGTTGCCCTGCATATCTCCTTTAAACTTCCCCTTCTGACCATAAAGCTATACCCTCTAGAATTTAACATTTCCACACTGGGGGAAAAAGATTCTGACTGTCTGCTTTGTCTATGCCCCTCATAATTGTAGAAACTTTTCTATCGGGTCTCTCCTTGGATTGTATTCTTAAGAGTGGAATCCAAGTTTGTTCAACCTCCCCTTTAAATATACTTTTTGATTTGTGAAGCAGCTGTTGATTGAGTATTTTTTAATGGTTTCTATAGCATTCTTTTATAGCAAGCTCTTTTATTTTTAACGGTTTCTATAGCATTCGGCAATTAAATGCCCGCCTAGAATATGAACCTTTTCATTTTGACCGAAGATTGTCCCGTGACTAATTATGAAGCTTGACACCTGGTCATGTTGATCCTTGCCAGCAGCAGTAAGACTAAACAAGATTACTGTAGTTATCTCCTAAACTTGCAAATACTGATCTGTTTCCTTGGGCATCATGCACCAGGATCACAATTCTGGAAATCGTACATGGCGTAACATCAAAGTAACAGAATCATCCTTAAAGCTATAAATTGACTCACTATTCCACAGACCTTTCCCAGCTTGGAGTCTGCCGGTCTATGGCAAGGGATAACCTTGACCTTTGTATGCAGGGTAAGAGAAAAATGAAATGGTGGTAGCTGGAATCTGAGTTGGTCATTGTTCCTTATTTTTGTCATTTGGCCTCTTCATCTCAGAACCCTACTTTCGATGGACTGGGGCAAGTGGTCTTGAGATAGTGCTGATTGGTATTGTGGGCTAAGTCACAAAGACTGATTTCTCCACATAAGAGACTGAATACAAGCCTTTTTTAGTGTGAAATGAACATTGCCCTTGTGGATGCTGCATGAATTTCAAAACCAAAGTAAGCCTGAGATTTAAGCTTGGGGACATGGTTTAAGATGCGTGGGTGTAGATTTAATAGGAACCTGAGGCACAACGTTTTCACACAGGATGGTGGGTATATGGAATGAGCTGAAAGAGGAGTTATTGAAAGAAGGTCCTATAACAACATTTAGAAGACATTTGGACAAGTTTGTGGATAGGTAAGTTTTAGTGGGATATGCGGGTAGGTGGGATCAGTGTAAATGGGGCAACTTGGTCAGCACGAGGGTCTATTTCCATGCTGGATGACTGATTCTATATTCAGTAGAAGCTGAAATAATAATTTTATCTGAGATGTGCAATGGGCATACTCTTAATAGCTGGTTATTCTCCCCTCCCCCATAATTTGGGCTGCTTGATATTTTTAAAAGGTGCCACCATTTACTTTTCACATAGAGGCATAAAGAATTGCAGATACTGGTTTACAATAAAACCACAAAGTGCTGGAGTAACTTGGTGGGCCAGGCAATGTCTCTGGAGAACCCGGATAGATTATGTTTTGGGTTGGGGGTCCTTAGATGGGTATTTGTTACTGCAGGAAATGCATCTGTCTTTGACTTTGATGCCATTGCTGCCTAGCTCCTTCTAATATGCACCAGCTCAGTTCCTGACTTGCAATCTGAAATTTAAAGTGTTTGCCTTTTTGAAATTGTCATCTGATGCATGCACTTCATTGCCAATGAACCAACAACCAATATTTGCAAAATAAAGTCCACGTAGGGAATGAGCAAGATTGAAGGATAAATGCTGGTTAAGATGACCTGTATGTGTCCTGATCTGATAAATAGTGATATTGGCTCCAAGCATTCCATTGGTGTTGGAAGTGCCAGCCTAGATTTTAAACCTTGCTTTCTTGGTAGAAAATCATCCACCTTTGAGAGATGTGTACACTCCAAGCTGAAGTTCATAAATTCAAGTTTATGCTATTTTGTGTTCAAGTTCTTTTGTGCTATTTGCTTCCTGTATATTAATGATTATTTCAGTCTAAAGAGTCTCAACCTGAAATATCACCTATTCCTTTTCTGCCTGACCCACTGAGTTACTTTTTGCGTCTATCTTCTGGTTAAACCAGCATGTTTCTTCCTGAACATGATTATTTTCATTGTTCTCCTATTGACTATCAGCTTGCCTCCATGAGTACAATTGAAGTATTGTGTGCAGTTCTGGTTGCCCCATACGGGAAGGGTGTGGATGCTTTGGAGAAGGTGCAAAAGATGTTTCCCAGCATGCTGCCTTGATATTAGCTCTATGAAGAGTTGGCCATCCTTGGATTGTTTTCTCTGGAATGCTGGAGATTGCGGGATGACATAATAGAAGTATGTAACATTGTGATGGGCATAGAAAAAGTAGACAGTCAGAACCTTTTACCCCAGCATGCAAATGTCAAGGATTAGACAGTGTGGCTTTAATGTGAGAGGAGCAATGTTTAAAGGAGATGGCAAATGTTGGTGTAATCTCATTCTTTACCAGCCCACTCTGCATGCATTTGCTCCATCCCAGTCAGATCCTTCCTGCACCGTCGGAACCTCACTACCAGCGCACGCTGCCCTCGGGATGGCTGATATGGAGAGGAGACGGTTGCCCACCTCTTTGCAGAGTGTCGATTTGCAAAGAGAGTTTGGAGAGGTTTGCAAGGGTACCTGTCATGATTTGTCCCGAACAGGACTCTGTGATTTATGGACTGTTCCCAGGGACGCATTCAGAGACTGACATCGAGTGCTGCTGGAAGGTCATGAACTTGGTGAAAGACGCTCTTTGGTCTGCCCGAGCTTTGTTGACCACCCAGCGGAGCGAGATGTCCGTCGGGGAATGTTGCCGACTGGCCCGCTGCAGACTGTCTAAGGTCTTTCCGCTGCTGGACATGGGGAGAAGGGTGTGGTGGAGAAGCCCCTCAAAATAAGGGAATTGATTCCACGCCAGTGGGCCACATGAGTGCCAAAGGTGGGGGATAAATTTGAGCAGTGTGTGTAAACAGTATGGAATGTTTGTATAGCCTCCGAAAATGTCGGATGGATTTTTTTTTTTGCACGGTTCATGTATTGTATATATTTATTACCCGAATAAAGTTATTTTGGGAGAGAAAAAAAATCTGCTTTATTTTTATCCTGAAATTTAAAGTGTTTGTACCTCATCATTACCTGACACAGAGTGGTGAGTGATTAGTGCTGTCAGGGATGATGGTGGCAGATACGGTAGAGACCCACAAGTCAAACTGAAGATGCACCCTGTAACTGGTAAGCTAGAAAATGAGGCAATAAAACTTAGCTGTTTTCATCTGCTTGAAACACTTGTTCATTTGTCTGTGTCCTGGCACATTGTCAGAAACAGAACTCTGGTGTTTTGAACTGCATAATGTAGACGTTCAGCCATTGATTTGGAAATGTAACTTTTCAGGTGTTTACTCTAGTTCTACTCTTGATTTCTCCAGTATCTCTGGAGGACATGGGTATACTGACTTGTCACCCAGTCATGTCCTCCAGAGATGCTGCCTAACCCACCGATTTACGCCAGCATTTTGACTTTTTATGTAAAGCAGTATTTGAAGTTCCTTGTCACCAGTCCTCCATATAAAATTTTAAGGCATAGATGGGGTAGGCAGTCAAAACCTTTTCCCCAGGGAGGAAATGTCAAAGACTAGAGGGCATAGCATTAAGGTGGGAGGGGCAAAGTTTAACGGTGATACGCCCTAATTTTATATATATATAGTGGTGGGCTGCCATGAATGGTGGTGGAAGCATACATTAGTGATATTTAAGATGTTTTTAGCTAGGACATGGATATGCATTGAAATGAGGGATATAGATCATGTACAGGCAGAGAAGATTAGTTGGGATTAGATTCATTAGTTTGGCATCACATTTGGCATGGACATTGTGGACGGAAGGGCCTGTTCCTGTGCTGTACTGTTTTATGTACTGCTGAAGCTTCATGCAACATTTGACTTTGGAATCCATAAATTGGTCTTCTCTGCTTCCCATTGGCCTTGATAATAATTTGGGCAGTACGATGGCGCAGCGGGAGAGTTTGCTGCCTTAGTGCCAGAGACCGGGATTCAATCCCGACTACGGGTGCTGTTTGTATGTTCTCCCCGTCACTGTACGTTTTCTCTGAAACCTTCAGTTTCCTCCCACACTCCAAAGATGTACAGATTTATGGGTTAATTGGCAATTATCTAGCATGTCGGATAATATTAATGTGCTGCGATCGCTGGTCGGTGTGGACTAGGTGGGCCGAAGGGCCTGTTTCTGCACTGTATCTCTAAAATAAACTAAGTCAGGCAAGTGATCTGTATTTCTTGAATGTCAGTCAGCAGATCTGGATGTTTTCCCACACTGGGATTGGATTCTTTGCATCCTAAACTTACATTTCTTCTTCTCCTTATCCTCTTCAAAAACCTCAAAAATGAATTGGTGGAAAGGCAAGATCGGGAGGAAAGCACACTGTGTGTGGGTTTCAGGAAAATATTTGACAAAATAGTGAAAATGGAATTTGGAAAAGATGGTAATAAGCCCGGATCGATGAAAAGTGGTGGTTAGGATGGAACAAGGCATGTTGAGCAGTTAGTGCACTTGGTTAGGAGTGAGTGCTGCTGCCACAGTGGCTCCTGTTCTGGGACATCTTTTGGAAAAAGGATTTGGGAACTTGGTGGGTATAATTTAGTGTCAACCAGTTTTGTGGCATTCGGGGATAAGGATTGAATGGTTTGTAACTTCTGTCTGCGTTTCTCAATAATTCCCTACAACCTACTTCCCAGTAGAAAATATTTCAAAAACTCCTTCAAATCTGGCCTCCAATCTTCTGTCCAGTTCTTTTCTAGTTTCCCCTATTGCACCTTTTGGTTAATTTCTGCCAACCCCAGTACAAATGAACTCCTGATAAGGTTGTGCTGACCAGGGATTTGTGAATGCTGACACCTTGCTCTGGTATGAAAATTAAAAGTAACTACTTGTTGTTAATAGACTGGATTCTGCAATGAAATTGATCGAATGCTACCTGATTGTTATTGACTTTGTAAGGAAATGTGTAGAGGAGTGTGTTGCCTGACCAGAAGCCCTGGATGAATCAGGAAGTCCACAATATACTGGGGACCAGATCTTGGGCATTTGGGTTTGGCAATACAAGGTTATATAGGAAGTTTGGATTCAACCTCTAAGGCCATCAAGAAAGTGAAGGGACACTTTGGGTCTAAAGTAGAGGATCAGACAGATGTTTGGCAGCTAAAGCAGGGCCATTACTTCATAGAAGGGGAAACCAAGTGTAGCTTTGTATGTATTTCTCAGTTTTGGGTTTGGTTTGGCAACAATTCCTTCTAGATGACCATCAGCACAGGAGCACCTCAACACTCTGCTCATTTCTCTGCTCTATGCTTTAGGGCTATGCCTGTGTAGACAGACACTGCTCCAATGCCATGTGCTATTATCACATCATTCAATATTGCTCACAATCTTGGGAAGACAAAGGAGTTGATTATTGACTTAAGGAATAAAAAGCCAATGATTCATGAACCCGTTTCCAAAAGGATGGCAGTGTAGAGGGTCATTTGCAAAGAAAGCTCATCAACACTACCTGACGATTGAGGAGATTCCGTATGCTGCGAAATACTCTCTTGGACTTCTACAGGTATACAGCAGAGAACGTACTGACTGGTTGCACCATGCCTTGATTAGGTAAATTGAATGCCAATGAAGGCTGTAGAAAATAGACATTGACTGGTTTGTGGGTATTGACCCCTCCATCATCAAAGGAATCTACATGAGGTGCTGCCTCGAATGCAGCCAATATCATAAAAGACCCACACCATCCTGGCCACACACTGATCTCACAGCTATGATCTGAAAAAGATACAGGGGCCTGAGAATCATGATCTCCAGGTTCAAGAACAGCTTCTTCCCAGCTGCTGCCAGGCTCTGGAACCACACTGCACAACCCTAACTTGCCAACAAAAGGCTCTGTTTTTTTTGCACTGTGTACTTTGTACACACTGGTATTACTGAATATGCAATCAATAATTCAAATGAATTTTGTGTTAATATACAACAAGTAAGAATCTTGTTGTCCTGTTCCTGGTACATATGACAATTAAACATTTATGATTCCAAGCTCTTGTGTGGGACGCTTATTGTCTACGGTGGGGTAGAAATTATCTATTGTTTCTCAGCCCTAATTCTTAAGTGCTATGGTGTGAGCAGTGTTTGGTTAAACTGGATTTTTCATGATTTCAATCAATAGCTGGTAGTAATATTGCATTATATAACTTTTTTTCCCTTTAATGCAGCCTTTCTTCCCTCCAGACTGCTGGCATATCCCCATTCCCTTGTATATGTCAGCTGCTGTCAATTGACCTGCCTTTTTTTATGATCCTCTAACTTGCTCACCCATTCCGTGAAAGTATCCAAAATTATGGGACCATTTCTTCACTACTCTGGGAGATGTCCAACTATCACCTAGGGAAGTGTGAACCATATCTTGCGAACTTGTCTTTAAACACTTAATGCTTCAACTTTCAAACTCGGTATCTGTATTCAAATACAATTAACCTAGCAAAATAGATTAACTGGTGCAGGGGCACATACTGAGGAGATTATTACCTTCGGAGCAATGCTCTTGGATACAAAACGTCTGAAGGCACAACGCATCAGGCAGCATCCGTGGCAGGAAATGTACCGACTAT
>CM075984.1:28901994-29276597 GCA_038087875.1 Malacoraja senta
CCGCATGGCCTACTCCAGCGCCTATTGTCTATTGTCTATTCCCGAGAGGTGGCGCCATCGAGTGTGACTGCCTCGCCTGCAGCTGTCTGTCCTTTCATTCTTTTTGTTATTTTTAGTCTGTGTTAAAGTTTGTTTTTGGAGGTCTCTTTGGCTTTTTTATGTGGGGGGAGGGGGAAACTTTCTTAGTCACTTCCTGGTCGAGGATGCGACTATTCTCCGAGCTGCATCTTCGCCCCCGTCCTCGTGGCCTACCACCTGGACTGGTGCACTGGATTCCATCGCGGAGCGGCAGATGCCTTACTAGGGTCGCCTTGTTGGAAGCTCCGGAGTGCTGGGACTGCTGACTTAGAACATCGTGGAGCTGTGGTCTGTGGAGCTTCCAGCCGCTGGCGGCGCTGACTTTCCAGCCGTGTGCAGCGCTGACTTTCATCGCGGAGCCTGGGATCTCTCGCCGAGTTCGCCAGCATTGATTCTCCGCCCAGCTAGGCCTGTGGACTTCAGAAACCGCAGTGTCTGGTAGGAAGCGGCCGATTTGGAGGCTCCGGGCCGCTGAGAGTGTTCTTCCGTTCGAGGGCCTGAAACATCGGGCCCGTAGAGGCGACTGCGGAAGCCTTCCATCACAGTGGGAAACGTTGATTCTGCTGTGGGGGGATGTTTTATGTTAAATTCTAAAGTGTTGTGTTTATCTTATCGTATGCTGCATGGTAACTCCAATTTCACTGCACCAATTGGTGTATGTGACAATAAATGTCCTTTGTCACCATATTGGAAGACCAGAGCCCTTCTAACATCTAGCTCGAGTTTTCTACAAATTATGGTATATTTGGTTGCATGGGTTTGAGTTCCTTGGTGACGAGGATAAACCTTGCACCAGGATTGTTTACTTTACAATATAGGAGGTAGGTAGGGTAAATGTTGTTCCATTTCATTTTTTTCAGTCTGATGTAAATTTTGGAGCTCTTAAAAAAAATTTAAAAAAAATTTTTTTTTAATCTACCTAAGAGGTAGACAAGGAATTGGTTTGGAGAGCAGGAAGAAAACTTGTTTACAGTGTCTTTACCCAAGCAAGACTGAAATAAGTTAAAGTTTGGATGGATAAAGAATCTGTTTTAAAGCACACTGGAGCAAAGGTGGTTCTTAAGATATGTGAAATTAAGTTAGCAAATGCTGCCCGACCTGCTTTCCAGCAGCACCGTTGGCTCAATTTCAGCAGTTGCAGTCTTGTGCCTCCATATTTTCTTTAAGAGATTGTTGTAATGCTCTTCTGATAGAATGGCTATAGCTCTTCTGATAGATGCCTTTATCATAAAAAGAGATAAAGAATGTAATGTTTTTTTATGTTACAATTAGTTGCTCGTTTTCCTTCCCCAGGTAGTTGTGTGGTTATGGGTTGAGCTGGTTTAATTGTATTATCTCTTGAAGATTGAATCTGAGCCCAATTGTCTTTTAACATATTTCCATGTGTTCCTGTCCCTCGGGGAGGTTCATGCAATCTTTTAATGACCTGCATTTCAATGAGGAGACAAAACTTGCAACAGGTGCTATCATTGTTGGTGAATAGTCCGCATAGATACAGAAGCACCAGGCGTGATGCAGCAGCAGATATTTTTCCATTTGATTGCTGCATTGAGCAATTTCAACCAAGATGGATATCTTTCAATTAATTTTACCTATTTAAATACTTTTTTTTAGTTTAGAGATACAGCGCGGAAACAGGCCCTTAGGCCCACCGTGTCCATACCGACCAGCGATCCCCACATTAACACTACCCTTTACACTAGGGACAATTTACACATACACCAAGTCAATTAACCTACATACCTATACGTCTTTGGAGTGTGGGAGGAAAGTGAAGGTCACGGGGAAAACCCACGCAGGTCATGGGGAGAACGTACAAACTCCATACAGACAGCACCTGCAGTCGGGATTGAACCCGGGTCTCCGGTGCTGTAAGGCAGCAACTCTACTGCTGCGCCACTGTGGCTGCCCGTATAATGTTTTCCTGGAGGAAGTACCATGTACAGGAAAATTGAATGTTGCTTGGAGCTCCTCAAAATAGAATTCAAACCTGTACTGCCTACATCCTGATTAATTACTGCAAATTAAACATTAGTTGGCAATTATACTTAAGCATTAAACCATTGTATCCAAGTGGAAGCAGATTTCAACATTGGTGTGTTTGAAAAGGCATATTCTAAGTTGTGCTTTTTTGCATTGCAACACGCATTAGAATCGGTTATAAAGACGTGCAGCATGGATACAGGTCCTTCAGCCCACTATGCTAATCTTCAACCACCCATTTGTACTATTCCTACATTAATATTTTATTTTCTTCATATTCTTATCGACTCTCTGGGTTCTACTACTCGCCTGCATGTCCAGGGATAGTTTTACAACGGCTAATTAACCTACCAGCTAACTACAATTGCTAATTTGAAATAGTTCCCGAAGTCTTATTTCTTATTTGTATTAATGGCTACTATATCTGTGGTTGTGGCTGCTTTGCCCTTTTGTGTGTCAATCTTTGTTTCTAATGAACATTATGATGGAGCCTTCAGAGCCCTCCATTGCATGATGATCTGGGGTCATCACCTTGTTTTGTGAGCAGATATTTTATTGTTAAACTGATATTTTTTCTTAAACTCAGGTGAACATTGCTGTTCCTCCTCATGAGGACCAGTCTGACGTTATTAAAATCACCGGGCTGGCATCCCACCTGGACCGAGCCCGAGAGGGGTTACTTGAGCGTGTGAAGGAGCTACAGATGGAGCAGGAGGACCGGGTAAGCAGATTCCTCAGGATATCCAAACTCTGATCTCCCTTTTGTCCGTAGACCTAATTGCAAGTTTCCCATTGCCCAGCCTAGACCAGAACCCTCTTGCCCAACCCCGATACCTGGCATAGCTTTTACAATTTTGTAAATGACCCAGAACAAGAGCACCTAACCTTAAAATAGGATCTCGGTTATTCCGATATTTCACTACAAAAGCAGTGGGATGCCAAAATGCCGACAGTGATGATGAGATGAAAATTTTGTTGAGTATTGGTTCTTGCTCCAGCTGTGTTTGGTTTGTTTGATGCTGGGTTTGAAATAATGTTGGAAGAACTGACTCGATGTGTGGAAGGTTCAGATGCTCATTTGTTTGTTGTGGCAGTCAATCCAGGCTATATGATCTTAAATGAAATAAACAGTTTTGTCCAATTTAAGATAAAATTGGTACAATTTTACCACGCCAGCAGCGTGTTTGTTATTTCTACTTTTTTTAGTGTGTCTCTTGGTGTGTCTTGTGTTGGGGGGGGGGGGGGAAGGGGGGAACTGCTTTCGGTTGCCTCCTTCACGGAGAGGCGACTTTTCCCATGTCGCCTCCCTCGCAGCCTAACACCATGGATTGGAGCGGCCTTTCCTGGAGTCGGGCCCGGAGCATCGGCAGCAGGCGCAGCGTGGACTTTCCATCGCGTAGCGGGCGAACCCTTTTCGGGGGTTGCCAGAGAGGAGTGCTCCGATCGCTGGCCTGGTGACTTTGGCATCATGGGGCTATGGTCTGTGGAGCTTCTAGCCACGGGCGTGGCGTGGACTTACCTGGGATCCCTTGCCGGGGATCGCCAGAGAAGATCTCCGACCGCCGGCCTGCGGCTTATAACATCCTGAAGCCGCGGTCTGCGGAGCTTCTAGCCATGGGCGTGGCGTGGACATACCATCCGGAGCCTGGGATCTCTCCCCGGGGATCGCCGGAGAAGAGTTCCGACCGCCGGCCTGCGGCCTACAACATCCTGAAGCCGCTGTCTCCGGTAGGAAAGTGCAGATTCGGGACATCAAGAGTGTGTTCGACCGTCCGGACGTCGGAGTTTCATTCACCCCGACGAGATGGCCTGTACATCGGGCTGTCCGTAGCGGCGAGTACGGAGGGTTTATGGCCTCGACCACAGGTGAACAAGGAGGAGGACTGGCTGAACTTTGTTGCCTTCCACCACAGTGAAGAATGCTGTGGTGGATGTTTGTTACATTTTATTGTGTATTGTGTGTTTTTAAGTATATCGCTGCTGGTAAATTCATTTCACTGCACCTTCGGGTGTATGTGATGAATAACTTTGACTTTGGTGGTATGATTCTGTGCCATTGGGTTTGATCCAAGTCAATGGATCACGACCGTGCGTGAGTAGTGAGTACTTTCTCAAACCTTTGGCTGCTTTCTGAAATGACCATTACAGATGTTGCGCTAAACTGATTTAGCCTGTGTAATTGCTGGACCTGGACTTGTAGTAATACCAAGGCTTGGAGCAGGAATAAGGAATGCATCGGATGCACTCAGAATTATTCCCACATCCCATGTCCATGCACGGCTTGTCTGGCTGTATGTCCATGCACGGCCTGTCTGGATTTGCCTGTTTGAATTTGCCTGTTTTTCTTTCCTCAAGGCATTGAGAAGTTTCAAGTTGACTATCTCTGTGGATCCACGCTATCACCCAAAGATTATTGGAAGGAAGGGTGCAGTGATTACCCAGATTCGTGTTGATCATGATGTGAATGTGCAGTTCCCTGACAAGAATGATGAAAATCAGGTATGGGGTTCCTCCTAGTCGTTCCACTTTGGAAGTTGCAACCTCCAGGGTACTACGATAGTGAACCCCCCAAATCCCCAGGTGGGACTACCAGTGGCCATTTTTATTACAAGACATCTTAACTAATTCAGCAACTGAGAATGTTCCTGAGGCATCTCTAAGGAGCTCCCTGCTCTCTGCAATGGGTGATCACACTTGGAATGGCAGCTTTAATCAGTTTTGTATTGCATTGTGTTTGAGTCCAGTTACCAGGGTGGAGCATTCCCATCTTTAAGAGGGAGTGGCGTGGGTAGCTGGTGACCAACTGCATGTTTATAGGGTGGCTGGGTCAGTAAATAAGAGGAATAAAAGCATATACCAGGTGGTTTGAGGTTAATGTATAGCCTAGCACTGGCCGATACCAGATGGGTCAGTCTTGTTTCAAACCTGCTGTTGGAGGGAGTGCAGTGATCCACTTCAACCTGTTATTTGGAGTAAAATGCAAAAAATGCTGGAGACACTCGGCAGAAATCTGAAGGGTCTTTGCCCTTCTGTTAACTCTTTCCTGTGCCGTAGATGAGGCCTGATCTGCTGAATGTTTCCAGCATTTTTTTTTGTTTTGGGTTTCCAGCAGCTTCAGGTTTTTTGATCTTCAGTGTTATTTGAAGTGCTGTCGCTCTGAGAATGCGTCAGAAATGGTGGTGGTGACTATTAGCCCAAGCAATCCACTTGCTGCAATGCACAAATATGCTCCATTATTGTGTGTAACCTGGGTCCACTTCTCTGCTGTAGGATCAGATAACTATTATCGGTTATGAGAAAAATACAGAAGCTGCCAAGAAAGCCATCATGAAAATAGTTACTGAGCTGGAGGAAATGATTTCCGAGGATGTTGCACTCAACCACAGAGTTCATGCCCGTATCATTGGTGCCCGTGGGAAAGGCATCCGCAAAATCATGGAGGACTTCAAGGTGAGCTGCCATGTTGTGTTCAACGTCGGGTGAGTTCGTCCCAGTGGCGAGAACAGTGCTGTATTGTGTGGGGTAAAGAATTGTCATTACCTCAGAAGGAGATAAATGAAAGTGCAGATGAAGGGCGGGCAGAATCTGTTGTGCAGCCACTGAGATCAAAACGCGCGAGATGGAATCTCTTGTGAGAAAGTAGAATTGGCTCTGAATCGGGTGAGAAGCTAGGGTCAGCAGTTTATACATCAATTGGATTGTCTTTCAAATTTATGTGTAGATTTATCACGCCTGTGTATCCAAAGCAATCATCAATAAATGCTGGTAGACAAAGCTGGAGAAACTCAGCGGGGGAGGCAGCACCTATGGAGCGAAGGAATAGGTGACATTTTGGGTCAAGACCCTTCTTCAGACTGATGTCGGGGGAGGGGGGGAAAGAAACAAAGTGGAGACAGTGGGCTGTGGGAGAGCTGGGAAGGGGAGGAGAAGGAGGGAGAAAGCAAGGACTACCTGAAATTGAAGTCAATGTTCATGCCGCTGGGGTATAAACTACCCAAGCAAAATATGAGGTGCTGTTCCTCCAATTTGCGGTGGGCCTCACTATGGCCATGGAGGAGGCCCAGGATAGAAAAGTCGGATTTGGAATGGGAGGGGGAGTTGAAGTTCTGAGCCACCGGGAGATCAGGTTGGTTATTGCGAGAGGAGGTGTTGGGCGAAGTTATCGCCAAGCCTACGCCTGGTCTCACCGATGTAGAGCAGTTGACACCTGGAACAGCAGATGCAATAGATGAGGTTGGAGGAGGTGCAGGTGAGCGTCTGCCTCACCCGGAAAGACTGCTTGGGTCCTTGGATGGAGCCGAGGGGGGAGGTAAAGCGACGTGTTGAATTTCCTGCAGTTGCAAGGGAAGGTACCAGGGGAGGGGGTGGTTTTGAGTGGGAAAGGATGAATTGACCAGGGAGTTACGGAGGGAACGGTCTCTGCGGAAAGCAGAAAGGGGAGGAGAGATGTGGCCAGTGATGGGATCCCGTTGGAGGTGGCGAAAATGTAGGAGGATTATATGTTGTATGCATCGGCTGGTAGGGTGGAAGGTGAGGACAAGGGGGACTCTGTCCTTGTTACGAGTAGGGCGATGGGGAGTGAGAGCGGAGCTGCAGGATATGGAGGAGACCTTGGTGAGAGCCTCATCTATAGTAGAAGAGGGGAACCCCCGTTCCCTAAAGAATGAATACATCTCCGATGCCCTGGTTTGGAACCCCTCATCCTGGGTGCAGATGCGGCGTAGACGGAGGAATTGGGAGTAGGGGGTCTTTACAGGAAGAGTCCTTACAGGAAGCAAGGTGGGAAGAAGTGTAGTCCAGATAGCCATGGGAGTCAAAGCGTTAGTAGTAGATGTCGGTCAGTAGTCTGTTACCTGCGATGGAGATGGTGAGGTCTGGAAACGGTAGGGAGATGTCGGAGTGGTCCAAGTGAATTTGAGTGCCGGATGGAAGTTAGTGGTGAAATGGATGAG
This sequence comes from Malacoraja senta, assembly GCA_038087875.1. Classification (NCBI taxonomy): domain Eukaryota; kingdom Metazoa; phylum Chordata; class Chondrichthyes; order Rajiformes; family Rajidae; genus Malacoraja; species Malacoraja senta. The sequence continues at coordinate 28,909,008 of CM075984.1, forward strand.
GTCAGTGAGTTCTGCATGTGTGCAGGAGGTCGCACCAATGCAGTCATCAATGTAGCGGAGGTAGAGTTCGGGGGATAGGGCCAGGGTACGCCTCGATCAAGGATTGTTCAACGTACCCTACAAAGAGGCAGGCATAGCTGGGGCCCATGCGCTGCCCATAGCTACGCCTTGTATTTGGAGGAAATGGGAGGAGTCAAAGGAAAACTGGTTGAGGGTAAGGACCAGCTCCGCTACGAGGACGAGAGTATTAGTAGATGGGGATTGGTTGGTTCTGCGGTCTGACTAGCTTGATGTTATTCAGCTCCTGTTATCCCAATCTGGTGTCTTGTGATAATGGCTGATTTGGCTTGGTGTTGCACTGGAACCCCATGTGCCTATAGGAAGTTTGTTCTCATGCAACAAGTCAGGGCTGCTGTGGGAAAGTCGCTGATCTTGTACCATGGAGTGATAGACTGATGGAGTTTGGAAAGAGGGGGGGGGGGGGGGAGATGAAAGAAGTGGGGTACTGAATGCAGATCAGGAATTTCGCAGATTGTGGAAAGGCTGCATGGGTCCTCGCTCAAAAAAAATAAACCATCGGTGAACTAAAATTTCTGGCTGTTTGAAACATTGGAAGCCTTTTTCTATCTAAATGTGCTCTGCCCTTAAACTTTGCATGCTCTTCACTGGGATTGGCATCTTGCTGGATGTTTTCCAAATCAGGAAGTTATCATTTTTGCTTCTGCTGCAGGTTGACATCCGCTTTCCTCAGCCTGGGGCAGAGGACCTGGACCGTGTCACGGTGACCGGTCTGCCTGAGAACGTGGATGAGGCTATTGACCATCTCTTAAACCTGGAGGAGGAATATGTAAGTACATTTGAGTATTGCTACTCTACCAATAGAGACAATATCCCCTTTTTAACAACAGAGGTTTTAGTGGCTTTTCCAAGGTGTATGAATTGGACTTGTCCTAATTCTAGCCTCTTGCACATTCCCCAATCAGGCAGCAAATCTATAACTGCAGCATCTCAAAGGCTTCAAAGGTCTTTTATTGTCACCTGTTACCATACAGCCATACAAAAAAAAAAGCACCAAGGCACACAACTACATAAGTTAACAAACATCCACCACAGTGGATTCCACATTCCTCACTGTGATGGAAGGCGATAAAGTCTAATCTTCCCTAATTTTTTAACCTGCGGTTGGGCAATCGAACCATTGGTCGGGGTTGTCGAAGCCCCCGCGGCTTGGAGCTCCCGATGTCTGTCTCTAACCAGAGACCGCAAGCTCCACGATGTTAAAGTCCGCAGCTGGAGCTCAGAGGTCGATCTCCGGCAGGGACCACCAGCTCCGCGATATTAAGTCCGGCAGGCTCCCGCTGTTGGAGCTCCCAAAGTCGGTTCCCAGCAAAGGCCTCCAGCTCCTCGATGTTAGGCCGCAGTGCGGACGGACATACGATATGGAAAGAAATTGCATCTCCATCGAGGTAAGAGATTAAAAGTTTCCGCCACCCCACCCGGTGGAGAGAAGGAATGGGTGACATACCACCCGAAACATCATCCATTAAATTTTGCTTATCTGCTTATAGAAAATGTTTTCTTGGGACACTTTGCCATGTCAAAGTGGCTTTACAAATCCAGATAGTTAAACAATGAATAGACTGGAGATGCATCATCCCACTAATGTAGATCCCTAATATGAGTGGACACAAGGGTTAATTGGATTAAGGAATTAGATTCTCATTATTGTACGGCTGCTTTTTTTTACTTTTACTCGTGAAGTTGATTTTAAAGCCTTAATTAGTTAGTTGTTCGGACCTGGTGGCTTTTAGTTAATTTGTCCTTGAGTGAAAACGAAAAATGCAGGAAAACCTCAGCAGGTGAAGCAACAGCTGTGGAGCAAGAAACGGGATTAAATTTAAATCGATTATTTCTGGCGTTTTCTGCTTTTGTTTTGGATTTCCAGCACCTGTAGTTATTCACTTGTAGAACATTATCTCCTCAGATGTCGGATGTTGTTGAGAATGAGGCAATGCAGGCATACCTGAAGCCAGCATCCCGTGTGGATGAACCAAAAGCCTCTTCCAAGGGCTTTGTGGTGAGAGATGCTCCGTGGACTAGCGGCACAGAAAAGGTGAGGGATGTTTTGGGTTCCCAGTTCAGTTGGCCCATATGGTGCATGGTCCTGTGGGGGAACTCTTGTCAGTAAGTGTGGTGTCAGCCTGGGGCTTCAATAGCAGCTTGTAGCATTCATGGTGATGGGGTTATGCTGCAACTGGTCTCTGCTGATCTGGAGGTGGTGCCTTGGCAGATGAGACCTGCTGGACATGGAGGTAAAAATAATAACAGAAGTAGGCCACGTGGACCCTCATGCCTGCCCTGCCATTCAAAGTGATCATGGCTGATCTGTCCAACTCTTCTGGACAATTTCCCCATGGTCCTCAATCCCATACTCCTAAAGTTTAACTACCTCCCAGTGATCTATCCTCCAACTCTTTGGAGTGGAGAATTCCACCGATTCTCCATCCTCTGAGAAGGAATTCTTACACACCACAATGGAAGAAATATACTTTGTACAGTTTTTTTTAACTTCTAGCTTGAGTTTCATATATGAACATTAGTTTAAGCACAGGAAATCTGTTTACGCAACAGAAAATTGGACTGATAGCCAGTCCTGTTCCTGCCCAAGTACCAATGTTTCTCTTCAGTGTTTCAGATTCCTTCCCTCCCCTCCTGAATGCAATGACTTGCACATGCCGAGTTTCCATGATGTTTCCATGACTTACAAATATTCTTATCTACCTGGCATCTTTTCATGCATCTTGGAACACTACTTGCTCTGAGGATGACCAACCCATCCATGTGGGCCACTTGCTAACTGGTAGTACGTGTCAATATCTAAAGCAGGAGGCAGGATGAATGGGTCTCCTCCTGTGGAGCTGATTAATTGTACTGCTCGTCCTTTTTATTAACCTTCCTTTCCTATCTTAATTCTAGATCTTCCTATTCAATTTCATTCTACACATGCCACAAAATACCTTCATTCTTTGCTTCCATCTGCAATTGCACCAAGTTTGAAATCCAGAGCCAGGTTTTAAACCATCATAGAAAAATCTCTTGACTTTAATGAAGGGACAATGCCTCGCCCAATATGTCCCATGGAAGGACAAACCCTCAACTGAACATTTGTTATAAACTGGTTGATAATGGGAATGTTTATAGCTTGATTTATTGGAAATGCAATGTTTCTGAATTTTTCCTCTTGTATTGCACTCTCTAGGCTCCAGACATGAGTAGCTCTGAAGATTTCCCAAGTTTTGGTGCCCCGGTTGCTCCAAAGACTTCGCCTTGGGGACCGAAAAGATTCTGAGTTGGAAAAAGCTATTTTCCCTTTCCCTCCCAACTCCATACAGCTGGGCTACCAAGATGTGCTTCCTGTTTAATTCCAATTCAGCAGCCTAGCAAGTAATTAGTATAGCCAAAACAACTTCCTGTGTCAAGTTTTCCAAGAACACAAGCAGCATGATTATAGGTCAGACCTGTGAGCCACTCTTATACTTGTGTAATGGTGACTCTTGCACCCACAGCATTCCACATACCCTGACACGCACAACTTGAGTTGAAACTGACTTGCTTTGACATGATTTTCACACTTAGCAGCCCAAATTGCATCTCTGCACCCAGCATACAACTTTGCTCTGCAGTTATTTTTGGAGCTGAATTGACATTTACAGGGGATTGAAGCAAAGACTGGGTGGGTTGTAGTCTCCTCTTTGCCCCTGGAGCCAGCATCCTTTTCCCTGCCTTTGCAGTTTTCCTTAGAGTGCAGTCACTTTAATCCTTCACTGCCTGTTGCTTTGGAGCCCCGAGTCTGTTATTACACCTGTGCTTGGGATGTACCTGCAATTCTGACAGTATTTGGGAATGATGGTGAAAACCCAAATCCTAAATTGGCCTTGTTAATGCCAATCTCGTAGTCCTCCTTAAGCCATTGATACAAGACCACTTCAAAGTTCATGGTCTCTTTGTGGCTTCCTCTTCCTTGGGAGAAGGCTGTTGTTCACACTGTGATGTTGCTTTGTCCAAAAAAAAAAAATAGTGGCTGAAAAACTCCTAAGCACAGAGTGTAAATGGAACGTGAGGGTCAGTAGTGGATGAGTACCAAGGGGATTTAAAATTATCAAATCAAGCCAAATTAAATCACTTCAACTATTCCACTGCCAAAGACTCAGCTGACTGACCATTTCCAAATGGATCAAAGCTAGAGCAGTGACTGACAAACTATCATGAAGGATGAGTCCTTAATTACCTACCCTGGAGGGGTGTGTTTATCTCCCCAAGTTTGCTCCTGGTAGTGTAGATTTCCTTTTGTATGTAAAGAATTGGTTATGTGAAGTAAACACAAAACAAATTAGAATGATGATGTTTTGCCTACCCTCTGCTTTGCTTAGTGTTTCTGTACAGTTTTCGTGTATAGAAAAGACACTAAATTATTAGAATTCTGTGCTTGTGTGTAAATATTATACATATCTCATTGACTTTGGGCCAGTCAGTGCAGTTGTTCCAAAGAGCTTGGGAAGGGTGAGATGTACATTCTCGAGACAGAATGTATAAAATCTACTACTTGCATTTGGATGCAACAATCTCATTAAGGGGAAAGTGGTTCTAAAGTTTCCTTGTGCAGGTGTGGACTGCCAAAGTCAGTTTAAAATAGAAACTGGGGAGTTGATCAGATCTCCCCCAACACTACAAATTCAAGGCCAACACTGTCAGGTTGCTAAACCATCTTTGCTGGATTTCTGTTCCTAATAAACTGCGTGCAGTCTGCTTAACACATGCACAGTTTGATCAACCCTTATCCATGGTTGATAATCCAGAGGTTGGCAGGGGAGGGGGAGGAGTGGAGACAGGAGAGTGAACCACAGTCTGCAAAGAATATTTTGTAGCTTGAGAGATGTTGCCCACCAACTTTAATGGTGGACAGGGGTCCTTGTTGCCTGAACAAAGAGGGTGGGTATAGTTTTCATTTGGGGTCAGTTGGTTTTAGAAACTGAACTTGCTGATGTACTTAACAAAAACACTAAGGCATTGGGTATGAGGTGATTTGATTAAAGTTTCTCTCTGCCATAACAGGTTCTCTGTAATTTCTCTTCATTGTGATGGAGGCCTTTGCATCAGAACCTGCATCCCAAGAAGTAAAAACTTTTGCTGTGGCTGTTTCCAGGTTAATTGTCTGCACATTTTCTGTCAACTTAAAAAGAGAAACTTGGCCTCTTTGAGTTTCTCTTGTTCTTAACAGAATCTGAATATTGCTTCTCAATCTTTAGATTTTGGAGGAGAGATTATGTACTCTAAGTTTGTCAATTCCTGGTTGTGGATTTAACTGTCAAGTTTATAAAACATTCCTGTCATAGTTCTGGGAAAGAAAAATTCAACCTTTAACTTTGCGCCCTCGCTGCAGCCCCAATGCTGGAGATGCCTGGAGACAAGGCAGCAATTAATTGATATTTGAGCGGGTAATGAGTTGTCCTCGTGGCTCCATTATGCTTCCCCCCCCCTCCCCACACCCAATCTGATTATCTCTTTGCTGGCACTTTAAACTCAAGGTGAGACTCTACTCAGTTGTGCAAGTGCATATCTTGTTAATGTTTTTATTTACCTGGGGTTAAAAGAAAATTTGCCTTTTCTTTTTGAAATGTGCTAATCTTCTCGGGGGCTTCTGTGCATTTCCCTGGCACAGGCTGAGAACAATGGTAAAGACTGCCTTTTTCTCAAGTGGACGTGAAACACCAAGCTGTGTATTTGGTACCATGCTCTCTCGCAGAATGCAGCTCGGCCAGTATTGTCAGCCTGACAACACACTAGATTCCGTGCACTTTCCAATTTCATGTCCAAGCATTAGGTGCCATGTCCTTTTTTCCCCATTTCGGTCCATTTTGCTCAAACCATTAATGTTCAACATCCCATTATTCTGTCCTCTGTTAATCCCTGTCCTATTGATATAATGAAGGATTTGAGAATCGGGCCTGTTTTCACTACTCACACTTGTTCAAGTCTTCCATGTTGATGCAATACAAAGAACAAGCAGTTTCCATGTAAGACCCATTGGCCTTAACTCTGAATGGAGATATGCAAATGTACAGGAGATATGGATGACACTGGAATTTTATAAATCCAAAATAAAAAAATTGAATAACTAGTATTTCTGTAGTTTTTTTTAAATCATGCAAGTATAGGCTTGCTGTGAATGCATTAGAATTGAAATTTATCCAGTTTGATTCTGTCTTGGCAATTGACCGATGTACACTGTTTTGACAACAGGTTTTGAATAGACCAGTTACTAAGGTTAGAAGGGAAGTGGATCATGTAGTAATCACAAGTCAAGGATGCGTTTGTGGGATGTAAGCATCACTGAATGGCATTAATTTTTGTTGGTGTCATTTGTCTAATAAAGCAGACCCCCTTCTGTCTTCCATCTTTGTAGATGGTTGAAAGATGATAAGAATTTTTTAATCTTCACTTAGTTCTGATTAAATAAATGTCCTGGACCTGAAACGTCAACTGTTCTACACTCCAGAGATGCTGCCTGACTGGAGGGATCCAGCAACTTTTTTTTTTTTCCTCTTTGGTTTTCCAATAACTGCAGGCATTTTTCTTGGTGTGTCCTCGCCTGGAGTATCGGTCACCTTGTAATTAGCTCGTTCTAAGCTCCCCCAGCCTAGTTTTAGTCAATAAAATACTGAATCAAGCACTTGAGCAACTAAACTTTATTTTGGATAACACAACACAAATTCCCCTATATAATACCTAACCATCGCAGGTTTGATCCTTGTATCTGCTTGGCCAAGTCCTTCTAGCATTGTGCAAGCAGAGACACTCCAAAAGGTCACGCAGTCCCAAGCGTTCTTTCAGAAGATCGGCATCGGACCTCGTGGGAGCTACCTTTTATAGGTCCCCGAACCTTGAGGGGCCGAACCACAAGGGGGTAGTCTCTATACAGTCCAATAACACATATCGATTAACACAGTACATGAGACAGTTCCCTAACCCAATAACACAGTAACTAATACATTGTATCTGGCGAAGCTTTGAGATGGAAGTTAACACAGATGAATTATGCAACATGTGCCCTGGGATTCAGACAACCCAGCCAAAGCTTAACCAATCAACAACTATCCAAATAAGGCTTTGCAACATTATTTACACTATGTATATCTGGTTTGCATTGACCCAGTCAGTTCCATGCAATTTACACCTTATTGTAGGACACTGCAGATGTCCAATTCTTTCCCGGCAGCTCTTATCTAGGTCACAAACAAACTGGCACCATTCAGCAGCTTGTCCCAGTTCTGCAAAAGCACGTTTAACTTGACCAAAACAGCCTAGCAGCACACAAGCCTTTACTCAATTTTAATACCATGGCGGCTCCAATTTAGCCAGGATTAACAACCTCTTGCCTAAAAGTTTGGAATGAATGCATTAAGACTTGTTACACTAGTTCCTGGGATGGTGAGCTTGCTGTGAATAAACTAAGTTTGTGTTTTCTAGAGTGGAGAAGAATAAGGGTAAATCTCATTGAAAGTCCTTGCCGGCTTGGTGGGCAGAATGCAAGGAGGATGAAGAAGGGTATCAACCCGAAACGTCACCATTCCTTCTCTCCAGAGATGCAGCCTGTCCCGCTTAGTTACTCCAGCCTTTTGTGTCTATTTTCTTCTCTATCCTGCCTACAATAGTATCAGATATCTATTAAATCTCACCAGTTTCAAAACAACCCCACAACCACAACTGACTTCAAGACAATTTGTTGCTTCCCAGTCCTTTCTCACACCTCCACCCATCTTAATACAATAATTAAAACATTGAACCTGATCAGCCATTCTGACGATCATGGTCGATCTTGTACCATGGCTCCAATTTTTACAGCACTATCACCTTATCCCTGGATTCTAATAAAATCCAGCGAACTTGCAGCCTGGTTAATTGAAAATGTTACTCCACTGTTCAAGAAGGGAGCGAGGGGAAACTAAAGGCTGGTTAACCCGACTTCAATGGTTGGTAAGATTTTGGAGTCCATTATTAAGGATGAGGTTTCCAAGTATTTAGAAGCACGTGATAATATAGGCCAGAGTCAGCATGGTTTTGTGAAGAGATCTTTCCTGAGAAATTTGTTGGGATTATTTGTGGAAGTAAATAGGATAAACAAAAGAGAGTCTGGATGTTTACTTGAATTTTCAGAAGGCCTTTAAGGTGCTGCATGTGAGGCTGCTAAACTGGATGAGGGCCCATGGTATTGGAGGGTAGATGCTAGCATGGATAGAAGATTGGCTGAATGACAGAAGGCAAAGTGGAAAAAGAGGGTCTGTTTCCTGGTTGGCTTGTTGTGAATACTGGTTTCCGGTTCCACATTGGTCTGCGTGTTGGGTTCGCTATTCCACATGTTGTATATTGATGATGGAATTAATGGCTTTGTGGACAAGCTTGCGAATTATACGAAGATGGGTGGAGGGGCAGGTAGTGTAGAGGAATCAGGGAGTCTAAAGAAGTTGGGAGAGTGGGCAAAGAAGTGGCAGATGGATTACAGTGTTGCAAAGTGTGTGGTGGTAGGAATAAAGTTGTAGACTTTTCTAAATGGGGATGCTATTCAGAAATTGGACATGCTAAGGGACTTGGGAGTGCAGGAACCCAAAATGTTAATTTGCAGTTTGAATTGGTAGTAAGGAAGGCAAATACAATGTTCGAATCCATTTCAAGAGTACTAGAATATAAAAGTAGGGATGTAATGTTGAGGCTTTATAAGGCAGTGGTCAGACTGCATTTGGGGTATTGTGAGCGGTTTTGGACCCCAAATCTGTTGGAGGAATTTTATTATTGGGTAAATCCACATCTGACATATGGCAGTTGTTTAAAGTTCAATGTTCAGGACTGGCATGTTCCAGTAAAGTGGAGGGATAAAGATGGCAAGGTATGGGAACTTTGGATGACCAAAGAGGTAGTAAAATTGGTCAAAAAGAAAAAGGAAGCGTATGTATGGTTTAAGATGAAATCTGACAGGGCCTTTGAGGAAAGAATTCAAGTGGGAGATCAGAAGGGCCAAACGTGGTGACTAAATATCTTTGGTGAATTGAATGAAATAAATTCCAAGGCTTTTTATATGCATTAACAAACGGGGTAACTCGGAAGGGGGTTAGACCCCTCGAGGATAAAGGATGGAATTTTGCTTGTAGTCAGAGGATGTAGGTGAGGTACTAAACAGTACTTTGCATCCTTGCAACAGTAGGATCAATGTGGTTAATACTGTCATGGGAGTTTGAAATGAAGGAGGTTGTTTTTGGGGCTCTTGAACATTTAAGGTGGATAAATCCCCAGGCCCTGATGGGATCCATCCCAGGTTATCAAGGGAGGCAAGGAAAAATTTGCAAGGGCATTAAAGATATTTGCATTTTCGCTAGCCCCAAGTGAGGGCCCAAAGGACTGGAGAGTAGCCAATGTTGTTCCTTTCTTTAAGGAGGGCAGTAGAGCGAATTTCAGGAATTATAGGCCAGTGAGTCTCACTTCAGTGGTAGGAAAACTTTTGGAGAGGATTCTTTGGTACAGGATTTACTGCCATTTGTAAGAATGGGGTTATTTGGGACAGTCAGCATGGCTTTGTGCGCAACAGGTCATGTCTTACTAACTTGATCAAGTTTTTTGTGAAGGTGGTAGATGAGGGCAGGTTTCGTGTGGTCTACAGTAAGACATTTGATCAAGTCCTTATGGTAGGGTGATCTAGAAGATTAAGATGCATGGGATTCATGGTAACTTGATCTTATGGATTCAGAACTGGCTTACTCATAAAAACAAATTTTGTGGGTGAAGGGTATATGACTGGAGGTATATGACTTGTGGATCTCCACAGTTTTAGTGCCTAGACCAAGTGTGAGTTGTTGCACTTTGGGAGGTGGAATGTAAGGTGAATGTATACAGTCAATGGCAAGACCTTAATAGCATTGATATACCGAGTGACTTGAAAGTGCCAACCCAAGTAGATAAAGTGATAAAGCAGGCATATGGCGTGCTTGCCTTCATTGGTTAAGGTATTGAGTATAAGAGCCAGGAAATCATGATGCAGTTTTATAGGATTTTTGCTTAGGCCATATTGGAATATTGTGTGCTGTTCTGATCACCTATTACAGGAAGAATGTGGAGGCTATGGAGAGGGTGCAGGAGGTTTACCAGAAAACTGCCTGGATTAGGGATATTAGCTGCAAGAAGAAATTGCATACGCTTGGATTGTTTACTCTGGAATGCTGTAGCTTGAGGGGAAACCTGATGGAAATATAGAAAATTGAGGCACAGGTAGGGGAGACAGTCAAAACCTTTTTTTCCTAGAACGGAAATGTCAAAGACTGGAGGGCATAACGTTGTGGGAGGTGCAAAATGTAAAGGGGATGTGAGGTTTTTTCCTCCACAATAGGTGGTGGGTGCATAGACAGTGCTGCCAGGCATGGTGGTCCACAAGTTAAAGTTCCGAACTGGAGCAAAATCAACTTCAGTATTAATCAGAAACTTGCTAAAGTTGATTGGAGTACATTGTTTGCAGATGAAGGGATATCCGTAAAGTGGGATGCTTTTAAAAGAGTGGTGAGAATTCAAGGCATGCATGTTCCTTTTAGCGTGAAGGGCAAGGCAGCTGGGGTAAGGAAGCCTGGATGATGAGAGAAATTGAGGCATGAAAAAGGAGGCATTGGCCAGGTATGGGAAGCTGGGATCAAGTGTACCCCAGGAGGAGTTTGGAGGACTGAGGGCCATACTTAAAAATGAAATCAAGAAGGCAATAAGAAGATGAGAGATATCGCTGGTAGATAAAATTAAGGATAATTTTAAGAGATTTTATAAGTACGTTAAGGTAAAGATGGTTCCTAGAGAGGGAATAGGACCCTTCAGCTTCCCACAAATGATCGCTTTGGTTTCTGAAGGGCAAGATCCTCAGTGTTTTTACTGTGGAGAAAGGCATAATAGATAGGGAACTTGGAACAGTTAATGGAGATATCCTGTGAATAGTCTATGGTCGAAGAGCTGCTGGACACCCCAAGGCCTATGAAAGTTAATACATTTCGTGGTCAGATATATCTGAGGATATTCTGTGAAGTTAGAAAAGCACAGGAGCACTGGCTGAGATGTATGAATCATCGTTAGACACAGGTGAGGTGCAGGATGACGAGAGGGTGGCTAATGTAGTTCCCCTATTTAAGAAGGACTGCAAGGAAATAGACAATAGGTGCAGGAGTAGGCCATTAGGCCCTTCGAGCCAGCCATTCAATGTGATCATGGCTGATCATCCCCAATCAGTATCATGTTCCTGCTTGGGAACTAGCAGGAGTGGCTAAACGGCTATAAATGCCCGGGAACTATTGAGGAATGGCTAATGGTTTAATGCAGATAAATGCAAAGTGTTGCATTTTGGGAATTACAGTGAATGGTAGGGTTGCGGGCAGTGTTGTAGAATAGAAGGATCTAGGAGTACTGGTACATAGTTCCCTGAAAGTAGTGCCATGGGTAGATTGGTTGGTAAAGAAGGATTTTGGTATAGAGGCCTTCATCAGTAGAGTATTGAGTGTAGAAGTTGGGACATTGTGTTACAGTTGTATAAGACATTGGTGAGGCCACATTTGAAGTATTGTGTTTAGTTTTGGTCACCCTGCTATGGGAAAGATATCATTAAGCTGGAAATAGTGCAGAGAAGATTTAAGGGCCTGTCCCACTTTCACGACCTAATTCACGACCTCTGCCAAGTTTGCCCTTGACTCGTACTTGCAGCATGGTCGTCACATGGTCGTAGGAGGCCGTAGATAGGTCGTGATGCTAGTTGTAGGTACTCGTGGCATCAAGTAGGTCGGGGCATTTTTCTAGCCTGATGAAAAATGTCCACAAGTAAAAAAGGTCATGAAATGGGTCGTGAAAGTGGGACAGGCCCTTTACGAGGATATTGCCAGAACACGTGGTCCTGAGTTATAGGAAAAGGTGGTGCTGGCTTGGACTTTATTTCTTGGACCGTAGGAAGCTGAGGGGTGATCTTATATTGTCGCATAAAGTCATGGGGGAATAGATCGAGTGAACCTTTTCTCAGAATAGGGGAATCGAGAATCAGAGCACATGGGTTGAAGGTAAGAGGGGAAAGATTTAATAGGAATCCGAGGACAATTTTTAAAGTTATCTCTCAGACTGGTGGGTATATGAAACAAGCTGCCATAGGAAGTAGTTGAGACAGGTACTATAATAGCATTTAAAAGACACCAGGACAGGTACATGGATTTTAAAATGTTGTGGAGGGCTATGGGCCAAATACAGGCAAATGGGACCAGCTTTGGTGGGGCATCTTGGTCAGCATGGATGTGTTGGGCTGAAAGGCCTGTTTCTGTACTGTATGACTTTATGACCTTGTTAATAATCTGTGTACTTTAACTCTGGTCTGTTACAATGTAATCTATTTGGAGGTTTAATGTCAAGGTTAGATCTTGCTACTAGTTTGTAGATTTTGCTTTGTACTTTATATCACAGGGCGAATGGCATGATTTATTCTGGGGCAGGACATGAATAAATGTCTCTTGTGTACACTTCACTCTGCCTGGGCTTTCCAGCTGTTTGTGTTCACTTTGCATTCCAGCTCCCAACTAATGGTGCAGCAGGAGTACACTGAAATGTCTCTGCTGTTCGTGAAATCCCAGCTCATATCTCCGGGTTGCAAGTTTAGCCAAGTTGAATTGAAGCGTGTGGAAAGAAAAGTGTTCAATAGCTTAGTTTAGTTTATTGGCACATGTACCAAGGTACAGTGAAAAGCCTTTGTTGCATGCTAACCAGTCAACAGAAACAATACATGATTACAATTGAGCCATCCCCAGTGTACAGATACATGATAAAGGGAATAACGTGACAGTTGGACATCCAGACTCGTGCTTTATTATGAGGATATTAGTTGTATTGACACTTATTACAAGCACATTTCAATTTGATTCTTCCAGTATTTTAATTAAATATTAGAAATCTGAGTTAAGATGTTGCCTTATGCAGCAACATCTTAACTTCAACATGAGCATGTATGTTTACAGTACAGAGATAAAACTGCTTTGAAGTGGTTTCAATTGCTAGACTTATGTCAGTAAATGCTTGAAATTTCTTTGGAAGATTAAAATATTTAGCCTTCCCATTTTAATGGATCTGTCTGAGCTTTCAGGCGAGGAGTGATGGTAATTGTTGATAATTACTCAACCGTTCATCCAGCATAATGGTTCGTCAATCAAAGTGTTTTATTCATTCTGGGACGGCTTCTAATTTACTCCTCTTCCTGTAAAATGCTTATCCTCAAGGCTGTACATAAAGGTTTAAAAAAAAAGTGCTGGAATAACTCAGCAGGTCAGGCAGCATCTCTGGAGAAGACAGATAGGTGACCTTTCAGGTCCTGACTCATTTGAGTGTTACTCCAGCACTTTTTTTTTGTATACTAGCATCTGCATCTACTTGGGTGCTGATTCATTGCTCCTTCCAATGCAGCAGGGCCTCATTTCCAGTAACCCCTCTGCTATACTGGAGCACCTGTTCTTTCTAACACACTAGGACCCTGGTTCTTGTATGCCCTTGAAACTCGCCTCGTTCTGTGCTCCCTTAACATTCCTGATTCACTGGAAAATTTATTGTACTACTGAACTATGTAACATCTAAATTTAAATCAAATTAAAAGTGTTGGAGTATTAAAATCCAACATGTCAGGAAAATCTGCCATTCTATCACTGAATGTGGCAGAGTAACAGTGTCACTGTATAATCCATTTCACTATTGCAGCATGGAAAATATTTTCTTGGTATTTTTCCTGTCCATGTCAATATATGGGTAAAATAGAAGGCATTGGAGGCCTGTGACTTTCCAGGCAGGGCCACTCCATTGATATTAAATGGAGGAAGGAAGCTCTGCATGTGGTTGGGAGGGGCTCGCGGGAGAGACCAGTTTGGGTCTGAATTCTGCAGGTGTGGCCCTGTAGGGAGAGCTGTTGGCTTAGCTCCAGTGACCCAGGTTCAATCTTGACCTCCGGTGCTGTCTGTGTGGAGTTTGTCATTCGCCCGGTGACTGCATGGGTTTCTCCTAGATGCTCCGGTTTCCTCTTGCATCCCAAATAAGTGTAGGTTGGAAGGTTATTGGCTGCTTTAGATTTTACCCCAGTGGGTGGATGGGTGCAGGGTAGGGTCTTGATGGGCATGCTTGAGAGAATAAGTAGCACAGGAATAAACAGGAAAAGGAATTGTTCTGGGAGCTGGCATGGACTGTCAAATGGTCTCCATAGCTGTGAAGCAGTTGATGTGATACATGTCGGTGTGAGAGAGAGCTTCCCCCTTCAACTGGTCAGTGGAAGTGTGTAAGGAAGTCGATAAAATCTTCTGATATCCAGGCTTAACCCCAGCCAATGCCTAGATATGGAATTTTAAGGGGTTTTGCATTGCAGCCCATCAAATGTGTAATCTCCCAGATGTTTAATGCACCACGACCAGCCCCGAGGAAGCAGAGAAAAGAGCAACTGGATTGGTGGTGCTAGAACAGCTCGACTGTGTGTGTCACGGCAAGGTGAGAAAACAGACGGAAGGGAAAAGGGCACCCTCGACTGAGCGAAACAAAGTGCTGGATGAACTCTGGGGTGCCATCTGAGGAGTGTCGGACCAACCTGAGTCATTGAGGTGTGTCCAGCTTATTGTCCCTAGCGTGTAGGATAGAACTAGTGAATGGGTGATCGCTGATCGGCACAGACTCGGTGAGCCGAAGGGCTGGTTTCCTTGCTGTATCTAAACTGAACAAAAACGACTGAGCAGTCACAAGGCAGAGTTGATTACATGAGAGCAGCAGAATCATTAGCTGAAATTGTTGTACCTAGTGTTCTTTGAGATTCAGGGAGAACCTTGAGGAAGATAATGGCAGGGCTTGAAGGTGGGAAGGACAGCTAGTTATAGGCATTCTCGACTTGTGGGTTGAACAGAGTTACTCTACGAAGCTGTCACCCAGTCACTGGTCTTCCCAGGGAGATTGTCATAGAGTTGCGTAGAGATACAGTACAGAAACAAACAGTCCAGGCTGACCATCATGCACCCATTTACTCCACCCTGCCCCCATTCCCATCGATTTCCTCCAGATTCCACTGCTCACGCACACATTAGCAGCTATTTACAGTGGGCATTTAACTTATTAGCCAACATGTTTTTGGGAGGTGGGTGGAAACTGGAGCACCTGATTGGAATCCCATATGGTCACAAGGAAAACATGCAAATTCCACATAGACCGCTCCAGAGCCCCGGATTGAACCTGGGTGTCTGCCATGAGGCAGCAACAATACCAGCTGTGCCACAAATAATATTATGATTGGTGAAAGTACAGCAAACAGAAACTAGCACAAATATATCCTGAAGTGTCCAGTTCCTCTGGATGGTGAAAAAGAATGTAAAAGGGAAAGTGTTGCGTCTCTTGTCCTTGCATGGGAAAACAGATGCCTGGGAAGAAGAAAGATGGTGCTGGTGACTGAAGAGAAGACCAGGAGGTGACAGAAGTCATAGTTCCTATAAAATGGTGAAAGAGATGTGTTTGGCAGTATGTAAACTGGAGGCATTGAAAATGTCAGGTGATAATAATATTCTCACTTCTCCATCGCCATCCCTTGACCACCTGAATGTTTTTCTTTTCCCTCAATCGTTAACCCCCCTCCCTGTGTCTAATTAACGTTAACACCTACCCAGCATAAAACCAGAAGTGTTCCCTCTGTCCTTGCCTTCCCTTGCCTCTTCCCATGTCATTCCACACCCAAACACTTCCACTTTTCCCTTCTCTACCTGCATTCCAAAGAAGCAATTCCCACAGGACACTGGTTCATTCCTCATTAACTGAGCGACACCTCCAATAGAAAATGCAAGACAGGCCTTTTTAACCTCCTCCCTTACTATATCCAGGGCCCCAAACACACATTCTCCATTAAGCAACATTATTATCTCACCCGTACCAACTTTAATCTCTTAATTCCTTCAATATTCCACACGTTTCCTCTTCCATTCTCTGCATTTTAACACTTGCTCTCCAATTGTGATGAAGATGAACTTGAAATCTTTAACTTTTCCTCCCTCCACAAACACTGCTCAGCTTGCTGAGGACAGCGTTACTTTTTGGTTTTAATTTTTTGAACTGTAAAATCTGCAGTGTTGTGCTTTTGAAACGGATGAGGAAGAGAGGTGAGGATTAATCTGATTTATCCTCTGGGATGGGATCCTTGATAGCCTTTCTTTCTTGTGGGTTTGTCTTCCAAAATCCAACCAGACTTTCGACTTGTTTCAGGAGAGTCTGAAAAGACATGGTGAACAAAGCAGTCAGATCATGTAAACAGGCTTCTTGTCCATGAACACACACTCGGGCTGCATGCTTTGGCACAAATGGTACATTGACTCTAAATTATATGAATCAATGTTGTACACATTACTCTGAAAGCAAACTACTAAGTTAGTTACGGATACCTACTTTCCTCGAGACCGAGCAGAGACAAGGTGACCGTTTTGCAGAGCACCACCATCTTGAGCTTCCAGCGACGTTAGTTCAACACCCCTCCCCAATTCCACTGTCCTGTCTGTCCTTGGCCTCCTCCACTGCCTGGGTGAGGCCAAACACAAACCAAAAGAGCAGCTCTCCATGTTCCGCCTGGATAGTCTACTATCTATTGGTATGAACATTGCATTTTCCATTTTCAGGTAATCCACTTTCCCCATGTTTCTTTCCCACTTCCACCAGTCCACCCTGGTTCTTTCTTTCCCTTCATTCACAGTATCCATCCCTCCCCATCTCCTCATTACTTTGACATCACCCTCCCCCATCTGGTTCCACTTGCCCACCATCCTTCCCTCACCTGTTTTTACCTTTCACCCACCAGCCTTTGTCTCATCCCCTTCCCCACCTGCCTCTACCTGCTCCTCATCACCACCTCACCTCCTTTCACCTACCAGCCTCTCTCACCCCACCCTCTCTCCTCTATACTATCCTCTATACTGTCAGTGTTGATGTAGGGGCTCAAATGAAAAGTTAACCATCCCTTAATCTCCATACATGCTGCTCAACCACTGGGACTGCTTTCCCTCCTGCAAGAGGCATTGGTTTCTTGGTAGTATTACCTTGTTATCAGACAGCGCTTGCTTTGCCATGTACTGTTCTCTTTTCACCTTTAATTCTACTGACTCGGGCACATCTGGGACCAGGAAGTCGATCATTCGTGCAATGAAGAACACCATGTGCTGTCGGGGAGATGGATGGTTGAAGTCAAAATAATGAGCAGTATGTTTATTCAGTAACCAAAAGATCTAGGGGTTGTGGAAACATTCATCGTACCTTTTGTGCCTCTAAGTGACACTTACAGCAGAGCAGCATACTCCACTGTCAAATACTGCAGGCCAAACCCATGCACCAAGGACACCTTTGCAACTTGCAAGAGCAATGGCAGATTCCTTGTGCCGCTCTCCTGCACACTGGTGCATTCTTCCAACATTAATCAACTTTCACATACAGCCCCACAATACCTGCACTGCCATTCGTTAACTGGTCACATCATCTACTCGGTACTCTTCATCATTTAACGTTCCTCACTTTCAAGCAACTAATTCCTGTCTGAAAAGATGAACAAGCTCTGCTTTGAAGGATAACTGCACTGACGTTCAAATTCTAATTAATGTCTTTGTTAAAAACATTTTCTAGGTTGCTCTTAACCTTGTGATGAGTTCCAGTTTCCCTCTCCTGCAGTTGAGGTTATTACATTTATTTTGCATCTACCTATTACATGTATTGCTTAATATAAACATACAAATCTGAAGCAATAGGTCATTCACCCAAAGTCTAGATCATGGCGGGCATCTACATTTGATTCCCATGTATTTGGTAATCTTTCTACCCCTTGCTTATCATGTCTATTCACCTGCCTGACATATTCAAAGATCACCCCTTAACAAAGAAAGTTCCAAAGAATCTTACTTTCTTCTGTCTTAAATGGGCACCCTTTGTTTTTCTTTACAGTGACTCCTAAATCTAGATTTTTCTAAAAGAAGAAACATCATTTCCCTCCACCAGATCAAGCCCCTTCAGGATGTTCTATGTTGTAATCCCTTCTCATTCTTCTAAACCCCATCCAAATACAAGCATGGTCTGTCCAACCGTATCACATAACCATCCCATTCTGGGTAAACCAACATGGCTTCTAAATACTGATCACTTCTATACAAATACTCAATTTGAGCAGCCCTCTCCCAGTTTCAGTTCAGGGAACTTCTTTCTTTGCTTCCTGCCCTATGATTATTCGGGCTATGATTGGATTGGGAATACCACTTCTTGCATATGGTGTGCACAGCCTAAAGTTGTAGGACAACTTGTTTTATTTGATTGTGCACACCAGGTTGATTGCATTCGTCGAAACAGGGCAGACCACGTGAAGGTTGCAATCTCCCACCCCAAAATACCACTCACTAGGGCAATCAGGTAGGCAATGTTACGAGAATGATTGGAACAGGCGTGTTGGTCAATGTGATAAGGATGACGGGAATATTACTGCATAATCTGTCCCGTTGATTGGAATTGATCAGTTTGAGATTGTTAGTGGGAGATTCCGCTTAGCAGGTAAACCAAACCATTTCCAAAAGATTTGGTCTCCATTTATCGACATTACAAATATAGGGTGCAACAAAATGTTGATAATAAATGGTTTCAGGACCTGGTGAGGGGTGAGTAAAGATACGAAGTAGGTACATCCCTTTTATCTTGTCTTATCTTATCTTACTTTTTTTTCTTTTTCCTCCTTTTGTTTTTGTTTAACTCTTTCTTGTGGTTTAGGTCCCTACGGGTTTCCCTGGACCACTCTTTCACTCACTCACTTACTATCTCTGCTAACTCTTTCTATCTTTTTTCTTATTAAAGTTTAAAATAAGAAGTGGTACAAGAAATGTATAATTTTATGTTTGTTTGAGATCACTGCACTGTACAATACTTCTAATTTAAAAAAAAATTAAAATAAAAAAAATTAAAAGAGAGATTGTTAGTAGGATGATTTGGTAGGAGTGCAGTTCACTGGGAGTGGATACTGCAATAAACAGGATCGGAGACCTCTTTGGAATGATCACATCACAAATATTGATTGCTGGGAAGATTGGGTCTTGTTTACTGAGACAGATTGAGGCTATTCAACCCATTAGGTCCACTTCTGGAGCAATCCAATCAGTTACATTCCTGTCTCCTAAATTTCCTGACTCCCTGCTCGTCACACTTTCTCACATGTTTGCCAACTCTTCTGAATGTTTTTGCCACTTCCCTACATGAGGGGCAATTTATTGTGGTCAATTAACCTACCAGCATATCTATGGGATAGGGATCACTTACAGGAATAATTTGGTCAGAAACGTTACAGGGAAGATCAGGATGGGAATGTCATTCACCAGGATGGTTTGTTCAGGAATTTTACTGGAAACATTGAGCTGTGAGACTTGCTCGCTGCTGTGATGATTGGGTTGGGAATGCCATTCATAGCGATGACTGGATGAGAATATTCTTCATTGGAACAATTGCGTTGGGAATTTTACTGGGAGTATTGTGTTGTTCATTGACAGCTTGGGTAAATGGTTTGAAAAATAAGGGGAAAGGGGTGTGGAAATTGGGATTAGTTTCCTTTTTTGATCTTTGATTTTCAAGAGTGAGTTAAATTTAGCTCCTCGGGCTAACGGAATGAAGGGATAAAAGGGATAAAGCAGGAACGGGGGTACTGATTCTGGATGATCGACCATGATCATATTGAATGATGGTGCTGGCTCGAAGGGCCGAATGGTCTACTGCGCCTATTTTCTATGTTTCTATCTGTTAGTTTGTTGCAATTTCAGTGCAGCAGTAGCCCTGCCAATGCTAGCTGTGAATTCTAGGGGCCAGCTGAAATGTTTGAGTGAGATCAACAGATTTTGGTTATTGGGTCTGGGTAGGGCAGTTGTGTAAATGGATCTGATTTATAGCAGGCTTATGGGGTTGAATGGCCTACTTTTTATCCTGATGAGAGACCAATAAAGATATATCTCCATACTCTACATGCAGACAGTAGCTGATTTGTTTTAATCTACTTCTTGGTTGGGCTCTCATGATAACTATGTAGCATCAGTAGGGGGCGATGTTACTCACCAATTAACTAGCCAGCACCAGTACTGCACACTATAATAATCCTGCACTCACAGACCTAGATCAGTGCTTCTTAAACTGGTGAATGGTTCACCCAAGGACGAATGAAATTAATTTGGGGTGAATGAAACTAGAGGGGTGAATGACTTAATTTATTCAGATATTTGTATATTTTGTTCTTTACTTAAAAAAGGCATTGCCATTAAAGCAATTAGTAAAATCTTATTGGTTTTAATGGCAGTGGAGCTAGAAATATGATATGTTTTCTTCTCTCTACCTATGGTTTTCTAATTTCAAAGTAGCAGGATATTTCCCAAATGTACTGTAATTTAACCTTTTAGGGAAGACCAGACAAGCTAGTGGGATCATAAATCTATAAATGACAACACGGGAGGATCGCTGTAGGCAACTGTTGAACTGTAACTTTACTTGGTGTTGCCAATTTACATACTCCATGGTTTTTTGAGCTAGTTTTCCAAGAATGCAGTAATCAAAGCCCGAAAGGGTAGGATGGGGCTGAAGCCCAGTGTTTAGCTGTTGGAATGTTTTTTTATCATTCTAATAGAATGATTTTCCAACTCCAGTGGTAATTAAACTATTTTTTTCACTCCTTTAAATATTCTTTACATATTTTTAGGATGTTCAAAAAGTTGAATAAAATGAACATTTAAGAAATGAGTTGAATGACACGGAAATAGTGTAAGAAGCATTGACCGGATCTCATGGAAGGGAGAGATACAGGAACTTTATCTGGAATTGCAGCTCCTTAAAAATAGCAACACAAGTAGATAGAGTGGTAAAGAAAGTGTATGGCATCCTTGCCTTCATCTGTTGGGGCATTGAATATTGGGGCAATCAGGAATGCAGCTTTATACAACTTTGATTAGAACTCATTTGGAATATTGTATGCAGAGGCAATGTAAAAGGTGTGGATAAAGTTTACTGGAATGCTGCCAGGATTAGGGGGTATTGGCTGCAGGGATTACAGGAATTGGACAGACTTGGGATTGTTTTCTCTGGTATGCCAGAGGTTGCGGAGACCTGATAGACGTGTATAACATTTTGAGAAGCATAGATACGGTAGACAGTCTTTTTCCAGGATGGAAATGTCAAATACTAGAGGGCATAACTATAACATCAGAGAGAAGGTTTAAAGGAGATATGTGGGACCAGTTTTTTTCCAACAGAGAATGGGTGGGTGCTTGGAACACACTGCCAGAGGAGGTGGTGGAAGCAGATAAGGCAGGCATTTACAATGTTTTTAGATAGATGCATAAATATGCAGGGAATGGAGGGATATGGATCACATGTACATCAGAAATATTGGTTCAAGACTGCATAACGATTGGCATAGACATTATGGGGCTGATTCTGTGCTGTTCTACGCTATATGTTCTGTCCTGAACTCAGGAAAACGATCCAGGTCAATTGTGATGACTTTTGAATGTAAATAGATTGAAAGTAAATCAAGTCCTTTCTTGAAAGCAAGTCTTCACACAAGACTTCCTGCATGGACTGAATCAGACTGAAGCTCTGTTCTTGTCATTTTAGGCTGATGGTGGTTCCATCTGCTCGCGACTCACCTCAAACACAATGACAAAGCCCAGACGTATCGCCATCAGGTTCCAATAGGTTAAGGTCAACTGGCCGTTGTCATCTCTGAAATCCTTGTACCTACAAATCGATGAACATATCCAGTTATTTGGAGAATGCCACTTATAATAGGTAATATATGGAATATCAACTACATCATTCCTGTATTTCATATGTTCTAGATGGACATCTTAATGGACTAGATAGATATATTCAATTTGCCTATTTAATTGTTGTCCACTGTAACAAGATCACTTTTAATAGCCCCTGTTCACTCTCTGATCCATCCAATAAATCTCCACTGACTTTTTTAATCTATGTGTACTTTGACTTTACTTATCCATTTAATCACCTATCACAGTCCAAGAACAACAAAATGTATCAAAAACCGAGTTAACCTTGTAAAACTAGTTCTAATCCCTGGAGGAATTTCCAGTTCACCCATTCACATCCTCTCTTCAGGTCACATATTTCCCTGCCTACTTCTCAACTCTGCAAAATAAAGTATCTGAATTGAAAGAGGCCTGGAGTTTTGATCTTGTATTTTATATAGTTGGGCGAGTTATTGGGAAACACAGGTCTGAGTGGACTAAGAGCACCATGAGTCTTGCCTGGAGAACTCATTGAAGACTCTTTGATTATTCCCCCATTCCATTTTTCTCCCTGATTATGCTTTACCTGCACATGGTCTGGTTCAGGTCATTGAAACTGGGGGGAGAGTATGCCAAGGTGAAGTTAATGTAGCCAGTTAGGTCCCTTTCGTAATTGTAGCTGTAGTAGAGGCGAGGCAGGAAATCTGACGTGAATGCTATCAAAAAGGCCTGTGGAGAGAATATGTCAGACATTTCAAAGGATCCAGTAGGTTGCTAAATGAACAACTTATATTGATATGTATAAATATCCGTACAGCACAAGTTAACACCCCATGTAACATGAAGAGACATTGGGAGAAGTGTTGAAATCCTTGGTTATAGAGATATATATTATCAGGAAGAGAGACATGTCGAGGAGCAGAATGCTTGGACGCGCAATTCCATCATTTGGGACCTAAACATCTGACAAGGGCGGAATGAAGCACAGCAAATAAACAATGGAAAAAAAACCTACAGCTGCAGGAAACTTGAAATAAAACAGAAAAATGAATTTTGGATAAGCACCAAGAGAAGATGAAGCTAGATATTGTCTACCAACATGTGGAAATTACACGTAACGTGATGATGTTGCTGAGGGACAAGCACAAGAAAGAACCATAGATAAATCCTTAGGAACCATCAACAGTAACCACTGAGAATGGGAAGAGAAACCAGTACGTGTTTCTTTGGTTACCGCTAAATGGGTAGAGAATGGGAGTGAGGAGATATGAACATATCCAACTGAACCATGAAAGGGAGGTGTGCTGGAGAATAATATGATCAAAAAGCTGGAGGAAAATGGAGAAGGGATTAATCACAGTGGTCACAAATACAGAGCTAACTGTTTGTGATCATGGCTGATCAGTCTGAAGAAGGGTTCTGGCCCAAACGTCACCTATCGATATTCTCCAGAGCTGCTGCTTGAACCGCTGATTATCCCACAACTTTGTGTCCTTATGTGGCTGATACTGAGGAACAGGTGGAAATTCAATTTGATGAATTCACACAGAGATTAGGGAGGCAAGAACAATTTCAAGGGAGACTGGGGGTGGGGTGGTAACTTTAAAGGATGGAGGAGCCGACATTACTTACATATTACAACATTTTCATCACAGCCCATTCGCACTGAATAATATGAAGCATTCCGTGGCCCATCTGGGCTAGATGATGTCTTCATCACTTGCTCCAGTATCACAACTCGGATTGGAGCGACAACATTGCAATTATATATGTGTCTGGATATTCTATAGAGACACAACTAGACTATGGCAAACAGTTTTTTCATGGTCTATTTGCCCAGATCAAAGCAAAGATTTGTGATTCAAATAATTTCCAAGTTTGAAATGAAGAGAAAATTACACTTCCATGCAAAATAAAATGGCAGCACTTAATCCCCAGTCATGCTATCATTGAAAGTTACAGCATTAAAAACAAGCCCTTCAGCCCACTGTCATGCTGACCATCCTACACAGATCCCATTTTTACTCTTCTCATTCTCATCATCTCCTCTCAGATTCTACCGCTCACCTACAAACGAGGGTCAATTACAGCGACAAGTTAACCAACCAGCCTGCACACCTTCAGTGAAAACCCATGTATCCAGAGGAAACCCATGGGATGACTTAGAAAGTGTGCCGTCTCCACACATTCAGCACTTGAGGTCATGATTGAACCCAGCCCTCTGGTGCTGCAAAGCAGTGGCTCATCCTGCTACACCACTGGGCTCCCCCATGCTTAATGGATTTAAGTTACATCTACTTAGAGGGCAAGTTTGACAATCTGCAAAATAAGTAGACTGTGGTTTATCTTCAATGCCTCATACAAATGTTTATTTAGCCTATGAGAGATAAGATAGACCAAGAGAATCCATACAGGCTGACTACAGAGACAGTCCGGGCAGCAGTTTATGCAGTAGGTCCATGTAATCAGACTGCGCCAAGCCCACGCAACCAGTCCACAGAGAGTGTGCAGTCAGACCACGCAGCCATTCCACAGTCAGATCGTGCAGAGTCCATGCAGTCCCATGAGGAATTGGTGCACAGGTTGTGCAATCAGGCAGTTTGGTCACTGTGTACATCTTTGCCACTCTTTAGCAAGTCCTCAGACAATGTCTCCCGATATTAAGTACATAGTCGTAATGTCCCAATCTACCTTATTGCAGTCCCTGCACTTTAAGTCTACACCTTTGCTGTAGTTTAACATTATATTCTGCCCTCTTTTTATTCTCTCTTTTGCAGTACTTGATGCACTCACCTACTATGTATGCATTTGCTTGGATAGTATGCAAAACAACATTTTTCACTGTAGTTTGGTAGTGTATATGACAAGAATAAACCAATACCCATACCAATTCTCCTCAAGCCACTGATCATAGATCAGGAGTCGGAACCTTTCCTAATGTTTCTCTCCATCTTCCTCTGGGTTTCTGTGCTGGGTGATCGAGCAACAACAGGGATCAGCTAATAAGTGACACAAATTAACCCTGGGATTTGTCTGTCTGCATGGCTCAATGAATCTGCACAAAGAAAATATCAATGAACTTGCAAAGGGAACAACATATAAGAAAATGAATGTAATGGGAACATCTGGAAAGGGAATCCTTAACATTTTGCAGATTAAGGGCCAGATAGAGTAGAAGTCAGATGCCAGCATGCTCACATTACTAATTACTGCTATTGTGGTGATGGTCTCTAGGATGTTGAACCAGATTCCGATCCCCTCTGCATGTTTCACAACCGGCCGCCGATACTTGCAGACAAACTTGTTGGCATCCAGACGGGTTTCCACCCAGTTATTGAAAAGGGCAAACAAAGGGGCCAGCGGGCAAGCAGCCACGAAGATGGTGATGAATCCAAACTGGATGACTGCAGAATAAAGCAAGACACAACAACCATCAGAAGAGATCGCTAGCAATACACACCCCCGGTGTTAAAGAAAATGGTTTCATTTAGTGTTTTTTGCTTCCTCAGAATGACTGAAACTACTTCTAAACTGTTTGCCTTCAGAACAGTTTGCTCCTCTGTCCATTTTCCACAGTTCAAGCTCACTTGCACAGTAAATAAGATAATTGATCAGATGAACTGAGGGATAAGTGTTGGTCAGACTTTCAAGAAAATTCATTCAGACTGTGCCGAGATCTTTCTCACCCACCTGAATGGGCAGGTCAGCTTAAAGGTGGCAATGCAGCCACCTTTAATGCAAGGGATGAACCCTAGGCCACGGACTCAACCTCATCAAGGTCTTGCGCTCTTTATTGATTCTGACACAGAAGATTAATGGACTGTCATATAAAGCTGATAGGAAATCTGCAATTTTTATCTTACTGCCCATCAGACTACCACCATAACAAAAGATGCACCTGAACACAACAAGGGTTGGGCTAGAGCTGTCAGTGATGTCAACATTTCAACTGAATTGATGAAGAGCTACAGCCTCCATTGCTTTCTATGCATGATGATCTGAGGTACCATTACTCTCTGTGTAACAGACCAAAACCAATCGAGTTTGGTTATACTCAGTAGCTGATCCCCAATGTCACTCCAATGACAGCGTTTAAAATCGATCGCATTCTCCAAGTAACAGATTAATTCACCGTTACTCCAGAAAAAACACTAAGCATGCTTTGCCTTTACATCTTGTGGCACCACACAACTATCCACAATATTATTTTGAAGGACAAATTAGTTTCACCCTGGGCATATACATAACCAAACCCAGGCACACCATCTTGCACAACAAACAAACCCAGACATTCAGGGACATACCCACACCCAAACCCCGACATTCAGGCACATACCCATAACAAAACCTAAACGCACATTTACAGACACAACCAAGCTCAGACAAGCAGACACAGAAACATATAGGCGCATGCAACACACACACACACACACACACACACACACACACACACACACACACAAACACAAACACAAACACAAACACAAACAAACAAACACTTGCTATCACACTGCCGTGGATAAAGTCAGCCGGTGAGGAAAGGTTAGGGAACAGCTCCATCCAAGACCGCAAGAAATTGTAGAGAATTGTGAACGCAGCCCAGACCATCACACAAACCAACCCCCCTTCAATTGACTCAATTTACACCTCATGCTGCCTTGGCAAGGCCACCATTATAATCAAGAATGAGTCGCACCTCAGCCACACTCTCTCCTCCTCTCTCCCATCAGGCAAGAGGTATAGAAGTGTGAAAACGCACACCTCCAGATTCAGTGACAGTTTCTTCCCAGCTGTTATCAGACAACTGAACCATCCTGTCACAAATTAGAGAGCAGTCCTGAACGACTATCTACCTCATTGGAGACCATCGGACTATCTTTGATCGGACTCTACTGGAAATTATCTTACACTAAACGTTATTCCCTTTATCATTTATCATAAACTGTGATTTGTCATTTATCATAACATCCACTGTGGATGGCTCGATTTGACCAACTTGACAACTGACATTACAACTTGACCTCATTAAGCTGGAGACTGGACATTTCATCAGCTCTCTGATATAATAATATTTACATTACAGTGGCCTGTAGTTTCCGCTGGTTCAAAGGCATCATTCTTTATTTTTCCCCACATTGTATAGAAAAGTTTGCTCTTCTCAATCGTTCCATGACTAAGACAGAGAGGGTGGTATAGATGGTAGTAAACTCTAGAGTGCAATTACTGATCTAAGCAAGACACAGCATGAGAGCAAGGGAATTTAAAAAAAAGATCTTAAAAAATAACACATTTTTTAATGTACTAATCATGATTATATTAAGAGATGAGCAGGGCCATATTTTCAAAGCCTCACAAGTTATGACGTTTTCTCATGCCCATGAACCGATTCCCATTGGAGACACAAAATGCTACCTACCTATCTCAAGATACTCTTCAAAGAGCCCTTCACAGTACAGCAGTCTGTAATCCTGCTCCCAGGGCTGAAGTGTTGGATTGGCCTCATGCTTGACCGCGGTCTTCCATTTATGCTTCTCCCACCAAACTTTAATCTTCCTGATCAATAAAGTAAAGAAGTAAGTAAAAACTAACTATTTCAATAAAATACACTTTCATAAAAGTCATTAAAGTCCTCTTGGGAGAACATGGATAGGTGACATTTTGGGTCAGGACCCTTCCTCAGACTCATTGTAATGGGGGAGGGTTTGAAGGGAGCTGGAAAGGAGGAGACAAAGAAAACAAGCCCTGGTCTTCAAGGGCCTCAACAAAAAATGTCACCGTTTCTTTTCTCCAGAGATGCTGTCTGACCCGCTGTGTTATTCCAACTTTTTGTGTCTATCTTCGGTTTGAACCAGCATCTGCAGTTCCTTCCTATACACAAAGCTGGTGGAGTTATGGGTGGATACAGATGAGTGTGGTGAGGGGGGGAGGGAGGGGGGGGTTGATAGGCAGATGTTGGACAAAGGCCAAGGATGAAAAGACAAAAGGTGTGAAATACGGATAGAAGAAATGCAAATGGGGGAGTACCAGGACAGAAAGGTCAGTCTGGGAATGGAAAGGGAATTAAAATGATTAGCCACTGGGAGATCCAGTCAGCAGGCAGTGAAGAAAGCAAATGGCATGTTGGCCTTCATAACAAGAGGAGTTGAGTATAGGAGCAAAGAGGTCCTTCTGCAGTTGTACAGGGGCCTAGTGAGACCACACCTGGAGTTTTGTGTGCAGTTTTGGTCTCTCAATTTGAAGAAGGACATTCTTGCTGTTGAGGGAGTGCAGCGTAGATTCACCAGGTTAATTTCCGGAATGGCAGGACTGTCATATGTTGATAGAATGGAGCGACTGGGCTTGTATACTCTGGAATTTAGAACGATGAGAGGGGATCTTATTGAAACATATATGATTATTAAGGGTTTGACATGCTAGAGGCAGGAAACATGTTCCCGATGTTGGGGGAGTCCAGAACCAGGGGCCACAGCTTAAGCCATTTAGATGAGGAAACACTTTTTCACACAGTTGTGAGTCTGTGGAATTCTCTGCTTCAGAGGCCGATGGAGGCTGGCTCTCTGGATGCTTTCATGAGAGAGCTAGACAGAGCTCTTAAAGATAGCAGAGTCAAGGGATACGGGGAGGAGGCAGGAACGGGGTACTGATTGTGGATGAT
The DNA here is from genome assembly GCA_038087875.1 of Malacoraja senta. NCBI lineage: Eukaryota > Metazoa > Chordata > Chondrichthyes > Rajiformes > Rajidae > Malacoraja > Malacoraja senta. The sequence continues at coordinate 28,937,511 of CM075984.1, forward strand.
CAGCCATGATCACATTGAATGGCGGTGCTGGCTCAAAGGGCCGAATGGCCTACTCCAGCACCTGTTGTCTTTTGTCTATTGACGGACCAAGTGCTTGCTCGACGAAATAGTTGCCGAGTCTTTGCTGGTTCTTGCCGATGTAAAGGAGGCCACATTGGGAACACTGGATGCAATAGAGGTTAGAGGAGGTGCACGTGAATATCTCACGTCTGACTGATGCGCTGACGGTACTGAGGGTGAGGCTGCCATTAATCTGTTTAACTGATAACATCTTCAGGATCTTCACACACATGTAGCCTAACCTGAAACACCTGAAGCTACTGTCAGCAATCCAGACCAGCCTCATGTGGACTGTAAAGCAAAAATACACAGAGAATGCTGGAACCACACAGCAGATCAAGCTGCATCGGAGAATGAAATCGGAATGAACATTTCAGGTCGATTACTTGATGTCAGGTGAATTGCCCACAAATGTGATCTGGTGAAAGGATATCAACCTGAAATATTAGTTGTTTCTCCCTCCACCAAAGATGCCTGAAATGCTGAGTATTTCCAGTATTTTATTTTATTTTCACAAGCTGTGCTTTTGACAGCATTCACTGTGCATTCAAACTGTCATTGCTTGAGATGACTTAACTTTTATCTTTATATAAAATAATCCCATTGAAAAATACCCTGAAAATCATATATTTAATACGGCAAATATAGCCACAACAACCCATCTCAGTTGTACAGGGTCTTGGTGAGACCACACCTGGAGTATTGCGTACAGTTTTGGTCTCCAAATCTGAGGAAGGACATTATAGCCATAGAGGGAGTGCAGAGAAGGTTCACCAGACTGATTCCTGGGATGTCAGGACTTTCATATGAAGAAAGACTGGATAGACTTGGCTTATACTCGCTAGAATTTAGGAGATTGAGAGGGGATCTTATAGAAACGTACAAAATTCTTATGGGGTTGGACAGGCTAGATGCAGGAAGATTGTTCCCGATGTTGGGGAAGTCCAGGACAAGGGGTCACAGCTTAAGGATAAGGGGGAAATCCTTAAAGACCGAGATGAGGAAAAACTTTTTCACACAGAGAGTGGTGAATCTCTGGAACTCTCTGCCACAGAGGGTAGTTGAGGCCAGTTCATTGGCTATATTTAAGAGGGAGTTAGATGTGGCCCTTGTGGCTAAAGGGATCAGGGGGTATGGAGAGAAGGCAGGTACGGGATACTGAGTTGGATGATCAGCCATGATCATATTGAATGGCGGTGCAGGCTCGAAGGGCCGAATGGCCTACTCCTGCACCTATTTTCTATGTATCTATGTATCAAGTGTTGTCTGTGCAGAGCTTGTATGTTCTCCTTGTGACTGTGTGGTTTTTCCATCAAGTGTCAGTCAAGTCAAGTCAAGTCACATTTATTTATATAGCACATTTAAAAAACAACTCTCGTTGGCCAAAGTACTTTACATTTGTTATAAGAATAGCATAAACAAAACAAACTACATACATATATACATGTAGCCCTCACTCAGAGGACATCAGGAAAGGCTTGGGAGTATAGATAAGTCTTTAGTCTTGACTTAAAAGAGTCGATGGAGGGGGCAGTTCTAATGGGAAAGGGGATGCTGTTCCACAGTCTAGGGGCTGCAACCGCAAAGGCGCGGTCGCCCCTGAGCTAATGCCTAGACCGTGGGATATTCAGTAACCCCAAGTCGGCCGATCTGAGGGGCCTGGAGGTGGAGTGGTGGGTGAGAAGACTTTTTATGCAGGTGGGGGCAAGCCCATTGAGGCCTTTGTAGACATGGAGGAGAATCTTGAAGTTTATACGGAACCGCACAAGGAGCCAGTGAGGGCTTTGTAGACATAGAGGAGGATCTTGAAATGTATACGGAACCGCACAGGGAGCCAGTGGAGAGAGGCCAGGATCGGGGTGATGTGGTCCCTTTTTCGGGTGCCCGTCAGGAGTCTCGCTGCGGCGTTTTGGTCCAGTTGCAGGCGGGACAGGGAAGATTGGCTGATGCCAGTGTAAAGGGAGTTGCAGTAATCTAGGCGGGAGGAGATGAATGTGTGGATGATCTTTTCGAGGTCATCAAACTGGAGGAATTGTTTTATTTTAGCTATCATCCGAAGCTGAAAGAAGCTAGCTTTTACCACGGCATTGACTTGTTTGTCAAATTTCAGTGCTGAGTCAAATATCACACCAAGGTTTTTGACGTGAGGTTTGAGTAGTGGGGTAAGGCTTCCAAGGCTGCCAGCTATCATTTTGATTGAGTCAGAGGGACCGAGAAGGATGACCTCAGACTTACTCTCGTTTAGTTGGAGGAAGTTCTGGGCCATCCAACACTTTATATCCTCGAGGCAGTGGGTAAGGTTAAACAGATTTGATTGGTTTTTGGGCTTCAGGGGGAGATAGAGTTGTGTATCGTCTGCGTAGCAATGGAAGGAAATGCCGTGCCTTTCAATGACTTGGCCTAAGGGGAGCATATACAGTGAGAAGAGAATGGGGCCAAGGATGGAACCTTGTGGAACCCCACAGCAGAGATTAGCTGGGGAGGAGAAAGAGTTGCCTATGTTAGTCGAGAAACTCCTACCTTTGAGGTAGGAGATGAACCAGCTCAGGGCAATGCCATCAATACCAACCCCATACCCCATAGGATGGTGTGGTCGACAGTATCAAGTGCTCTGGATTCCCCACTTACCAAAGACATGCTATCCAACGTTTAAGAAACATTTAGACAGGTGCATGGATAAAACAGGTTTAGAGGGATATGGGGCAAATGCAGGCAGATGGAGAGTAGAAAATGCTATTATTGTAGATGGATGGTTGGCATGGTATGTGGGCCAAGGGGTTTGTTTCCGTGCTTCATCGCTGTAAGGGCAACAAAACGAATGGGAAGAATCAACTGGAACTTTATCCGGGAGCGCAGCAAGAGGAAGACAATGCTGCATCTCTTGCTCTGGCTCTGCTTGAGGTTGGCAGTGCAACCAGTGGGCAATAATTATGTTCACAAAAGAACCAGTTCAAAGATCATTGATATTTACATTCATAATATCAGTGTTTACCAGTTTCCCCTTACTCACGGGATAATAAACTCCTGCATATTATTAATGAGTTGTTTTCCAACCATGATAATAAGTAATTCCTGAGCCAGTTCGATCAGACAGCCACCAGGTCCACACTGGAAAAGAAGAGGGCTTAACAGGGGCATAGGTCAATAAATAGTGGAGGAGATCATTAAAAGATAGACCTGCAATTATAGGAGTTCTGTATTCACTTTAGAATATCCTGAAATTCTTCAAAAAACAAAACAAAATTGCAGATGCTGGAAATCTGCACTGAAAAGAAATGCTGGAAACACTCAGCAGGTCAGGTAGCATCTGTGAACAGACAAATAATTTATATTTCAGATTGGTGACTTTCTGAAGGCCATCTACTGAAATGTTAACTCTTGTCTCTCTCATTTATCTCTCTCCATAGAAGCTGCCAGACCTGCTGGGTGTTTGCAGCATTTTTTATTTTTAATCCCAAGATTTATTATAGCTATGAATTACGTTGAATCCTGAAATGTTGGAGGTAAAAAGGGAAGTATTTTTATGCATAGATAGCTCCCATAAACAGCAATGTGATTCAGACCACATACAATAAAAGCATGTTGTGGACTTTGGTGGAGCCCGTTTACCCAATTTTCCAAACTAATAGATGTTAATGTGATCAATACTCCAACACACCAAAACATTTATTTTAAAGATATTAAAGAGTGCGAAACAGAATCAGGCTGTAACTCTCAAATGTTATGCAATTTGTTCATGTGGAATATATCTGTCTAGTTTCTATCCACTGCCTTGAAAGATCTTGTTATAGCAGTGCTGCCAGGGATCAAGGTGTAATGGCCTGTTCTACAGTGGGTTGTCAATGGACATCTTGGTCGGTGTGGGCAAGTTGGGCCAAAAGGTCTGTTTCGCTGCTGTATGACTATGATTCTAATGGGTGGGTCATAATCACTAACTTTACATGAGTATATGGTGCAGATTTTAAAAGGATTGTTAATTGTTTGCTTGCTATCGTTTGATTGTTTTACTGATACTTGATTTTTTTTTAATTCTATGGAACTCAGGTTAATGCTTTATGTAAAATATTTGTTTCAAGACGGATTCAGAATTCTAGCAGGGAGAGATGCTCTGAAATACATTGGTGAGATTGCACACAGTTGAAAAACTAAGTGCTCCATTCAATGCATTCTTGCAGCAGAAGCAATGCCAAGAGTCAAGCAGTAGGCAGAGGAGTGGGTTATTAAAATAAGATAAGGCTCCCCTTTGATGATGTGCCCTCTCTGGAAAGTGTTTTAGTTGGGGAGTAACCTTTCCGGGCTGGAGAGCTTGCCACAAATCCTAAAATGTCAGTAAATCCAGGGATAAATGTCCAGGTAACCTCGTCAGTCATAGGACAACGTGTTGCTTATCTAACAGTGGGAGTAAGATCCTGCACCCCACTCTGTTCTGTGGGAAAGAGCCAGATGCCACCATCTTAAGAAAAGGACAAAAGCCATCAAGGGGCACGTCAGAGATGCCAATTGGTTTCTTTGAGACTGATTGCAATGCACTTCCCTCACTGGGGCTGAAAAAACAAAAGTCTGGAGTATAAATGTAACCTTGCCCCATCATCTACCAAAACCACTTCCATCCCACTCTCGACAAAGATCATGCTTTCCAATACAAGTTTGATAGATCAGGTTCTAGCACAAAGAATGTTGCCTTCGATGGTGTCCGTTTCTGTCCTACCAAGTTCCAGGATTTGCATCGCTGGACTAAAAGTCTGAAAACATGTAATAACGCTCTTTGTAGAATGCTATAATTATATACTCACAGCTTCGTTTCTGACTCCAAATAGTGTTCTATAGCCTCCAGGATAACCAACAAATCTAAGGAACAGAATAAAATGGAAATAGGTTTAGAACTCCAACAACATAAAATGAATTGAATACAAGATAGGTTTTGAATCCAGAATTCTAGTGAGATTCTGGACAGTAGTGCAGCCCGTAGAGTGCTGTCTCTCGGCACTAGAGACAGGGGTTCAGTCTTGTCTTTGGATGCTGTTTGTGTGGATTTTGCACAATCTCCTTATGATTACTGGTGTTTCAGTTTCCCCCACATTCCAGACATGCAGATCGATAGGTTATTTGGCTGATGTAATTTGCCCCTAGTGTGTGGATAAGTTGTAGAATCTGGGCGGAATGAAGAGAATGTGGTGAGAAGAATAAATGGGATTAGTATAAATGGGAGTTTGGTGTTGGGCATAGAGTCAGTGGGCTGAAGTGTCTGTTTCCTTGCTATACAACTTTATGACTATGACACCAAGGAACCATTTGGATTTTTCCACAAGCAGCAGGAAAGAGAAACAGAGTCAACATTTCAAGGTAAATCTCTTTGGATCACCGGAGCTCTCTTCACGTCCTTACTCCACTTGATTGCTGCTGATTATCACCAGCATTTTCTGTTTTACTTCAGATTTCCTGCATCTACTTTGTTTTGCTTTTAGATCTTGCCACTGCTGCACACACCACATGAAAAATTGACATGCACGTTTTCTGCCAGAACACTGATACAACGAGGCTTTTGTAATTGAAGTTGCTGATATATGGTGAGCAGAAAAATTATTTTATACACAACTATAAGATCACCTGTCAGCCCCCTGTGCTCCAAGAAACACCAAGGAATTCACAGCAGGGTCTTCACAGTGAATGATAGGGCTCTGGTGAGTGTTGTAGAGCAGAGGGATCTAGGAGTGCAGTTCCTTGAAAGTGGCATCATAGAAGGATAAGGTGGTCAAGAAGGCAGTTGGTACATTGGCATTGATCAGTCGAGGTATTGAGTATAGACGTTGGAACATAATGTTGTAGTTGTACAAGACATTGGTGATGCCGCATTTGGATTATTGTGTTCATTATTGGTCACCCCGTTACTGGAAAGATTATGGCAATTGGCAAAAGGCAGAAAGATTTGTTTTTGTTTGCACAGCCTAAAAGAGTGAGCAAAGTAGGTTTAATGGCAATTTTCACAAAACATAGAAATATTAGCTGTAAAATTAAGAGCAATGAAACAAGAGCAGGGGTGTGGGATTAATTGTAAAGAGAAATAGACCTGTGCCTAAAAGAGTGGACAAAGCAGGTTTGACAGCTTCATTAAGCTGGAAAGGGGGCAGAGAAGCTTTACGAGGATGTTGCCATGACCTGAGGGCCTGGGCTATCGGGAAAGGTTGGTCAGACTTGGACTTTATTCCTTGGAGCATAAGAGGCTGATGATCAGATAGAAGATAGACACAAAAAGCTGGAGTAACAGGCAGCATCTCTGGAGAGCAGGGATGGGTGACCATATATAGAAATATATAAAATCATGAGGGGGATAGACAGAGTGAATCTTTTACCCAGGGTAGGGGAATCAAGAACCAGGGGACTTAGCATTGAAGGGTCACCTTTCTCTTATGTAATTGATCGTTGCAAGTTTCATGAAGACATGACAGGACTGAAACTGTTAGACTCAAATGCCAGTGATGGGCTTCACTAAACACAAGCATGAATTTGAGCAGGGATGTAATGATGTAAACCAGCAGTCGGACTGCCCAGTTTTGGCCTGAAACCACCCGTTTATTACATTGAATCTACAGTGCAGAAATAGGCCAATTTCCCTGCAGTGAGCTTAGTCATCAGAAGCTCCACATTAAATTGGCAGATGAGAAAAAGATGTTCTCCAGAGAGAGTAAGGAGTTAGTTGGTGGAAAGAAACAGAAATCCTTAATATGTGGCTGAGCCTAACTCATTCTTATTCAAGTCTAACAAGAGCTGGGAAATGATTTTTTTTCTGGATGCCGAAGGCAGGAACACAATGAATGGTAAATTATTATCTTACCCTATCAGCTATTTATTCGTTTTTTTCGGTTTTGCTAATGTACATCCAATTTAATCTTAAATGGATCTAAGTTAAGGCAACTGCTTTTGTCATGGACATGAAGTGTTTTGTTCTGATCTTTGTCTTGTACATGTTTACAATCTTCTTATCAGTGAAAACCATTTCTTTCTGGTCACATAGCATCTTTTCAACAGGACCAAAGGCTTCCTTTGGCAGGATAATGAGAACCCACCTGGTTCCGACTGGGAATGTCAACAGTTATCTACTGAGTCCATCAAACATAGAATGTCATGAGACAACTTATTGCAACTATATTCACCACCTCTGGACAAGGGCGGGTGAAAGACATGGGCCTACTGCTCAAAACTCCTAAGTGACCTGTGAATTAGGTAAGAATATGTTCGGCTCAGCCAAAGCTTAAAGGGTTCATTTTCTAATGACAACGGCAACAGATATTGGAAACCATACAGACTATTGGGACAATGTTCAAAAACCACCTCTCAGTCTTGAGTCAGGTACTGGGGGCAGGCAGGCAGGCAACTGGAATCATAGAACCAAACTACCAGAGGTCTTGGACCGTGTGCCTCCCGGCAGGTTATCCCAGACAAGTGGCATGCTTTAGAGAAGAAAGCAGGGCAAAACCCACTGGTTCTTGGCTTTCATGAAGACAGTGCATCTTACCGGCCCTTGAAGAAAGCAATGTAGATTGGCGAGGAGTAGAAGTTGATGAACTGAAACAGAAACACCTTGACGATATATGCATCTTCATACTTGCTCTGAGTCCTGTGCATTTCTGAAACAAATGGAACAGAGAGCATAAGATTAAGTAATATGTTTATTGTGTTCTTATTGTTTCCTCTCAATTCTGGATCAAAAATTCTGTTTTTGGCACCCAGTCCCTCAACTCTGCAGAAGCACCTGTGTGGGTTTGATTTTTGTGATTTCGGCTCAAACATTCCTCCGAGTATTGTCAGCCAGGCTGTACTGCAAGGTATTCCTTATCATTATTGTTCACTTAACCAACAAAGAATTGAGGATTGTCTTTGTAGAAGAAAGAATGTAGCACAAAGGCATATTATCTCTGGAAAAATAATTGGATAATTTAGCTCTTCAAGATTCTGGTGTTTGTTTTTACGACGGTAACATCAGTGACTTTATACCCAATGCAAACTTTGCAGTAACAAGATAACCTGACTGACCCAGGGAATCCTGACATAGTTCATATTGTTATAGCTATGAGTTGTGTGCATTAAACTGGTTCTTACCCCATTTGGTTAGGAAATGGGCTAGATATGTATATAGTCGAGCCAAGATGAGAATGCATAAGAGATTGACTATCGATCCACTGAAACTGGCAATCCTTGAAGCCTGAGAGAAAAGAATACAAGACAGATGAGAAAAAAAACTAGTGAGAAATGCTATTTATTATTTATTTGAATACAAAGGATCATTTCAAATAGATACATGTATTATTTTAAAATATATTGTAATAAATATTATTTTAAACTATATATAATTATTCTCCGTCTTCCCCAGTCGGCCTTTGTCTCTCCCTTTCCTTAACTCCCTATTGGCCCTTTGCCTTCCCTTAACCATTTGTTCTATCTCTCTCAGCACTGATTGGTTCTTGGCTCTGCCTGCCTATCTCCTGCCTATAGGGTTTGTCTCTCCTCCACTGCCTTCAATTGGTTACCTCTTTCCCATGGATTGGCCTGTAACTTTGGCTCTTGGCTCAAAGAGCTCCTCTGATTGATTCTGACCACTGCTATCCATTATATCTATCATTATAAAACTAAATACACACTGTGCAGTAATTTCTAGATGCTCTTCATCCAGTGAAGTGCGTGCAGCAACAACACAAGCAGCAGATCATTTAACACCAGGACGTCAACAACTAGAAGGAAATATTGCCTAGGGGGTATTTTTCAAGAGATTTTATTATTTAAAAAAAATCGTAAAGCCTTAGAGAGTTGTGAATTTGTGGAATTCTCTGCCACAGAAGGCAGTAGAGGCCAATTCACTGGATGGATTTAAAAGAGAGTTAGATGGAGCTCTAGAGGCTAGGGGAATGAAGGGATTTGGGGAGAAGGTAGGCATGGGTTACTGATTGTGGATGATCAGCCATGATCACAATGAATGGCGGTGCAGGCTCGAAGGGCCAAATGGCCTCCTCCTGCACCTATTTTCTATGTTTCTATGTTTACTTCTCTGGGTCTGATCAGCAGGTGCTGGTTGCCTGTTCAGCTTCCTTACCATTACAACTGAGCTTGGGTCAGGACAATCTGAGCCCCTCAAAAACCATCCTGTGAATCCCTTAAGCCAGACCAAATTTTTAACCTAACTTTCTCTCGCCCAGTTCAGTGCTTTACTACTTCAGTTTAGTTTAGTTCACTTTAATTTAGTTTAGTTTACTATTGTTATGTGTACCAAGGTACAGAGAAAAGCTTTTTTGTTGCGTGCTATCCTGTCAGCGAAAAGACTATACATAATTACAATTAAGCCAGTGTGCAGTTATGGAATAAAGCCTATAACATTTAGAATAAGATAAAGCCCAGTAAAGTCTGATTAAAGATAGTTTGAAGATCTTCAATGGAGTAGATGGGAGGTCAGGACCGCTCTTTAGTTGGTGAGAAGACAGTTCAGTTACTTGATAATAGCCGGGAAGACACTGCCCATGAATCAAAATGAGTTCAAACTATCTGTTTAGCTAGATCAAACTAGCCATGCTCTTACCCACTAAGCCATGGAAAGAGGGAGTGTAATTTTCTGTAATGAACTATGCACCAGAGTTACGGCTGGGTAATTAGGGGTCAAATACATAGCAAGACTCCTTTATTGGAGGCTGGGGGGTCAAATCCCAGTCCCAATCTATACAGTCTGGATCAGTTCCTGTGGACTGGAGGGTAGCTAATGTAACCCAACTTTTTTTTTAAAGGAAGGAGAGAGAAAACAGGGAATTATAGACCCGTTAGCCTGACATTGGTTGTGGGGAAGATGCTTGAATCGATTATTAAAGATGTAATAGCAGCGCATTGGGAAAGCAGTGACAGGATCGGGCAAGGGATTTATGAAGGGGAAATCATAGAAAACATAGAAAATAGGTGCAGGAGGAGGCCATTCGGCCCTTTGAGCCAGCACCGCCATTCATTGTGATCATGGCTGATCGTCCCCAATATAAAAACATTGGGGACAATCATGCTTGACTAATCTTCTGGAATTTTTTGAGGATGTAACAAGTAGAATGGATAAGGGAGAGCAGTGGATGTGGTGTATCTGGATTTTCAAAAAGCCTTTGGCAAGATCCCACACAAGAGATTAGTGTGCAAAATTAGAGCACATGGTATTGGGGGTAGGGTATTGACATGCATAGAGAACTGGTTGGCAGACAGGAAGCAAAGAGTAGGAATTAACGGGTCCTTTTCAGAATGGCAGGCAGTGACTGGTGGGGTGCCGCAAGGCTCAGTGCTGGGATCTCAGTTATTTACAATATATATTAACGATATAGACAAAGGAATTAAATGTAACATCTCCAAGTTTGCGGATGACACAAAGCTAGGTGGTAGTGTGAGCTGCGAGGAGGCTGCTATGAGGCTGCAGGGCGACTTGGGTAGGTTGGGTGAGTGGGCAGATGCATGGCAGATGCAGTATAATGTGGATAAATGTGAGGTTGTCCACTTTGGTGGCAAGAACAAGGGGCAGGTTATTATTTGAATAGTGTCAGATTAGGAAAAGGGGAGGTGTAATGAGACCTGGGTGTCCTTGTACATCAGTCACTGAAAGTAAGCATGCAGGTACAACAGACAGTGAAGAAAGCAAATGGCACGTTGGCCTTCATTGCAAGAGGATTTGAGTATTGGAGCAAGGAGGTCCTACTGCAGTTGTACAGGGCCCTGGTGAGACTGGAGTATTGTGTGCAGTTTGTCTCCTAATTTGAGAATGGACATTGTTGCTATAGAGGGGGTGCAGCGTAGATTCACCAGGTTAATTCCCAGGATAGCTGGACTGACATATGACGAAAGAATGGATCGACTGGGCTTATATTCACTGGAATTTAGAAGGATGAGAGGGCATCTTATAGAAATATATAAAATTCTTAAAGGATTGGACAGGCTACATGCAGGAAAAATGTCCTGATGTTGGGGGAGTCCAGAACCAGGGGTCTCCGTTTACGAATAAGGGGTAGGCTATTTAGGACTGAGGTAAGATAAAACTTTTTCACCCAGAGAGTTGTGAATCTGTGGAATTCTCTGCAAAGAAGGCAGTGGAAGCCAATTCACTGGATGTATTCAAGAGAGAGTTGGATATAGCTCTTAGGACTAAAGGAATCAAGGGACATTGGGAGAAAACAGGAACGGGGTACTGATTCTGGATATTCAGCCATGATCATATTGAATGCCCTCACAGGGCCAAATGGCCTACTCCTGCACCTGTTTTCTATGTTTTTAAAAGCTTGAGAGCAGAGGATCTGGCCTTCATAATCTACTGCGATTGTGGCTTTCATATACAACATTAAACTTGGCTTCTCTCTCAGGTTGGGTGCCAGTCAAGGCCCAGGACTACTTAAAAGATAAGCAGGAAAGTTCTCAACAGGTGTACAGGGCAATATCTATCCATCTGTCAATACATGAAACATTATCTGGTCATTATCTTGTAGATCTTTCTGCAACATTATATTGGGCAATTTTGCCCCAAAGACCAACTGTGCCTAAAAATTAACTGAAATTGCTGTAAGGCCCTTTGAGTCATCCTGAGAATGGAAAAGTGATGAAGAAATGCAAACCTTCCATTCTTCTTTCATCCTCATTTGTTGCCACCTTGCAGCAGCAGCAGAGAGCAGTGTGTGACACAGTGGAGTGAAGCCATTGCCTCACAGCTCCATGGACACAGGCTACATCCTGCCCTCATCTGCAGTCTACGTGAAGTTTGCACAATCTCCCTGTGATTGCGTGGTGATCTCCCAGCTGCACCAGTTTTCTCCAACATCACAAAGACACATTGGCCACTGTAAGTTACTACTAGTGTAAAAACGTTGGTAAAAGAACCAAAGGTTGATAATATTGATGGTCGTGTGAGGGAGGGTAAGCTGCAGGAAAATGGGACTGCTGGGACTAGCAAGGAGCTGTTGTGCAGAGGTGAGGGCATACTCACAGTTGCCATGATGATGGTGTTTCCAGACTCATACATGACGATACTTATGATAGTGCGGTACAAAATGACGGATATCACGAACATTAACACCACAATTATCTAAAAGAAGAGAAGTTCATCATGAGTACATAGTCATCCAGTGGCATCCATCTCATCATTCAATAGTCAACACGATATTCGCTACACTGTTCTTCTCTTCCCTCCCAAGCTGTCTTATGATGCAGCACTTAAATCACAGCACAGTGACTTTGAACCAACTGGAAAGGCATTGGGGTGGCCACCTATACTTCGAGATGGGGAAAGGGAGAGTGTCCTACAAATGTTATGTGAAGACAGGTTGTTATAATGTTTTTGGATCGGAGTACCATAGGCAAGGTTAGCATGTACGGCCCATCTCTTACATTTTGTGACAAGGTGTCTGCGAGATGCTTCCTTGAGATGCCGTGATCTTGCTCCCATGGTGTGTTGGGGAGAGACTCAGAGGCGATAAAGAAATTGTGATGCATTTCCAACTCTTCAACCTGGATGGGAACCCGCACACCATGGCGTCCCCATCCACCCACTGTCCTTTTTCTTTAAGGCAGTGGAGGGTGATGGCAGAGCGATCTAAGCGATCAATACACAGTTCGTGCACACTTCACCCATGGTGTGCCAGTGGTGGAAGGAATGATTGTATCAGGTGGAGGATGGGGTGTCTATCAAGTGGGTGCTTTGTTTTGGGCATTGTCAATATTTGAGTGCGGTTGGAGCTGGTTTGATTCAGATGGTATTCTATGGTGCTCCTACTTTATGGTTTGTGGATGGTGGAATGGTTTTGGGGAATCATGTGAGCCACAAAGTTGCTCTCATCATCACACCATTTTGCGAGCATAGTCTTTGGTCAACCGAAATAAAGGGTGACTGAAGAGCAAGATCTCAGAACAGGCACAAAACCACAAGTAATTCAGCAGCAGCGATTTCTGTCCTCCCAAATGTGTGTGAGCTCTGGACCCATTTAAATCATACCACGAACACCCGTCTCTGAAAAACACTTAAATTCACTAATATTTTGCAGAGATATGCAAAACAACATTCACATTTACTCCCAGAACTAAACTCCCGCACTGGGTCTTAATTTAATTGCACAAGATTCCTCAAACATCTATTCCAAACTTTGTCACAGGAAAAGATTACCATGCCAGAAGAGGAAAAGTTTCAAAGATGTCTTTAAAGACTCCTTGAAAAAAAAAATCACTGATTTCTCTGATTCATGGGAGTCTCTAGAGAGTATAGAAGGTGCTTGCAGGATGGTTTTCAGAGCCTGGAGTCCACACATCAGGAGCACACAGAAGCCCAGACATAAGTGGAGGAAGAAAAAAACAACCCTACAAACAACCCATCCATCTGGGCCATCAGCATTGCTGCCCATCTGTGGAAGAGCCTGCAGTTCCCACATTCACCTCAGCAATTGCCTCTGGACCCACAGTGTGAACAAGTCTGTCTCAAGCCTAAAAGGCTGCCTAAGAAAAATCATAAAAAGATACCACAGAGAAACAGGCCCTGTGGACATACCTCATTCATTCCGACTGTGGTGCCTATCTTCACTAATTCTATTTGCCAACATTAGCCTATTTTTCCTTCCATACTTTCCCTATCCAAGTACCTGTCCAACACCTTTTAAATGTATTGTATCTGCCTCTGTCAGCTCATTCCAGATACCCACCCACCCACTGTGTGAAAAATGTAGCCCTCAGTTCTCATTTAAATGTCTCCCCTTTCACATTAAATCTGCGTCCCCTAGTTCTTCCATTCCAGCAATATCCTGGCAAGTCTCTTCTGCGCACTCTCTCTGTTGCCACTACATGATTCCAGAATTGTACACAATAGAAAAGATTTATGTTGCAGATTCAGCTGAGTTTGTGGTCGATTATGACTCTCGCATGTTGATGGTGAGGGACAGAGGTGAGGTGAGGTACAGAATGCTATTGAGTCTCAAGGGTAGTTTGATGGATTCCCTTCTGTTGAAGATGCCTGTCATCTGGCATTTATACGGGTGGGAAGGTTACTTGCCATTTACCAGCCGTAATGCTTGAATGTGGTCTTGCTGTGAGCAGGATGAGCTTCATTTGCTGAGGAATTGCACATAGTGTAACCATCAGCAAACATCCCCACCACTGAAGGGGCTGGAAGTGCTGTAAATTCATGTCTCTAAAGACTAGTTCAGTAACATAGCCACTGCATCACTATTCCCCCGAGTGCAGATGGGGAGCCGGTAACATGGCTGCACCTGGGCACAAATGAAGCACAAAAGACATAGCAATGCTGTGAGCAGAAAACAAAAAAATGACATCCTACCAAGAGCAAAATCACCATCGAGCTCGTAAACATTCGTCGCAACCTATCCTGCTTCGGAAAGAAGGGTTCCACTGCTCCTGTGATTGGGTTCTTCGCAGTCATGGGAGCCATGACACTAAAGTGAGGCCTGGGGCGCTCCTGAAATGAAATGTTAAACAGTCTGAATGAAGATGACATCAGTGCAACGTTAAGTAAATAACCAAGAGCCAAGAGTTTCCTCATGTACGATAACAAGGTTCTAAAACAAAATCATAGCACATATTGCACAACCAGAAAAGGAAGGACTGCACATTCTAGATCCCCCTGGAAGTGCAAAGAGGGTAGGTTAGGAAACAGAGAGAGTAGCATGGGACAAGAAGGGAGGCTTATCTTAGGTACCAGAAATAAAGACAGGAAGTGTGGAAAATATAGGGTTGAAATGTAAAGAGAAATTAAGAAAGGAAAGAGAAAGAATTAAAAGATACTAGCAAGGAAAATTAAAGAAAACCCAAAGATACTCCTAAGGAAAGAGCAAACAGGGATTAAAAGGTTAACCAATGTGTGGATAAGGGTAAGGTTAAGGTTCATAGCGAATAATTTGCAGTTGTCATTACAAAGATGGGAACATTCTAGGATAGTGGTAGAAGTGAAGGTTAATGAGTGTTTTTGCAACTGGAAGGCTGTTGCCCATCTAGTTCACAGGGTCTAGTCCATGACCCTTATTAAATTAAATATTTTAATGATTTAGACCTAAGGAGCATAATGCAGGTGATACATAAAAGAAGTGGCAAATGGAATTTAATGTACTGACGTGTATTACAAGGAAATGGATTTGGGTGAGTGCAACAAGGCAAAGAAGTGAACACAAAGTACAATTACATTGTATAAAGAAACATCTGCATGGATGTGGCTTATGCCCACAGGTCCTTAAAAGTAGAACATGTCAATTAAGTTAAAAAGGTTCGAAGGGTACTTGCCTTTATTAGTCAAGGCACAGTTCATAAGAGTATGGAGGTTTTGCCAGAATTGTACAGGACACAGCTTCACTTCTAGTCACCACATTACAGGAAATATTTGATTGCATTGGAAGGGTGCAGAGGAGATTTATATAGTCTTGGTCAGAATTGGAAGATTGGAGCTACGAGGGAAGAATGTTTTCTTTGGAACAGAAGAGGCTGAGGAGACTTAATCAAAGTGTATAAAATAAATGAGGGGGCCAGATTGAGTGAATGGGATTTCCCCACGGCCCAGAGGCCAATGACCAGAGGCATAGATTTAAAGTAGATGGCGGAGAAATGGGGAAAGGATTTTTCCAATCAATAGATGGTTGGAATCTGGAACTCACCACCTTAAAGGGTGGTGGACGCAGAAACTCTGATCATATTTAAACAGTGTTTGGATGAGGACCTGGAAAGCTGTCCTTTAGAGCCAGGGACCCAGTACTGGGAAATGGGAGTGGACTGGGGAACCCTTTTTCAACCAACACAGACATAATGGGTCTAATGGCATCCTCCCTTGTTGTATATCTTCTGTGTTTATGATTTTGACAAGAAAGCCTGCTTTGCCAATTATCTGAGTCATAGCTACTGGCCAGGGTACTGTGGAGAAATCCTTGGAATTATGGAGTTGGAACTTTTGTGTCTAACTAAACCAAAGAGTAGTCTGAAGGAAGGTACTTCTCGTAAAGAGGCAGCCTTCTGCAATGCATTGGGTTGCCATCTTCAATTACTAGAAGTCTCTGGAGCAGGATTGGAACTTCTAACCTTTCGACATGAACAGATTTTGGCTGATACATTAGGAAGTTGGCATACATTAAACACTGATCTGATTTAATGGCTGCCATTTTACCTCAGTTTCGTCAAAGTCTAAGCATTCCCATCTAAAAGCCAGAACTGCAGTCTTCCTCTTCCAGTATTCAAGGAATGTTACTGCCCACAGCGACATGAAGATACTAAAGATCACGGTGCCCCCATGATCAAAGAGATGACCTAACTGGGGGAACAAAAGGCAGGTTAGTGGTCAACAGCATGGATCTGAAGAAACACAAATTCATACTTTTCAGTGTTAGAAACATAGAAAATAGGTGCAGGAGTAGGCCATTTGGCCCTTTGAGCCTGCACCGCCATTCAATATGATCATGGCTGATCATCCAACTCAGTATCCTGTACCTGCCTTCTCTCCATACCCCCTAATCCCTTTAGCCACAAGGGCCACATCTAACTCCCTCTTAAATATAGCCAATGAACTGGCCTCAACTACCTTCTGTGGCAGAATAGGTAGTTGACAATTAAAGGAAGTGTTTCAGATTGTTTAAGGTGGTGGTTGATGCATATACAATAAAGGTGTTCAAGAGGCTTTTTGATAGACACATATAGTGATGTGTATGCATAGGCGATTAGTTTAACTTGTTCAGCACAGATATTTCAGGCTGGAGGACCTGTCCCTGTGATGTACTGTTTCATATTCAAAGTTAACTGAAGGATTTGATCGAGGAGATGGGCTAATTTTGTCTGGCTTAGGGATAATGTTAGAGAGCAGTGGAAATACTCAGCAGGTTTAGCAACATCAGTGGAAGGAGAAATAAATTTAAAGTTTTGGGCCAAGGACTCTATGAAAAAAGAAATCTATAACCCTCCATTGGAGCTGGAGGTGAACTAAAAATTTCAAAGTGAGATTGATAAATATTTTAAAGATAAACCTTTTAAAAGCCATGGAACCAAAGTGGATAAATCAAAGTCAATATGCAGATCAGTCATGATCTGAATTGATGGCAGAACAAACCCGAGGGACCGTATTGCTTTTCCTGTTCTTGTGTTTCAATTAACACTGGGTCCTCTTTGTGGGAGTCACACAAGTGAAATATATTACAAGCGGTCTGATCTTTGCTGGAGAGAGTAGGCGAATAAAAATTTGGTCTCAATCCAAACACACCCATTCCCAGTCATTAGTTTATGTCTTCTAGTCTGTAATCAGTAACTCCTACTCACTAGTCAAAGTGCTGGTGAATCAGGAAAAGGGGCTTGCCAATATTAATATGAGAGAAAAAAAAATAATTAATGAATGACAAATCTCCAAGAGCAAATTCTTCCTATTCCACCATTTTAAATTAATTTGGAGAAAACATTATAGATGGGATTTTGCTAAATTCTTACAATTTAGATTAGAAAATAATATATATTGCTGCATAATTTAAGGACTCTTAAAGAATGAGTGAGGGGAACCATAGACCAGCATTCTCTGAATTATTAGGAAATTACAAGGGGTAACATATGTATTAAGGCCATAGGGGATTACTTTGTATTAGTATTTACAGTGGGGAAGTTATTTGGAATTGGGTCGTAGATTAGCCATAATTCCATATAACATTTCAAGAAGATAAATGACCTGCTCTTCTTACATTTCTTTTATCCTTTAAATTATACAAAAATCTATCAATACCATGTTTAAAATTAAGTAACTCGTGTAGTGTTAATTGCTATTTGTGGAAAAAGTTTCATGCTTCTATTGTTCTTTGTAAGTATATTTCCTCATATCTAATTCTCCTTCTAGTCTCTTCAGAATAAATAGCTTCTCTTAACCTAAAAATTGAAATGTTCAAACCACCCATAACCAAACTTCTAAAGTAATTGTTACCTCTTATTGCAATTAACCCTTTGGGTTAAGGTATTATTCTGCTAAATCTATCTTGCACTCTCTCTAAAGTTAATAATACTCTACCTTAGGCCAGAGACTGTTTAAAAGGGTTTTGTACAGCTGAACATTTTGTGCCATTATTGTCTTCACTATTGTCTTCATTATGCTTCTATGGTGATTTGCTTTTGTTGACACAATCCATTTCCTTGAGCTGTCAAACACATTCTCTTCTAATACTATTAACTATCTGTATAACTATTTCTATTTAAAATTTACTATGAGTAAATACTAGTACAAAACAATTGCATATGTCCCCATCCCCTTATTTTCATTTACAATATGAATATTATCATCATTGAAGTAACCCAATGTTGTTCTCCATTACCGTATTTTACCTAATTGTATTTTCTTTTCTGTCGCTCCTCATATATTTTGAATTTGGATATCTAAGCATCATAGAGAAATACAGCATAGAAACAGGCCTTTTAGGCGCATCAAATTCACATCGTCCACCCATTTTATAGTAATCATACATTAATCCCATCTTTTACATTCTCCCCACATTCTCTTCTAATCCCCCCAGATTTACCACTCACCACACCACGGGCAGTTTTTAGTGGCTAATCAACCTACCACCCACATGGTTTTTGGGGATGTGAGAAGATTGTGGAGTATTCAGGGGAAACTCACTGTGGTCATAGAGAGAATGTGCAAACCACACAGACAGCACTGGAGATCATGATTAAACCCAAAATTCTGCTATGTGAAGCAGTGGCTCTAAAACTCTAATTATTAAAAATCTTTGATCCATGTATGTATGTCCTTTGTTAATTTCTTTTCACAATCGTTTATGGCATTTTTCTTGTCAATTTATGTTGATCATTGTATC
This sequence comes from Malacoraja senta, assembly GCA_038087875.1. Taxonomy (NCBI): domain Eukaryota; kingdom Metazoa; phylum Chordata; class Chondrichthyes; order Rajiformes; family Rajidae; genus Malacoraja; species Malacoraja senta. The sequence goes on from CM075984.1 coordinate 28,956,386, forward strand.
TCTCCCAATCATCAGGAGTTTTGAAAAGATTTTTTTGTTTTATTTGATCCTTTACCTTTTAGTTTGTCCTCAATTGGGTTTTTTCTTCACTGAATTTTGCCCCTTAAGAACATGAACGGGTTGACTCTTGCATCTTTTGTTTTAAACACTGTGTTTTACTCATTAACTAATTCACTGCTTTTAATTTGTTCACCCTTGTTCCATTGTGATGAAGTTAACCCAACCTAACCTATTCCATTTCTCCAGAGATGCTGTCTGACCCGCTGAGTTACTCCAGCTTTTTGTGTCTATCTTCTAATTAGAATAGCTGTTTAGTTTTTCTCCCTTTCAAACATCACGTTCAACTTAAGCATGTAATTATTACAATTAGATAAATGTTTATATAACATTGTACTTGTTAGCTGCTGCCAAATCTAATCTGTCCTGCCTCTTGTTGAAGGTGAAACACACTGTGGCAGAAACCCATTCCAAACACAGTCCAAACATTCTTTACCATCCCAGAATGTTGAAACAAAGAACTGCAGATGCTGGTTAATACATAAAAAGGACACAGGCCCAAAACATTTCCTATCCAAGTTCTCCAGAGATGCTGCCGGACCTGTTGAGTTACTCCAGCACTTTGTGTCCTTTCGTGCTTTACCATTCAGCATGTGTTTCCCTCCTTTTGTCCATGAGTTTGTCTAACCTGTGCACTTGTGTATTTTATATTTTAATAACTTCCACAAAGAGGCCTGTGTACAGTTGCATGACTCTCAATACAGTCTCAAGTGCCTTCCAATTTCTTCATTTGACCCACAATCTCTCAACTGTTGGCTTACCTTTCAATATATTCACTTATCATTGAGATCTTCTTCACAGAACCATTTTCCGTATCTTTCCTTATATCCCAGTCTTGCCCATCTTGGAGCTATTTCCCAGTAGCCTACCACATCTTCTGTTCAATGTGTGCTTGCAATTCAATTATTTGCTTTTGTGTCATTTGCAAACTTAATAATCGTGTCATGCACATTCTCATCCAAATATTTGATATAGATGGCAAACAGCAATGGGCCCAGCATGAATCCCTGAGGCACACCACTAGTCACAGGCCTCCAGTCCGAAAAACAACCTTCTACCATCACCCTCTGCTTCTTTTCATGAAGCCAATTTTCTATCCAGTCGGCTAGCTCTCCTTGGATCCCATGTGATTTTACCTTCCAGAGCAGCCTACCATGCGGAACCCTGTCAAATGCCTTGCTGAAATTCATATATACAACATCTACAGCTCTGCCCTCTCAATCAATTTGGTCACATCTTCAAAAAACTCAGATTTGTGAGGACGACCTCCCACGTGCAACTATCCCTAATCAGCCCTTGTCCATCTAAATGCATGTATATCTTATTCCTCAGAATACTCTGTAGTAACTTTCCAGCCATAGAAAGTCCCTAGGCTTTTCCTTGCAGCCCTCTTTAAATAGAGGCACAACATTTTGCCACCTCACCAGTATTTAATGACTCATAAATCTCAGCTCAGATCTTACAGAGTGGACACATGAGGTAGTTAGATCCTTCTTCACAGATTCAGTTGTTTGTTTCAGGCTATTATACTGTGCTTAACCCCCATTTCTGATAGAACGCCAGTCCTGGTCTGGTTCACATGGTGCTCCTCACAATGGTACACTTCTTTCTTGTCCAAGTCCAGATCCTATTGCTCCCACCTTTCTACCCCCTCAACCAAGCCACATGTTCAACACCCCAACTACAAAATCTTCTACTATTTTGGCCTATCCTGGGGAATAACCATTGAGGTCCTCAATTTAGCACATTGTAGTCATCAGTCAAGACTTTCACAGCTGTATATCACTCCAATATCCCCCACACTGACCCAAGACACACAAGAGTCTGGATCTTACTTTCAAAGGATTTTATCATCTCCCTGATTAAAGCTTCACATGCACAGATCTCCTTACATGTAAATCTATCTGTTGTATTTGTCTCATTAACTAATGGGTTAGTGATGTCCATATTCTAAACCTTGTGTGCAGAGATTATTTCTGCATTAGTGACCATCTTATATTTAATGCCGTTGTTATAAGTCTCCACGACATTTGCAGAGTAGCCATACTTATATCCCACTGAAGGGTTGTGCAGAAAGTTGGGTGGCACAACCTGAAGATAGGAATGAAGAGCAAGGGTTACCTTATAGGTGTTGCATATGCTGGAGATGTTCCAGGGCTTGCAGATCTTACAGAGTGGACACATGTTGTAAGTGGATCCTTCTTCACAGATTTCCTTTCTGGGCATGGACATGGATAAAAACTGAATCAAGTGTCACACACCACATTGTCACACAAAGCATCCAACAAAATAATGAAACAAAATAATGCTGTAAGGTCTGCAAAAAAGGGTGCTATCATTCAATTGTATCAGTTGACCTAATCTTTTGTACCAGCGTGGTTTGAGGAACCTGCAGTCCTGTCAGCTCCACTTCATCAGAATTGTTTCTTGTGGATAAGAAGTTGGAGACTAGTCGTGTAGGTGGTACAATTTAACTGTTTTGCTCAATACAAGAAAATCTTCAGCTGGTAAGGTTGTGTAAGGCCTGCACTAATGGACTGTTGCCAAGTGAGCAGGAGAGAAAGCAATTTCATCTACCGAACTTTGCAAATGGAAAGTAGTATGGTGAATGGGTAACCAGTTTTGAAGGTATGAAATATCTCAACTATATTTGAGGCCGAATAGTTGAGTAAGCAACTTGTTTAGTTGCCATTTTATAGAGGTGGTTCTCAAATTAGTTAGTTAGTTTAATTTATTGTCACGTGTACCAAGGTACAGTGAAAAGCTTTTGTTGCATGCTATCCAATCAGCAGAAAGACAATACACTGCTGGAATCCAAGAGTATTAAAACTCATTCAGGATAATTTACCTTCTGCACATTATGTCATGTGTTTGTGATTACTCATCTGTATGGTATGATGCGGAGAGACACAGAGAGATACAATACGGAAAATCCCATGTCAATGCCAAGATGTTTGTCTAAATTACTGCAAAACCTACGAGGGTATGTCAGTTGTCACAAGGTAGATTCCACCAACGAAGATCAGGGTTCCAACAATTGCTGCTGGCAACAACCACGCTGTGTAAAACCCTTGGGAGGAAAACAAGTTAATATGTTAATGAAACTATAGTCAGTATAATGAATACAGCTGGCGAGATGGTGCTGTCTTAACATTGTGTCAGTTAGAGTAGTTTTGGCAGGAATAACTGATCCATCGGGACAAATATAATGGATACCATGGAACACACAGAGTGGTTATAACAAAAACTGTGGGAATATATATCTGATGCTGCACAATAAAGAGACTGGTGACATTGGACTGTAGAGCATGGGCTCAATGGCTATATGAGATCGTGCAGGGCAAATGGGAGGGCCATGGGACAGGTTTCATGAACAATTCAGGATTGTGTTGCATTAGATTAAACACTCCCCCATTGAGACCAATTGGAAAAATATAATTAGAATGAATCAGCTCAGAACCAACAACCGATAAACTCTTGACTATCTCAACACTTGAAAATTGGTCATGTATCCAATCAATCCCAGGACCTATCCTAAAATCACTTAATTAAGGCAAATACTTAAACAAGCTTATGTAGATTGAGGTTAGTGGAAATGATGGTGCCATCCTACACAGACATAGACACGGATGGCATGGAAAATAATATTGGAGAATTGGCTGTTATTTGAGGAAGTGAGCCGCTGAGTAACTGGGCCCAATCTGTATTTTCTTTCTTCCAGTTGAGACAATTGAGTATAAACTGGGAAGATATCTGGACATATTCATACCAATCCATGCAAAGTAAAAGGCAATCTTCTCTCCAAAGTAATTCCGGATGTGGTCCAGTGGTTGGTATTTGTACCACTTGCTCCAACAAGCCCAGTATTTGTAAAGTATCTGCCGGCGGCTGAGGTTCTCCTGTTTGATGTCATCACTCGCACTCTTGTGTGAACCCTGTCGGAAATGCCAGCCATGAGTATTAGTTATTGTGTGGGGGTGCTCCGGACACAATCTCCCTATCCTCCACAAGCAGAGGTGCAGCCACCAGCTCCAACTCTCAGGAGACAGTCCTGACAACTTTCTCACCAAGGGTGGAAAATTAGCAGCGACACAAAGGAGGCGCAAGGATTTATCCAATCCACTCCTCCATCAAACTAGTCAAATATCCACCAGAATAAACGCTGAGCTTCCTGTAAGGGTACCCATTTCCAGACATTTCTCTTGCTCTTTATTTCCTCAGATATTCCTTAGTTTCCTCTGTTTGTTCTATTGTTTTAGTCCCCACCTATTTCTCTCTGATAATTTGATGATTTTATTCCATCGTTTTCCATCACACCCCCTCTCCGCTTGTCAATATAGAGAGGTTCCCTTTGCTAATCATAAGTCAAAAGTATTTAATTGTCATATGTACTGATAACAAAACAATGAAGTTCTTACTTGTTGCAACATAATAGGCCTGTAAATGCAATAACATTCAGATAATATATAATATAAAAAAATACAATAAATAATAACTATAATACTAGGTAACCATAAAAATGTAAAAATCAAAGTCCGTAGTGCAACCAAAGATACAATCTATAGAAGATGCAGATGATTCATCCAACTGGTCAGCTCTGAAGGGTCATCTTCAGATGGGAAACCAAAATAACCACAGATGCTGCCTGACTAGCTGAGCACTTCAAACACGATCTTTTTTTGTTATCTCCTCGCAACTATATCAGCCCAACCTGAAAGCATTGTTGTGAATCTCCCTTGTATGTTTTCTAATGAGATCGTACTCATCCTGATTTAAATAGAATTCCAGCAGGATCTCCTTCTGCTTAAATGCCAAGCTTTGGCAAATGTCCCCTGCACCTCCTTAGCTGCCACATGCAGCTACTGTTGGAGGTAAGTAGAAGTCAGTGCAGGCTAGAGCACGTTGTTGGAAATTGCAGATACTGGAATCTTGAGCAAAAGATATAGTGGGTCAGGCAGCATCTGTGGAACTGAAATAAACAGACGTCATTTTGGGTCAGGACCCCGCCTGATTCCCAATCAACCCCTTCTCACCTAGATTCAACTATCACTGCATTCACTCTCACGCCCCCAGGGCAGAACAAGGAATAGAGTTCCCATGGTCCTCACCTTTCACCCCACCAACCTCAGTAACCAAAGCATCATTCTCTGGTATTTTCATTGCCTTCAACATGATTCACCACTGGTCAGATCTTCCCGTCCCCACCTCTGTAATGTATTCATACATATTCATGTGTATGTTAATGAGTTGGTGTTCAATATAAGCAGGGAATGCTGGGTAATAAAGCTCTCTCTCGTGATCCAGGCAACCAGTGTGTAAGTCTTGTTCTTCATTCTGCCGTCCGGAATATAACAAAATTGGCGACGGGGACGGGATAGAGTTTGTGAACGCATCCTTTAAATAGTGCAGGACTGTTTTGCAACATGCAGTATTGTTCAACATTTTAAACAGTAAATACGGAGCTGTGTCGCAGTTGTTTGCGAACTGGACACGATAGGCCGCAGATCCTTCTATGAATGGGACTGTAGTTTAAAACAGCAGCTGTACAAATCGTCGAGAATTTGTCAGGCTATCTCTATGTTGTGTCTAAGTGGCAAGATGGTGTCCATGGGATTGTATAGGATTTTAGACTGAGTTTTTTTTTGTCTAGTTCCTCAAGCTGGTATAACCTTTGTACAGCTACGTTTTGGGTGAATTGCTACACCAGAACAGACAGGAAATCGGGGTTTTTGACCGGACTTTTTAAAAAAAAGATGGCGGCGTCCACGGGCTACATCGGAAACCTTGGCACTTTCGGCAAGAGTAGAGAGCCGTTCAGCTCCTATATGGAGAGAGCGAATATGTTTTTCACGGCAAACAACATAATGGAGATTAGTGGAGAAGGAGAGGTAGTGACTGAAACAAATAAGGCCGTTTGCGAAGGCATGAAAGCGATTCTGCTCAAGGAGATCGGTCCTGAAGTGTACAGCACACTCGTGAATCTCCTTGCGCCAATAAAGGCAAAAGACGTGCCATTCAATGACATTATGAAGAAGTTGGAGGAGCACTTCAACCCAAAGTCTCTGGAAATTGCAGAAAGCTATAAATTCAGCACTAGAAACCAGAAGCAGAATGAGACAATCAATGAGTACATTGTTGCCTTGAAAAACTTAACTTTGCACTGTAACTTTGGAACCTTTCTTGGACGTGCACTACGCGACAGATTTGTTTGTAGTGTAGTGGATGAACGAATTCAGTCCAAACTCATGAACACTCCAGATCTTACATTCGAGAAAGCATGCAAGATTGCTACCACAATGGAGGTGGCATCAAAGAATGCTCGCGAGTTTCGTCCACCACGGACTGCGGTGGTCGTTTACAGTCACAAGGCAGTGCCTATGGCCAAACCAAGAGGTGCTAAACCAAAACCAAAGTATGGCGGGGAGCCGAGTTCAGCCAGTTGTTATCGTTGCAACGGTAATCACTCATCCCAATTTTGTCAGTTCAAAATGGCCCAGTGCTATAACTGCCAGAAGAAAGGGCATATCGCATCAGCATGTCGGGCCAAGCTTAAAACAGGAAACCAACAATCTGCAGGAATCAATCAACAACACCAGAGAGGAGTTCATAACTTGGAGGTGAACCCAGATGGGAATGAACTTGGGTTGTACACCATTTATGCAACCAACATCGATAGGCCTACAACCAGCCAAGGCAAGGGCTTTCGAAATAAACTATTGATTAATGAACAATTAATCGATGTGTGTATTGACACGGCAGCACATTGTTCGGTCTTGAGCAAAGTCCTGTACGAATCAACGTTCCCATAGACACCATTGTTTGAGAGTAAGGTCAAGCTGAGAACCTACTTGGGCGAAGTTTTGGAGACATGTGGACAAATGAACAGTAAAGTTCAGCATAATGGTCAGTCAGTAACACTGCCCATCATAGTGGCCAGCTACAGAAATAAACCAACCCTCCTCCTTGGAAAGGATTGGCTGAGTGGAATAAAGTTAGACTGGAAGAAAATTTTCAGCGTTGATTTGTCCAAATCACGTCTTGAAAATGTCATAAGCAAACATGCAGAAATTTTTGCCGACAGTTACACGGGAATAACAGGGTAGTCTGCACACATTTGACTTAAGCAAGATGTGAAACCTGTGTATTGTTGACCAAGACCTGTACCATATGCACTAAAGCAACAAGTGGAGGAAGAACTCGACAGGTTAGAGCGGAATGGAGTACTCGTGAAGACAGACCAGAGTAACTGAGCAACGCCAATTGTGGCCGTTCCCAAGGCCGACAAAACTGTTCGACTATGCGGTGACTACAAAGTCACAATCAACCAAGCCGTTGACGACGAACAATATCCGTTACCAACCTCGCAAAATCTGTACGCAGAACTTAGCGGAGCGAGAGTCTTCACTCAAAGTAGATGCCAACGGACTTCGCCCTGTGAAGGCAAAAGTTGAAGCAATGGTTAATGCTCCAAACCCAACAATGTGTCAGAGCTACGATCATTCCTTGGGATGGTGCAGTTCTATGCACGATTCCTTCCAGATTTAGCAACTGTGCTAAAGCCACTACATCATCTGGTACAAAAAGATGTGAAATGGGCGTGGGGAAAGGAACAGCAATGTGCATATGACATCTGCAAGGAAAATTTGACAAGTGACAACCTCCTTGTTCACTATGACACGCGAGATGAAACTTGCTTGTGATGCTTCAAGTTATGGCGTAGGTGCAATGATCTGCCATGTAATGAATGACGGACAGGAAAAGCCTATTGCTTTTGCATCCCGCACCCTATTACCGAGTGAGCACAATTATGCACAGATAGAAAAGGAAGCACTCAGCATCGTGTTCGGAATCAAGAAATTCCATCAGTTTCTTCTCGACAGACCATTCACCCTAGTGACTGATCACAAGCCACTACTAGTGATACTTGGTCCCAAGTCAGCTATACCTTCCATGGCAGCATCAAGGATGCAGCGGTGTGCAATTTTGCTGTCCCAGTATGACTACAGGGTTGAGTACTGAAGCTGCAAGTGCAACGCAGTTGCAGATGCGTTGTCCCGGTTGCCCCATGAAAACTCTGACGTGGGAAGTGAGAACTCAATCTACACACTGCAAGTTGTAGATGAAGACTTTCCAGTGACTGCAACAGAAATTGCAGCAGAAACAAAGAAAGACACTGCTGAAGAGGGTCTATGAACAGACATTGAACGGTTGGACTGAAATCGATAGTGGATTGAACTCAGTTCTGAACTCAGAGCTGAAGCCTTTCCATAATCAACGCCATGAATTATCATGTGAGCAGGGATGCATTAAGTGGGGTTACAGAGTGGTTGTACCAGAGTCTTTGAGAAACAAAATTATGAACGAACTTCATGCCGAACATCCTGACATAGTAAGCATGAAGTCAATTGCCAGAAGGTTCGTATATTGGCCTGGTATTGACAGTGACATCGAGTCACTGGTGAGCAAATGTAGCATCTGCCAAAATTGCTGGAGTAAACCACCATAAACACCACTGCAACCCTGGTCATGGCAGATTCCTATGGTCAAAGTCAGAGTACTAAAACAGAGCCAAACAAGCCTACAGTTGAGTCAGCACCTAAACCTGTTACACCTGTTACTGTTAGACGATCAGGCAGGATCCATAAACCAATAGTCAGGTTAGGTTTGTAAGTTAAATAACTCACTGCACAAGTAAAACAAAAATGTGTAGATATGTAAAATAAATACTGGTTTAAATCAAGTATCACAACAACAAAATTGTAACTGAGTACTTAGATTTAATACTTAAAAAAAGGAGAGCAGTGTAATGTAATCATACATATTCATGTGTATGTTAATGAGTTGGTGTTCAATATTAGCAGGGAGTGCTGGGTAATAAAGCTCTCTCTCGTGATCCAGGCAACCAGTGCGTAAGTCATGTTCTTCATTCTGCCGTCCGGAATATAACAACCTCTTTCCGCTTTTCGTAAAGACTACTCCCTCTGCAACTCATTGATTCGCTCATCCCTTCCCATTCACTCCCTCCAGACACTTTCTTCTGCAACTGAGAGATACAATGTCTGTACCTATAGCTCCTCCCTCATCATCAACCATCAACGGCCCTTCCAGGTGAGAAAGGTTCATGTGTAATTCTTCCAACCATGTCTTTTGCATTTGGTGCTTCTGATGTGGCCTCCTTTACATCAGGGAGACTAAGCGTGGACTAGGATGAACCCTCTGAAGGCATCCAGTCCTGATGGGGACCTGGCCTACACTCATTCCTCGAACACCTTGATAAGAGAGACATCTATGTCAGACTCCTATTCGTAGATTACAGCTCTGCCGTTAATACCATTATACCATCCAAGCTTATCACCAGTGTCAGCACTCATCTCTGCAACTGGATCCTCGACTTCCTGACCAACAGACCCCAATCAGTGAGGATATGGGACAGATCATCCTCCACGATAATCCTCACTGTGGGGACTCCACAAGGATGCGTTCTCAGCCCCCATCTTTACTCCTTGTACACCCACGACTGCGCAGCCATCTACAAATCTAATTCCATTTTCAAATTCACAGACAACATCACCATTGTGGGCAGATATCAAATAATGATGCAACGGAATACAGGAAGGAGATCGATACAATCACAAACAAGGCTGATCAGTGCCTCTACTTCCTTTGAAGATCGAGGAGATTTGACATATCGACAAATACTTTATTGAACTTCTACAGAGGTACTGTAGAGAACACACAGATTGATTGCATCATGGCCTTGTTTGACAACTTGAACTGCCAGCAATGAGGGACACCATAGAGAGTGTTAGACACTGTTTGGTCCTTTAGAGGTACTGACCTTCCCACATTATATGGATCTATAGGAAGTACTGCCTCAAAAAGATAGTCAATATCAGAGACCTGCACCACCCTGGCCACATTCCCATTTTGTTCCTACCATGGGAAAGACAATAGAAGAGCACAGAAACCAAGACCACCAGGTTTAAGGATAGCTTTGTCTCAGAAATTATCAGGCTCTTGAACACTGCACAATGTTAACCTGAATGTTACCCTCAACGTCCCAGTCACACGTACCTACCCATGCCCTAAGTTAATCTGCCTTACCCATCAGGTCTCTTGCATTAAAATGTGTGCAATTTAAACCAACATTCCTTCCGCCTTCCCACTGCCTATTCTATCCTCTATACTTTCTCTCATCAGCCTTCATACCAACTTCTAACCTCTCACCTGCCTCGGTCCTGTGAAAGATCCCAACCCCCCTGCCAATCTAGTTTAAACCCACCCGTGTAGCACTAGCAAATCTGCCTGCCAGGATATTGCTCCCTCTACAGTTAAGGTACAACCCAACCCTCTTGTACAGATGGTCACCTCTGTCCCAGAAGAGATCCCAATGGTCTAAAAATCTGAATACCACGCCCACTGCACCAACTCCTCAGCCACACGTTCATCTCCCTTATCTTTCTGCTCTTACACTCACTATCACGTGGAACTGGAAGAAATCCAGATATCACTACCATGCAGGATCTGCTTTTCAGCCTTTCACCCAATTTCCATACTCATGTTGCAGAACCTCCTTCTAACCCTTGCAACACTATACTTGTAATCTTTCCTTCTCTTCTATACTTAAGCTCAACAGTCTAAAAATGAAAGACCACAGCATCTAGAAATTAATTTGTTCTATATATATATATAATTTCCAAGTCTATTAAGTACTCATTTTATCTTCTCTATTCCCAGAATTGAATTTAACTTAAAGTTCAGCTAACATGCATAAAAAATATTATGTTCAAAGCTCTTATTCTCCTAGTACTCTGCAAATAAAGCACCATACTTACATCATGAAGGGGATATGCAGCAGAGAATACGTGCTCACTTAAGAGATTTTCAATACCAATCTGGCACTTTTTCCGATGCCCATAAGTAGTTCTTTCTAATATTTGATAAACCTGTTCAAGGAAAAAGTAAGCCAAGCGTCAGAATCAAACAATACATACCATATATTGCTCTGGTATTTTATGTAATTCACATATTTAATCATTAATGTTTTATTATTAATGTTTAATGTTTTATGTGTCATTCCTAACTGTCACTGTATGTCATGTTGCTATCACTGTATGTCATGTTGGGCGGAGCACCAAGGCAAATTCCTTGTATGTGAATACGGCCAATAAACTTATTCATTCATTATTCATTCATACCATATAAAGAATTACATGCTCAATGGAGACAGAGCTCCCAGCTGCTATTATCAAAACTTAGACTTATGAAGTGTCAAATTAAAATAATCAAGTTAAGTCAAGTTTATTGTCAAATGCAAGAGTATAATGAGGCACAGGCACAATGAACATCTTGCTTGCAGCAGTATCACAGACACATAGACTCAGAAAAATCATAAAAACAAAAGTAGAGAGTAACATGCTACATAGCCTGCCGAGCGATTGCAGTGTTTTCTGTTTTTATTTCCGATTTAACTTGCACTTTTGTGCTCGGTTTCAGCACTCTTCGCAGCAGAACCCCCTTATTTGTGACTCCCTCAACACTAATTGCAGACGGAGATCCAGCCTTTTTGTGTTACATGGCAACCTCGTGTCCAGGCAAACTTATTTTAATAAAGCAAATGGAGAAAGATTAAAATAAATAATGTTGGTAACTTGCCAACCTTGTGTAGCATCCGGTCATTGTACTACATGCCTGTTCAGAAGGTAAATGTGGCCCTGGAGGCTTCAGTACTTACTATTTGATGCCTTTGCATGTTTGAGAAGAAATCCTCTTGATTGTCTTTATTTAAGTACCTGAACAAAAAGTAACCTTTTGAATGCAAATGCTTATTTTTATTTCCAAAGCTGTAAAACCTGCTAAGGTGTACAATCCCAAAGCTTATGAGCAACATTATTACACCACAACTTGAAGAAATTAACAAATGTTGCAATAACACAACACAATTCAATATAAATTCTTTATATTTATAGTCCCCTTTAATGCTGGAAAAGTGAGATCAGACAAATTTTGACCCATCATATAAAAATACATCCATTAAGATGACAAGAATTGAAGATGCTGTAGTCTTGAGCAAAAACAGGTCCAGCAGCATTTGTGATGGAATGGACAGCCAACATTTTGGATTGGGACCCTTCTTCGGACAGTTGGTCAGTTAGTCATTAACTTGGCTAAAAGGTGTTTTTTTATAAGAGGATCCTCAGGGCAGAGGGGTTTGATGACAGAATCCCAAGAATTACATCCCAAGTAGTTAAGGTATGTGCAGAAACATTAAGACAGAAGAATCAGGAGAATGCAAAATTCAGAGAGTACAAGATAGCGAAGTGTAACAAGAAACAAAGTAGTTAAATGCAAAGCACATTCAAATAAAAAGTCATTAGGATAATCTAGTGATCAACTTCAGGGAGCAAAGCGGTACCCATACCCCGGTAAGTATTGACTCCGTCAAAGTAAAGATGGTTGAAAGCAATAAGTTCCTAGGAGTAAATATTGGCAGCAACTTGCCATGGACCACCCCTTATTGAAGCAATGGTCAAGAAAGCACACCGACGCCTCTACTTCCTTAGAAGGCTTAGGATGTTCAGCATGTCCCCAACAACTCTCACCAACTTCTACAGATGCGCTGAAGAAATATTAAATGCATGTAAGGAAAAAAATGTATTGTACAACATTTTTTTAAAGAAAAGAACAGCAGAAGCTGAAGAAAAATATAAGACATATAAAAACAAACTAACAAAAATCATGAGATGCAGCAAAATCGATCACTAGTAAGTTACTGGAGAACAAAAAAAACAATATTAAAAATACATGGAATGTATTAAATGCCATAATTAAAAAAGGAAATGGAAAGGCACAATACCCAAACCATTTCCTGTCTAAAAACAACACAATAATCGCTGATATGGCCTCAGCTGCAAACGAATTCAACAAATTCTTTGTTGGTGTTGGTCCTGATTTGGCCGGAAAAATTGCAAAGACTGGTAGCAGCGATGGTGTAGAAAGTAAAGAGATATATGTAAAGAATACAATATTTATAAGAGGGACTGAAGAAAAAGAAATTATTGACACTGTAAAAAAACTCAAGAGTAAGAAATCCATAGACTGTCATGATATTGACATGTTTACAGTTAAAAACATTATAGAATGCATAGCAAGACCTCTGACTCACATTTGTAATCAGTCCCTACAAACCGGTGTATTTCCCAACAAAATGAAAACAGCAAAAGTCATACCAATATATAAAACCGGAGACAAACATGTACTTTCAAAATACAGAACATTGCTTCCACAGTTCTCCAAAATACTGGAAAAAATATTTTACACAAGACTGGACGAATTTATCACCAAACATAACATACTGTATGAACAACAATATGGTTTTAGAGCTAACAGAACAACTTCATTTGCAATTATTGAATTTATAGAAAAAATTACTAAGGCAATAGAAAATAAAGAGTAAGCAGTAGGGATTTTTTTGGACTTAAAAAAAGCATTTGACACCGTAGACCACGAGTTATTAATAAAGAAACTACAAAGAAATGGCATTAGAGGCATCGCACTATCATGGCTATCCAGCTACCTACAGAACCGGGAACAATATGTCGAAATACAAAACCATAAATCACAATTACTGCAGGTTACATGTGGGGTGGCTCAGGGCTCAGTGTTAGGGCCATTATTATTCATTTTGTATATCAATAATATATGTAAAGTGTCAAAAACTCTTGAAACTATTCTCTTCGCTGATGATACTAACTTACTCTGCTGTGGAGACAACTTGGAACAGCTCCTGCATAGTATGGAAAAGGAATTGAGCAGGATGAAGATCTGGTTTGACGAAAATAAACTCACATTGAATTTAAGTAAAACAAAATTCATAATATTTGGAAATCAATCAACCAACACAGAGAAAAAGCTCATGATAAATGGCACAGAAATAGAAAGAGTATCTGAAATAAAATTTCTTGGAGTATTAATTGACAACAAATTAACTTAGAAATCTCACATAAATTATATAAAAGCCAAAATATCCAAATCAATTGCAATACTGAATAAAGCCAGAGACCTACTAAATCAAGCCTCCCTGTATATGTTGTACTGCTCCCTCATACTCCCATACATGATCTACTGTGTGGAGGTATGGGGGAACACATACAAAACAAATACACATCCAATCTTCATCCTCCAAAAAAGAGCAATACGAATTATACATAAAACCACCTACAGACAATCAACAAAACCATTATTTATCAGACTAAAAACATTAAAATTTCAAGATCTGACAGATTATAAAACTATCCAAATTATGTTCAAAGCAGCTAATCAGCAATTGCCTTGTAATATCCAGGGGTTGTTTCAACGGAGAGAAAGTAAACACAACCTGAGAGGAACCTATATATTCGAAAAAACGGCAATAAGAACTAATGCAAAACTCCATTGTGTTACAGCAAAGGGTGTTAGTCTCTGGAATAACTGCCATGATGAGCTGAAAAAATGTAAGACTCTATTCAAACTAAAAACACTCTTCAGAAACAAAAGATTGAATGGTTATGAGCTGGACCAGTGATTTTCTTTTCTGTTTGATTATTTCTTGTTTGTGGACTCTTCAACAGATTTTGGGTCCATTTGTTCCCATTATTTTGTTTTTCCATGAAAATGTATAGAAAATAAGAGGGGGTAGGACCAGAAAAGTTTTCGAACTCCTTCTTACCCCTTTTGAACATGAACGATATTATTTGTATTATTTGAGTTACTTATTTGCTTGTTTTCCTTTGTGTTTTATTTTCTTTTTTATTGCTTATAAGTTTATTTGTGTTTGTATTTTTTAACATGTTCAATAAATATAAAATAAAAATAAAAAATAAAAAATAAAAAAAGTATTTTATCAGGATGCAACCTCCCTTCCATTGACCATTTACACTTCACGCTGCCTCGGCAAGGCCACCAGCATAATCAAGGACCAGTCTCACCTAGGTCACTCCCTCTTCTCCCCTCTCCCATCAGGCAAAAGGTACAGAAGTGTGAAAACACACACCTCCAAAATCATGGACAGATTTTTCCCAGCTGTTATCAGGCAATTGAATCCTCCTATCGACAACTAGAGAGCGGTCCCGAGCTATTATCTACCACACTGAGACCCTCGGACTATCTTTAATCGAACTTTGCTGGACTTTATCTTGCACTAAACGTTATTCCCTTAATCATGTATTATATTTCCGCTGACTAGTTCTCAAGCAACAAAAGATTTTCACTGTATCTCGGTATACAGTACATGACAATAAACTAAACTAAACTAGTTATAATGCATTGAACTTGGCAAGAGAGGCTTCAGATAAAACTCTGGTCCGTCTTAAATGATTCACAGATTGGCTTTTGAGGGGATCAAATTGTCCTGACCTAAATTAATGGTAGGCCAGGGTTCCTAATCTGAAGACTCTGGGTGAGGAAAAGGACAAAGCTCAGTTGTAATGGTAAGGCAGCTGAACAGGCACCAGGCACCTGCAGATCAGATCCAGAAAAGTAAGGCTTCAAGATATTAAAATATAAAAGGAAAGGAAATATTTTTTTTAAATAAAATTTCTTGAAAAATACCTTCTTGGCAACATTTCCTTCTAAACTAAACTAAAATTATTACTAGCGCAATGTTGTTTGTGGTCGCTTGCTGAGCACAAATTGGTTGCCATGTTTTCTACATTGCACAGAGATAACGTACTGGTGTTGATAATAGATTGGTTGGCTAACGAGAAATAGAGATGACATGACTAGGCTTTTTTTCTTTTTTGCAAGATGTAACTAGTGTTGTTCCATAAGGACAAGTGCCAGGCCTCAACTTTTCAGTTTATATAAATGACTCAGATGAAGGCAGTTAAGGTATGTTGCTAAATTTGCTGATGATACAAAGATAAGTGGGATAGTATGCTGTGAATAGTGTGCAAGTAAAATACAATAGATAGGTTAAGCAAATGCACAATGACCTGATGATGGTGTACAATGTGGGAAAATGTGAAATTGCCCATTTTATCTGGGGAAAAAGGCCTATTATCTAAATGGTGTGAGACTACAGAGCTCTATGGTGCAGAGCGATGTAGGTGTCCTAGTGTGTGAGTCACGAAAGGCTAGCGTACAGGAACAACTAGGAAATCAAACTATTCATTGCCTGGGGAATTAAATACAGAAGTAGGAATGTTATTTTTTCCCTATGTAGAGAATTGCTATGACCTCATCTGGAGTACTGCATACTCTCGTGGTCATTTAAGAAAGCTTGTAAATACATTAGAAGATTATCAAAGGAGGTTTTCTAGATTGACATCTGGAGGAAGCAGGTTTCCTATGTTGGACACGCTAAGCTTGTTTCCACTGGAGAGGGGCCTGATTTAAGCATACAACATTCTGAGGGATCTAGATTGTGTTGATGAGGGAAGGCTGTTTCCTCTTGCAGACTCTAGAAATTAGGATCACTGTTTAAAAATACAGGATCACTAAACTAAACGGAATGACCGAGACAAAGACACAATGGAGACTTAACCCCCAAATCTTGAAAGAAAAGCTATGTAATGAATACCTCGTAAAACAGATTAATATGTTTTTCGAGGCTAATGACAGCCCTGGAATCTCCGCCTCCCTTCTTTGGGAAACATTTAAAGCATTTGTGCGAGGAGCATTAATCTCCTCCCAATCATTTATTAACAAAGAGAATAGGGCCAAACAACAGTCTTTGGAAACGGAAATAAGGCAATTAGACATAGAAAATGCAATAGCACCATCTATGGTAAAACACAATAAAATTGCAGTACTGAAATACAAGTTAAACAAGATATACTCAGACCAAGTAATAAAACTATATCAACGTACAAAACAATTAAATTTTGAATTTGGAGATAAACCACAAAAACTATTAGCGCGTCAACTTCGTAAACAGGACGGGGAAAAAACAATTTACAAAATTAGATCAGATAAGGGAGAAACATTAACACTACCTAAAGATATTATTGATAGATTTTTACAATATTATCAAAAATTGTATTCATCTAAAACGACAGAACAACCAGTAGGAATGGAAACATTTCTACAGAAATGTAATCTTACAGGTCTAGATCAGAAAGAGAGAGAATCACTAGATGTAGAAATTACGGTAAAAGACATCGAGGAGTCAATTAGATCTTTAAAAAAGGGAAAGGCCGCAGGTCCTGATGGTCTAAGCTCTGAATTTTATAAAAAATGTTACGATCTGATTTCTCCACGTCTACAGAGACTTTACAAACAAGCTTATACTCAACAGAAACTTCCAGAAACTCTAAATGAATCTACAATCATACTTATACCGAAACCGGATAAGGACCCTGAAGACCCAGGTTCATATAGAGCAATAGCTCTCTTAAATACTGATCAGAAAATATTAACCAAAATCCTATCTCATAGATTGAGCTTAGTGATTAACAAATTAATACACCCGGACCAAACAGGTTTTATTCCAAAACGTTACTCATTTTATAACTTGAGAAGACTATTCAATATTATATATACAAATAGAATTCCAAATGCAGATCTAGCAATTATTTCGTTAGATGCTGAAAAGGCATTTGACCAGGTAGAATGGACATATTTATTTTCGGTAATGAAAAAATTTCAATTGGGAGAGAATTACTGTACATGGGTTAAATTGTTATACTCTAATTCAACAGCTAGAATATTAACAAATCAAATGTTATCAGCCAAATTTAATCTTTCTAGAGGTTCTAGACAAGGATGTTCACTATCCCCACTATTATTTGCTCTTGCAATTGAACCATTAGCAGAAAGCGTTAGAAACCATCCAGGAATACATGGATACAACACTAGAGATACAAGGAATAAAATTTCCTTATATGCAGATGATGTATTAAATATATATTACAAAGTTAGAAACTAGTATTCCAAATCTATTAAATCTAATAACACAATTTGGTCAGTTCTCAGGATATAGGATTAATTGGAATAAAAGTGAAATCATGCCAATAACAAAATTCAACTTAAATACAATACAACAATCCCCTTTTAAAATAGTTAAAGATAAACTTAAATACTTAGGAATCTATGTAACTAAGACATATACCTCTTTATTTAAACAAAATTTTCCATCCCTTCTCAATAAATTACACAAACATATTCAGTACTGGAAAACACTTCCTATTTCAATGCTTGGTAGAATTAATGCTATAAAAATGATTTTCTTACCGCAACTACTATATTTATTTCAATTAATTCCGATATATATTCCAAAAAACTTTTTCAAAAAAGTCGACTCGATTGTTACAAGCTTTATTTGGGATTATAAGAATCATAGAATAAGTAAAAAACATTTATGTAAGTCAAAGAACAACGGAGGTTTGGCCTTGCCAAATTTCTTATTTTATTTTTGGGCAGTCCATATTAAAACATGAATTTCTGGCTGGAAGAAATGGACCAACAACCAGAATGGTTAAGGATGGAAAAGGAAGACTGTTTACCTTTTGAAATAGGTTCGATTATATTTGCTACCACAAAATTGCATAAAAAAACCTATAAGGAAAACCCTATAATACATAGTGGAATACAAATTTGGAAACAATTAAAAAAGGCTTTAAAATTGAATAATATACCACTATGTCTTCCCATTGTAAATAATCCTCTATTCAAGCCATCCATATTGGATAGAGGTTTTTATACAATGGAAAAATTATGGAATTAAAAGGATTGGACATCTTTATAGGGAAGGCATCTTTCTGTCATTTCAAGAGTTACAACAGAATCATGGACTACACTCAAATAACTTTTTCAGATATTTACAAATTAGAGATTATGTTAAATCCAATACACAAGTTTATAGGACTAGGGAACCAGAATTTCTTGATGAATGTTTGAATAAGCATCCTAACACTGAAAAATTAATAGCTTATATTTATAACATTCTCCTAAATAACGAGGTACCACCGATGGAACTATATAGACATAAATGGGAAAATGAGTTAGGTTATCCTATTACGAAAGATATTTGGGACGAAAGTTTACAACATATACATCAATGTTCGATAAATGCCAGACATGCTTTAATACAATTTAAAGTCTTACATAGATTACATTACTGCAAAATAAAACTAAATAGAATTTTCCCACATATCTCTCCTATATGTGATAAATGCCTGCATCTAGAGGCCAATTTAACACATACCTTTGCAAATTGTATAAAAATTAAAAATTACTGGATTGATATTTTTCAAATAATTTCTGAAGTTGTTAATACCAAATTGGCTCCAGACTCAAAATTAATAATACTTGGGATATCAGAACAAAGTTTAACACTCACAACAAGCCAAAGAAACTTCCTTGACTACAGTATAATAACTGGGAAAAAATTAATATTAAAATTCTGGAAAGGCCCTACAACCCCCAAAATTAAAAGGGTTTCGGCCCTGAAGAAGGGTTTCGGCCCGAAACGTTGCCTATTTCCTTCGCTCCATAGATGCTGCTGCACCCGCTGAGTTTCTCCAGCATTTTTATGTACCCCCCACAATTAAAATGTGGATTGTGGAAATGTCAGAGACCCTACATCTAGAAAGAATTAGACTTGTCTTAATGGACAAGCATGAACTTTTTGTTAAAATATGGGCTCCATTCATTGCCTATTTGAAGGGATAGAGTGGCCCAGCGCGAAAGCCCGACTGAAGCTTGAACTCAGGATTAGATGTAATTATATTTCATAACCTACGAACTTATCTCCTATGACGTATTATAAGTAATTCATTCCACCTCTTTTTCTTTTTTGATATTGTAATTTTTCTTTCTCTCTATTTTTCTTTTTTTATCTATATTAAAAAAAACACTAGAAGCAGAATTAACTGACAATTGACAAATTTAATAATGTATGAGTGATTGATGTATATGAAAAGTTTTTTCTTCTCCTATTATAATATGTTACTCTACATTATAATATGTTTGCTTCTAATAAAAATTTATATCAGAAAAAAATAAATAATACAGGATCACTTATTTAAGGCTTTTTTTTTCGCTCAGAGGATTGAGAGCCTTTGAAACTCTCAAATACCAGAGGAATATACTTTGAATATTTTTAAAGCAGACGTAGATGGATACTTGATACGCAAGGGTTGAACAAGTACCAGGAATAAAGAATTAAGAGTTGAGGTTATAATCAGATGAGGTATTATCAAATCAAATAGTAAAGACCTGTGGAGTTGATGGTCTACTCCTATTCCTAATTTGTGTGTTTGCAAGGTGATAAATAAATGTACTGTATCTCTTAGTTTCTTCCACTTAAAGGGTGACCCAAGCCTCACGCTAAAACAAATCATACCAACCTTTCTAATTTGGAGAGTCTAAACAGACCGCTGTAATATTCTGGTGGAGTGTTGGGGACATCTTCATACATGACATTGTAGATTCTTAACTTCGAGAGTATTGCTTGTGACAAATTGGAGCCAGAACTTTCAGATTGCTGAAAGAAATAACATAACATTTAATGAACTGAATACTTGGGTAGGATTTACATCTTGGACAGTCCAGCTCAAATAGTTTAACTCAGAGGGGGCATGATGACGCAGCGGTAGAGTTGTTGCCTTTTCGCACCAGAGACCCGGGTTTGATCCTGACTATGGGTGCTGTCTGTACGGAGTTTGTACGTTCTCCCGTGACCTGCGTGGGTTTTCTCCAGGAGCTCCGGTTTCCTCCCACACTTCAAATACGTACAGGTTTGTAGGTTAATTGGCTTTGGTAAAATTGTAAACCGTCCCTAGTGTGTGTAGGATAGTGTTAGTGTGCGGGGATCGGTTATGACAGTTTACCCTATCTACCTTTGGTGCTGGCTCGAAGGGCCGAATGGCCTCCTCCTGCACCTATTTTCTATGTTACCTGTATGCCTTCATAATTTTATATACTTCTATCAAGCATCCCCTCAACCTCCGCTGCTCTAGGGAAAACAATCCAAGTTTATCTAATCTCTCTTTATAGCTAATGCACTCTAATCCAGAAAAACCCTCCTGCATCTTCTCCAAAGCCTCCACGCCCTTCCTGCGAAGGCAACCAGAAGTGCACACAACATTCCAAATGCAGCTCACCAGAGTTCTATAAAACTGCCACATAACTCCCGACTCTTACACAGTGCCCCGACTGATGAAGACAAGCATACCATGTCCCTTCTTTACTACTCTGTCTACTTGTGTTGTCACTTTCATGGGCCTGTCCCACACAGGCGACTTTTTAGGCGACTGCAGGAGACTATGCAGTCACCACATGGTCGCCACATGTTTGCGGGAGGTTGCCGGGGAGTCGCTTTCATGGTCGTGAGGAGTTCCCGCATTCTGGGAATTAGTCACGGCCTCATTATGGTCGCAATTAATTTTTCAACATGTTGAAAAATTAGCGGTGACTAGAATGAAGCCGCCATGGAGAGTAGCGAGAATTCTCAAGCCGTAGGTGGGTCGCCAGGAGGTCCTAATGGGTTGCCAAGAGGTCGAAGGTTCTCGTAGGTACTTGTAGGTTGTAGCCGGTGCTGAACGGTGAATTCCATTGGCTCATTGGGAAAAAAAAGGTAAGCAGTAGTTTTCAGAACCAAGGATAACCAACCGGTAATGTTAAATGTCCGCCGAGCTTCTTTTATGTCTTTTAAGCCCTTTTAATTGTCCTCTTCAGCACTTCAGGCCTCAGATATACATCACTTACCTGCAGTGGAACGTGCAGACGCATATTTTCTGCATGATAGCACAGTACATCCCATGGGGCATTCAGCAAGATGTAATGGATCAATTTGTCCTCAATCTGCTTTTCCAACTGCAGACAAGAGATATATATTAAGACCAGGTATCTTCTTCCAGCCCAACAACCTCCAAATCACTGAAATTAACCACCACATCCTCAATTTTCTTCATTGCACACCAAGGTACCATGACTTCATCGTCCTTTGGTCCTTAATGGGCCTTGATCTTTCCTGATTAACCCCTTGCCGTTATTGTATAAAGTTCTCTGTGATTTTCCTCAATTTTGCCTCCTAGTGATATATTGCGGCCCCTCCAGGCCTTCCTAATTTTTTGTTCCTCCTACACCTTCTAAATTCCTGAAAGGCCTCCCTTGTTTTTGGTTCTTTATACCTGCCACATACCTGTACTTCCTTGTTTTCCTTTATTCAGCCCTCTACATCACATGACATCCAGGTGTCTCGACTTGATATTCCTACTTTTCACTCATGGGAATTCATTGGCCCTGAACTCTCACTTTAAAAAAAATCTTTACATGATTTCCACTTGCCGCTTGTAGATCTAACTTGCAGATAGCTGCTCCGAGTCAAATTTTGCCAAGTAAGTCTTGTCTTATGATATTGAAATCGGCCTGCCTCAGTTCAGAACCTTGATTTTTGAATTTACCTTAAAACTTAAAGAGTTATTATCTCCAAAATACTCTACTGTTGATGATTCAAATATTTGCTCATTCCTGAAGATTAGGTCCAGTACTGTCACTTCTCAAATAGGACTATCTACACACTAGCTCAGATCTCTTACCTCCACCTCTTCCACTATCCCTTACTATGACAACTCTATTAATCTTGTAGCTGCCTGCAATCTCTCAGCATATTTGTTCCCTAATTCCCATTGACTATTTGAGACAACAAGGTGACCATCCAAATTTTACTTCTCAGTTCCACCCATATTGCCCCACTGGATGAACGATCAATAATCTGTTGACATGAATGGATATGGGTAGGGTGAGATAAAAGAGGACTAGAGGAGTGGGGTAGTGGAGAAACTCACAGAGAGGGAAATATCTTTGGGCCAATGGATTATTTTTGGGATGTACATTTTATGTAACACACACCTTCCAGGTGGCGCTGTCTTCATAGAGCAAGATTTCCGTTTAAACCACCTGTTTAAAGGAGGTCCCAATCAATTACTGTTCCCAAGCAACATAAATAATGCAAATGAGAAAGATGTGCAATGCGCTTAGAGCACTTTGCTTGGAACTGCTGATTTGCTTAGGGAGAAAACATAGAAAAATAGGTGCAGGAGTAGGCCATTCGGCACTTCGAGCCAGCACCGCCATTCAGTATGATCATGGCTGATCATCTAAAATCAGTACCCCGTTCTTGCTTTTCCTCCATATCCCTTGATTCCTTTCACCTTAAGAGCTAAATCTAACTCTCAAGAGATTATCATAAATGTTGCATTAACAGCAGTGAACTGCAAGGGAAATATCCAACACACACCATGAGCAGCCCCTCCATTACAAGCCCATTCAAAAACCATACTGCCCTCTACCCAGTAATACATGGTCTCTGGGGACCATGTAGTACTGTAATAGCCTGTGTTCCTTGCACCAGTGCCTCATGTCAGTGGATAATTTTACTCCTGGTGTTAATGCCTGGTTGTAGAGAAATTTCAAAATATTTGCATTAAATTCCCTCTTTTGTTATTTTTAAGTAGAAACAAACTGTTTGGACACCAATAATCTGCCAAATCACATGACACCAGAGACCATTCCAAAGCCATCATGTCTGAATCATCTCCATGAAATATCTGTTGAATTAGCTTCAATCTCTTGTTTTTTTTAGACCTGTACTGAACCGTACCAACTTAGACACCAGAAACTGCAGATGCTCAAATTGTGAGCAAAAAACAAAGTGCTGGAAGAATAAATTTCAAATAATTTGTTTTCTTCAAAAAGTTAATGAACTGTAGAGTGGGATCGTGACTGAGACTAAAGTTTAAGACAAGTGATCCTCACGCAGAAGCTTTGTCACATCCAGATCATAACAGTGAAAAATTCTTCAACCTGCCCACAAATCACTCCCATCATCCCAAAGACATGCTGCTTCAGAATGAGTCCTACCGCAGTCCGCTGAAACTATCTCAAGCACCTTGGACATCTAATCTTCCCCCCCCCCCCCCGCCCCGTTAATCAACCTTCTAAGTAACATATTCCAATGGACATTGTTGATATATTGTCATGAGACCTTATTATTTACTTACCTCAGCCTATTCCCATACCGTGGAGTCGTGGAATTGTACAGCACAGAAATGGGCCTTTGGCCCACCACATTAATTTCAATCTTTTTGCCCATTTACAGTGATCCCACTTGCCTCCAGTTGGATTGTATCTTTCTCTGCCTTGCCTGTTTAAATGCCTGTCTAAATATCTCAAATATCCAATTGTATCTGACTCCATGACCACCTTCAGCTGTCGTTCCAGATGGCACCTCTCTCTGTGTAAAAAAAAAATCCCTTTTAAAACACCTTCCTCTCACATTAAATCTATGCACTCTTGTTTTTGATACCCCTATCAAGGGAAAAAAGATTTTGACTATCTACCCTATCTCTGCCTGTCATAATCTTATGTACCTTTCACCTTATCGTTCAGCTTCCTTTACCCCAGTGGAAACAAAGAGCCTATCCAATCTCTCCTCATATGCAAAGTCCTCCAATCCAGACACCATCCTCTGGATCTCCTCTGCACTCTCCCCAGTGCAATCACATCCTTGCAACGGTGCGGTGACCAGAACTGTGCACAATACGAAGTTGTAATATTATGTCCCATCTCTTATATGTCTCAGGGTGAATTTGGATAAATCTTGTCAAGCAAAAAATCGATGGAGAAGGAGCAGGAATATGTTGTATGGCCCTCGAGCCTGCTCCACTAGCCAGTGAGATCTGGTTTGGCTTCAGCTCCACTGCCCTGTCGTTTCACCAGAGCTCCGACTCCTCAATTGGCCTTGAATATATTCCACGCCTCCACCAGCACGTCACCTACACCTCACTTGGACTCCGTCAACAACTTTAACACCTTCTCGCACTAACTCCCATTGGCCCAAATTTGTATCACCAGCCTCATCAATTCCCCCACCTACCATTTCCATCAGCAGGCCACATTTTCCAAGGTTCTTCACAAATTTATTTCTCCATTTTATGTCCTGCACCACATTTTTTGGTAATTTTGGCTTCTGGGTACTGCTCATACCTCTTGTTTTTTCATTTTGCTCTTCCCAAGCAAGACAAAGTCTGAATAAAAGAGAGCTGAAGAGTATTAGTATTTCTATTGTTTCTTCAAATTTTTTCAACTGAACACAGGGCAAATTTGGTTGTTGTAAATAATTGGGGCCTAAGTACAGACTAACCCTGACAGGACATTTTGTTTTTTTCTCTGAAGGCAACAATAAGTGAAATATATTAAGATAGTCACTGCAGCTCAGCACATATGTGTAATGATATTTGACGATAATTGTCAATTTTAGTTTCCCCACAGTTTGGTAAATAGAACCAAATGATTCTATTACCAAACTGTGGGGAAACTAAAATTACCAAATGGTTCTATTTGGTAAATGAATGGAACATTCATCTGAGAATGCCATTAAAAATCATCCTTGCTTCAAAATGGCAGTGTCAAGAATGTTAGTGGTTATATGCACTAGATATGAACTGGAATAATGAAAAGTTTATGTGCTGCTGTTTTACATGAATAATGCAATTATAATAATATATACAATAAATTATCAATAATTCTAAGTGAACTAGACCATGATAGTAGAAGAAACAAAGTACATAGTGCATCCATAGTAGTTCACTGTCGTGGTTCAGTCCTAAGATAGGGTTGTGCCACACTTGGTTTAGTTTGGCGATATATATATATTTATTTTGGCGTATTCTTCTTCAACTGGGAGTGTTCAATGGTTGAACTACATGTACACAAATACAAACACTGAACCCATGTTGATGCAATGTGGACCAAGTTTGAAAATTATTCTCCAACACTGCTAGAAATAAAGCAAACAGAAAACAAATTGCTTTAAGGATATTCACAATAAAGTAAACATTATAAAGATGGAGTAATAAAGACAGTCATACAACTCACCAACTCTGGTTTTACCATCTTGGAAAAAGTTACATTTCTCTTCTTCCGGTGGTCTTAACGGTATTTCTTCAACTTCAGTGGTCTATATTGAAGAATGGAAAGAGAAGTTCACTATATCATTTGTGCAATACCTTATAGGGCCTGTCCCACTTACGTGACCTTTTTGGCGACTGCCGGCACCCGCCATAGGTCGCTGAAAATTTTCAACATGTTGAAAATTCAGCAGCAACCAGAAAGACGCTACGAGTCTTTGGGTGACTAGGAGACCTCTCATGACCATACAGGCGACCTCCTGGCGACCTCTCACAACCATACAGGCGACCCCCTGGCGACATGCCCCCTAGTGACTCCCTGGTCGCCTGTATGGTCATGAGAGGTCTCCTAGTCACCCAAAGAGTCGTAGCGTCTTTCTGGTCGCCGCTGAATTTTCAACTTGTTGAAAATTTTCGGCGACCTATGACGGGTGCCGGCAGTCGCCGAAAAGGTTGAATAAGTGGGACAGGCCCTTATCAAGGGTAAGGGTGCCCGAGAGTCACTGGAGAATAATGGACTGCAGATCTAACAGTGCTGGAGTGGGAAGCAAAGCTGTCAAAGATTCTTTGACTATGACCAGATAAGTAAGAATGGACCGAGGTTAGAATGGCCTCACCTCGAGTTGAGGCAATGGAAGAGATTAGCTGATTAACTGGGTCAGAGATAGTTCAAGAAGAATGAGAAGTGGGAGCTTACTCCAGTCATAGGCATGTATTTATGGCTTTGGTGGAACTGGTGAGACTGCCTCCAGGTTTATGTTTATATAAAAAGGTGGAATCCATTTATTTTAGTTGATCCTGATAATTAAGATGCTTTGTACAGAAAAGTAATCTGGTAGGTTTCAATATAATCTCCTTGAGTCTAAACCAAAACGAAACCTTGGTTTTACAACTAAAGCCTAGCCAAAGACATTTTCAAAAGTTTGCTCTTCCATATGAATTATGCTATGAATAATGTTCTACTTGCTTTATCATCTCATACAGTTACTCATGTATATTGGAGCAAGGAGTCCTGGATCTTATTTTCTCTTCTTAAAATTTGTCTCTAAAAGATGTATGAACATTGAGCATGTAGCAATTATACAATACTCCATTTTAACTAAACGGCATTTGCCAGACATTAGTCCAAATCTTCCATGGCACCTACAATCAGTCAGTCAGTCAGTTATATTCGTCACATTGCACATAAAGTGCAAGTGAAATGAATTTGCCAGCAGCGGTACAATGAAAAAGAGTTACTTATGCCTGACAAAGGAGAGTATTATCTCCAGACCTAACATTAAAATCCTTCTTTGACAAAACATGCTGCATTCATTTGCACTTGTTTAATAAATATAAAGATGAGCTAGGGTTCCAATACCTTCACCAATGAATACTGCAGGTAAATGATCTCTAAGCAAATAAAAATCAATTTTGTATTATTTGCCATACAAGCACCCAGGAGGTGTAGAATAAATATGAAACCAGCTATGAAATTTGAGGAAATAAGTGCTAATCAGATTTATATCTATGTTGATGAAATAGATTATACAGTAAATCCAAGGTCAGAAACAAGTAAAGTTAAATTACCAACTCATTTAATTCACTGCCAAAGATGACTGGGAACTGAATGTAGATGAGTAGGAGCGTAAATAAATCAGCAATGCCCACCTCCAGCGTGTCATCTGAGGTTTCATCGTCAGTATCATCCGAGTCGTCATCCTCTTTGGCCAAACTTCCATAATTCTCACTCTTCTCTTCGTTGGCCACAATGAGATTAATGGTATCATCCTCCTTATTGCCTTTCCGTTTCAACATGACGTTTGTGGATTAGAATAATTTTTTGAAATTCGTACCCGATTATGTCCCTGTTAAGAAAAAAAATAAAAATCCACTTGAGGGAATTCTCTGCAGACATTGCCTCCCTTTTCCCTTCTGTCTTATCTTAATTCATTCACACAGCCCATATGAACAAATTTAAAAAATATTCTAAAATATATATTTATCAATATTTATACACTTAGATTACAGAGCTACATACGCATCATCACATTGGCATGAGACACTTATGCATACATTAACACTTTTAAATGCAATCATTAACACTTGGACACACACAAAAAAACTCTACGCGTTGACCTACCTGTTGCGGATTATATTCTGAGTAAGGACATATTTCTTGATGTCTCTGAATAGCCTTATCATTAACTTTCACAATTTCCCACAAAACAAATTAATTAATCATTCATCCATTACATTTCGCAACCAGCCACCATTAATACTGTGGTTACAAGAATAGGTCAGAGGTCAGATATGGTGTGGTGAGGTGACTCACCTCCAAAGGCATTCTCTCATCTACCAGGGACAAAGCAGCATTATGATGGAACTCTGCCTGCATAGATGAGCTCAGCTCCAATAATTCTCAAGTTCAACGCTATCCAGGCTCAGCCTGAAGAAGGGTCCTGACCAAAAACGTCATATATCAATGTTCTTCAGAAATGCTGCCTGACCCACTGAGTTAATCCAGCACTTTGTGCCTTTTTTTTTTGTAAGCCAGCACCTGCAGTTCCTTGTTTCTACCATCCAGGATTTAACAGCAATGGCAGTTCATCAACCACTGCCTCCTTCCACTTCCCATACATCGTGCCTACATTGTGTTCCATCTGTATTGCCTAGACTATCCAGCCATCCCCTTCCAAACCCTGCAGCAGGAAGAAATAAGGGAGACATAGAGGAAAACTGCCATCTGCAGGTTCCTTCAAACTACATGCCATCCTAGCTTGAAAATATATCACTGGCCCTTCGTTGTCACTATATCTAAACCCTGGAACTCGTTATCAAATGCCTCTGAGGAACTGGAGGGCTGCAAAAAGGCAACTCACAACTACCGGCTCAATAGCCATTAGGAATGGGAAATAAATTCACTTCTTGTCAGCAATGACCATGTGCCAGAAAATGATAAATAAATAAAGATACCCGAGTTCACTTGCATTGTCAACAGAGAGGTTTTGTCAACTGATGACAGAGCCGAGTGTCAATGGAGGACTATTGCTAATCCCCAATGGAAGAATCGTGGCAAAAGTAATGGTAGAACCTTGTCAACCAGCAATAGGAAAATCCCATCAGTCAGTAATTGTGGTACCTCGCCAACCAATCATGGAGCAATCTTTACAAATGCAAATAACCAACAAAAATGGATGATGTTGCCAATCGCCAATAGAGAAGTTTAAAGGCTTCCTCCATTGACCCTTAGGTGAGCTTCGTTGTAGAAGATGTGAGTTGTGCTTTGCTGCAACATTGGGTGGTTGTTCCAGAGCCTCGAGGCAAGATCCCTTGAATGATGTTGGTAAAACTCCTTGCTTGCCTTTTGATGAATTTCAATGGTAATTTTGAGGAATATTGATGAGTTATGTCTATTGCTGACTCTTCAATTCTGGCCCAGATTGATGAGGGCGCTCTGTTGCTTTCTGCCGAGACTTCTTGGTTGGCAGTTGTAGAAACTCCTCCATTGTATTTTGACAAGATTCTTTGATTGTTGGGGGTTGGCAAGCTTACACCATTTGGCAATATTCCATAATTTCCAGTTGGCACGGTTCCAGCAGTATGGGTTGTATAGTTCCTACCATTATGTTTCACCATCAGTTCACAAGTACCGCTGATACGTGTGCAGCTGAGCACCATTTTTATTGCTGTCACCATAGAAACATAGAAAATAGGTGCAGCAGGAGGCCATTCGGCCCTTCGAGCCAGCACCGCCATTCATTGTGATCATGGCTGATCGTCCCCTATCCATAACCCGTGCCTGCCTTCTCCCCAAATCCCTTGACTCCACTAGCCCCTAGAGCTCTATCTAACTCTCTCTTAAATCCATCCAGTGATTTGGCCTCCACTGCCCTCTGTGGCAGGGAATTCCATAAATTCACAACTCTCTGGGTGAAAAAGTTTTTTCTCACCTCAGTCTTAAATGACCTCCCCTTTATTCTAAGACTGTGGCCCCTGGTTCTGGACTCGCCCAACATTGGGAACATTTTTCCTGCATCTAGCTTGTCCAGTCCTTTTATAATTTTATATGTTTCTATAAGATCTCCCCTCATCCTTCTAAACTCCAGTGAATACAAGCCCAGTATTTTCAATCTTTCCTCATATGACAGTCCTGCCATCCCAGGGGTCAATCTCGTGAACCTACGCTGCACTGCCTCAATCAAAAGGATGTCCTTCCTCAAATTAGGAGACCAAAACTGTACACAATACTCCAGATGTGGTCTCATCAGAGCCCTATACAACTGCAGAAGAACCTCTTTACTCCTATACTGAAATTCTCTTGTTATGAAGGCCAACATTCCATTAGCTTTCTTCACTGCCTGCTGTACCTGCATGCCAACTTTCAGTGACGGTTGTACAAGGACACCCAGGTCTCGCTGTACCTCCCCCTTACCTAACCTAACCCCATTGAGATAATAATCTGCCCCCTTGTTTTTGCCGCCAAAGTGGATAACCTCACATTTATCTATATTATACTGCATCTGCCACGCATCTGCCCACTCACTCAACCTGTCCAGGTCACCCTGCAACCTCCTAACATGCTCTTCACAGTTCACACTGCCACCCAGCTTTGTGTCATCCGCAAACTTGCTAGAGTTGCTCCTAATTCCCTCTTCCAAATCATTAATATATATGGTAAACAGTTGCGGCCCCAACACCGAGCCTTGCGGCACTCCACTCGCCACTGCCTGCCATTCTGAAAAGGACCCGTTCCTACTCTTTGCTTCCGGTCTGGCTACCAATTTTCTATCCATGTCAACACCCTACCCCCAATACCATGTGTTCTAATTTTAGTCACCAGTCTCCTGTGCGGGACCTTATCAAAGGCTTTCTGAAAGTCTGGATACACTACATCCACTGGCACCCCTTCATCAATTTTACTTGTCACATCCTCAAAAAATTCCAGAAGATTAGTCAAGCATGATTTCCCTTTCATAAATCCATGTTGACTTGGACTAATCCTTTTACTGCTATCCAAATGCCCCATTATTACCTCTTTAATAATTGACTCCAGCATCTTTCCCACCACTGAAGTCAGGCTAACTGGTCTGTAATTCCCGTTTTCTCTCTCGCTCCCCTGGGATGCAGACCATCAGGCCCAGGGGATTTATCATCCTTCAGTCCCATTAGCCTACCCAATACTATTTCTCGCCTAATGAAAATTTCTTTCAGTTCCTCTACTCCCTTAGATCCTCTGTCCTCCAGTACATCTGGGAGATTATTTGTGTCTTCCTTAGTGAAGACAGATCCGAAGCACCTATTCAACTTTTCTGCCATTTCCTTGTTGCCCATAATAATTTCACCCGTGTCTGCCTTCAAGGGACCCACATTTGACTTTGCTACTCTTTTCCCCTTAACATATCTAAAGAAGCATTTACTGTCCTTCTTTATATTCCTGGCCAGCTTCCCCTCGTACTTCATCTTTTCAGCCCGTATTGCCCGTTTTGTTTCCTTCTGTTGTCCTATGAAAGTTTCCCAATCCTCTGGCTTCCGGCTACTCTTTGCTGTGTTATACATCTTTTCTTTTAGTTTTATTCTATCCCTCACTTCTCTTGTCAGCCACGATTGCCTCCTACTCCCCTATCTTTGGTGAAAGAACAGACTGGGGTCCCTCTAAACCTTTGTTTCACACATATTCAACAAATTCGGGCAGGAAATTAATCTGGCTTGTTGGGAGTAACTCAGAAGGAAAATCATTGGGGTTTCAAGAAATAATCCAACAATTTATTATAGAGATACGGTGTTATGCAGCATAGCAACAGACTCTTTTTGCCCATGAACACCATTGTTCCCATCTATACTAATTCAATTTACTAGCACTTGGTCCATAGACTTCTATACCTTGGTGATTGGAGGGGGACCGATGTTCTGGCAGGCAGGTTTGCTAGAGCTACATGTGTGGGTTTAAACTAAATGGTGGGGGGGAGGGATTGACAAATTGGGAGTATGAAGATGGAGTTGAAGGGGAAGTGAGCACAGGAAAAGTTACAAAAGACTCCCGAATTAATGGGAAGGAAAGTTCGAGAAGGGATAAGAGAGCAAGGTCAGGCCCAATTGCGAGCGATGCGAGAGGGGAGGTGAATACCGAGGTCAAAATGTTGTGTATGAATGCGCGAAGTGTAAGAAATAAAGTGGACGAGCTTGAGGCTCAGTTAGAAATTTGCAGGTATGATGTTGTGGGAATTACAGAGACATGGCTGCAAGAGGATCTGAGCTGGGAACTGAATATTCAAGGTTATACCTCCTATCGAAAAGACAGACAGGTGGGCAGAGGGGGTGGGTTAGCTCTGTTGATGAGGAATGAAATTCAGTCCCTTGCAAGGGGTGACATTGATACAGGAGATGTGGAGTCAGTATGGATAGAACTAAGGAATTGTAAGGGTAAAAAGACCCTAATGTGACTAATCTACAGGCCCCCAAACAGCAGCCCGGATATAGGGTGCAAGTTGAATCAGGAGTTAAAATTGGCAGCAAAAGTAATGCTACAGTGGTTGTTATGGGAGATTTCAACATGCAGGTAGACTGGGAAAATCAGGTTGGTACTGGACCCTAAGAAAGGGAGTTTGTGGAGTGCCTCCGTGATGGATTCTTAGAGCAGCTTGTATTGGAGCCTACCAGAGAGAAGGCAATTCTGGATTTAGTGTTATGTAATGAACCAGATTTGATAAAGGAACGAGGTTAAGGAGCCATTAGGATGTAGTGACCATAATATGGTCACGTTTAATCTACAATTGGAGAGGGAGAAGGGTAAATCGGAGGTGTCGGTGTTACAGTTGAATAAAGGGGACTATGGAGCCATGAGGGAGGAGCTGGCCAAAGTTGACTGGAAAGATACACTAGCAGGGGTGACAGTGGAACAACAATGGCAGGTATTTCTAGGAATAATACAGAAGGTGCAGGATCAGTTCATTCCAAAGAGGAAGAAAGATTACAAGGAGAGTAAGAGGCGACCGTGGCTGACAAGGGACGTCAGGAACAGTATAAAAATAAAAGATAAGAAGTACAGCATAGCAAAGATGAGCAGGAAGCAAGAGGATTGGGTAATGTTTAAAGATCAACAGAAGATAACTAAAAAGACAATACGGGGAGAAAAGATGAGTTACGAAGGTAAGCTAGCCAAGAATATAAAGGAGATAGTAAAAGCTTCTTGAGGTATGTGAAGAGGAAAAAAATAGTTAAGACCAAAGTTGGACTCTTGAAGACTGAAAAAAGGTGAATTTATTATGGGGAACAAGGAAATGGCAGATGAG
Source organism: Malacoraja senta (assembly GCA_038087875.1). Lineage (NCBI taxonomy): Eukaryota > Metazoa > Chordata > Chondrichthyes > Rajiformes > Rajidae > Malacoraja > Malacoraja senta. The sequence continues at coordinate 28,989,606 of CM075984.1, forward strand.
TTGAACAGGTACTTTGGATCCATCTTCACTAAGGAGGACACAAACAATCTTCCTGATATACTAGTGGCCAGAGGATCTGGGGTGACGTAGGAACTGAAGGAAATCCACATTAGGCAGGAAATTATGTTGGGTAGACTGATGGGACTGAAGGCTGATAAATCCCCAGGGCCTGATGGTCTGCATCCCAGGGTACTTAAGGAAGTGGCTCTAGAAATCGTGGATGCATTGGTGATCATTTTCCAATGTTCTATAGATTCAGGATCAGTTCCTGTGGATTGGAGGGTAGCTAATGTTATCCCACTTTTTAGGAAAGGCGGGAGAGAGAAAACAGGGAATTATAGACCAGTTAGCCTGACATCGGTGGTGGGGAAGATGCTGGAGTCAATTATAAAAGATGAAATAGCGGCACTTTGGATAGCAGTAACAGGATCGGTCCGAGTCAGCATGGATTTACGAAGGGGAAATCAGTCTTCTGGAATTTTTTGAGGATGTAACCAGGAAAATGGACAAGGGAGAGCCAGTGGATGTAGTGTACCTGGACTTTCAGAAAGCATTTGATAAGGTCCCACATAGGAGATTTGTGGGCAAAATTAGGGCACATGGTACTTGGGTAGAGTGCTGACATGGATAGAAAATTGGTTGGCAGACAGGAAACAAAGAGTAGGGATAAACGGGTCCCTTTCAGAATGGCAGGCAGTGACTAGTGGGGTACCGCAAGGCTCGGTGCTGGGACCGCAGCTATTTACAATATATGTCAATGATTTAGTGAGACCACACCTGGAGTATTGTGTGCAGTTTTGGTCCCCAAATTTGATGAAGGACATTCTTGCTATTGAGGGAGTGCAGCGTAGGTTTACAAGGTTAATTCCCGGGATGGCGGGACTGTCATATGCTGAGAGAATGGAGCGGCTGGGCTTGTATACTCTGGAATTTAGAAGGATGAGAGGAGATCTTATTGAAACATATAAGATTATTAAGGGTTTGGACACGCTAGAGGCAGGAAACATGTTCCCGATGTTGGGGGAGTCTAGAACCAGGGGCCACAGTTTAAGAATAAGGGGTAAGCCATTTAGAACGGAGACGAGGAAGCACTTTTTCACACACAGAGTTGTGAGTGTGTGGAATTCTCTGCCTCAGAGGGCAGTGGAGGCCGGTTCTCTGGATGCTTTCAAGAGAGAGCTAGATAGGGCTCTTAAAGATAGCGGAGTCAGGGGATATGCGGAGAAGGCAGGAACGGGGTACTGATTGGGGATGATCAGCCATGATCACATTGAATGGCGGTGCTGGCTCGAAGGACCGAATGGCCTACTCCTGCACCTATTGTCTATTGATTCATCCAGATATTTAATTATTTGGAGCGTCTTTTTCTCCTCTACCTGTATGTTCCCGATTCCAACCACGCTCTTGTTGAAAAAAACTCTTCCTTGTATCTTCTTTAAACCTCTTACTATAAACCTATCACCTCTAGTTATTTGCATCTAATGAATAAATATGTTGGAGAGGGTAGAGAAGACTGTTTGACAAGCTGTCAAGCTTACTATTCATGTAAAGCATCGATTTTCAGGTAAAGCATCTATTTACTATTCAGGTAAAGCATCTATTTTAGTTCTAAAATAAGAACCCTGAGCTTTCAATAATTTATCTACCTTCTGTTTACATGCCCCAGTGATCTACCCTCCATAACCCATCTGTGAGAGTCCCTACAAACCTCAATTGTAAATGACTTCTTCCTAATCTTGTAACTATGTCTGCTTGCTCATGATTCTCCACTATGGGAGTTATCTCAATGACTACATGGTCATGCCCTCTTAGGATTTCATATGTTTTCCAATAACTTCCTTCATTCTTCTAAACACCAAAGAATATCGATCTGATTTCTACATTTCCTCGTGATTGGACAATCCTGTCATCCCAGGAAAAAGCCTAACAAATTTATTTTGGGCTGCTCCAATGTTAATAAATGCTTTCAATAAGAAGTGGGCCAAAACTGTGCAAAGTATTCCAGGTGAGGCCTGGCCAATGGATTGTACAATTGTAACACTTTAGCGGTTTGAGAAACGACTACTGGAGTTTCAACCAAAAACTTTATTCGAAAGTAAGTTGCAGTACACAGGTTTGTCAAACACGTCTGACCACATCGGTGGTCCGCACTGAACTAACTCACGCCAAGGGAAAACCGCGCGAAAACAACAGCCCCTCCTGGATCACGTGACCGCAGCTTCCGAACGCCGGGTTCGATATCTGCGTGCGCTAGGTGGCGCCACTACATGGCCCCCCCCAGAATCCGCGGTACGAAAACGCGCGGGTAAACGGATGGTGCGACCGGAACGTGTAGTCCGCGGTCGCGGGGCGAGCGTAACATTTGGGACCGGCACAACAGGACCGGAGGGACGCGAAAAACGCAAACGAGGGACGGGCATAACAAACGGGACCGGAGAACCGCGACCGGAGAGAACAGGTGTAGAGGGTGTCAACGGCAGGTGGACGTCCTCTACGCCGTGGAGTAGCCTCTGTCACTGGGCTATCCTCGTCGACATGTGCAGACTTGAGGCGACTCACAGAAACGAACTCCTCTCTGCCACCCATGTCCAAAGTGAATGTTGAAACTCCCGCATTGAGCACCTTGTACGGACCCTCATACACCCGCTGTAACGGCGAGCGATGAGCGTCTCTACGGAGAAAAACACAAGCACAATCCCGTAACACAGAAGGCACATGAACCGAAGACGAACCATGCCGGGAAATTGGAACTGGGACCAAAGCGCGCGCCCGCTCGCGAAGGTCCTCCAACTTGCGAGGTAGAATTCTCCTGATCTCGGGAGGCAAGAAATCCCCGGGAACACGCAAAACCGAGCCAAACAGCCGAGGAGGCTTTGAGGTCTTCCTTGGGCATTGTCCTGATGCCCAGAAGGACCCAAGTTAACTGGTCGACCCAATCAGGGCCGGTGAGTCGTGCCTTTTACGCCGACTTAAGATGTCTGTGGAATCGCTCGACCAGCCCGTTAGACTCGGGGTGGTAAGCAGTAGTTTGATGTAACTTAGCGCCGTACATCTGCGCCATACCGCCCCATAGGGAAGATGTGAACTGGGCCTGTGAGTCGCCTCTGGGTCTGTCGTTATATCTGAGGGGACCCCGAAACGAGCGACCCAACATGGATGTGCAGGAACCGGCCGTCCGGGACATCGAAATCCTGGACCGGCTGGTGTACAAGTCTCTGCACTTTGGAGGTCTGACATGGGATACAGGAACGAGCCCATGCAGCGACTTGCTTCCTCAAGCCGTGCCAGACGAACTTTGCTGCGACTAGGGCAGAGGTAGCGCGAATTGACGGGTGCGCTAAACTATGGATGGTGTCGAAGATCCGGCGTCGCCAAGCGACCGGGACAATTGGTCTGGCTTTACCGGTGGAAACATCACAAAGGACTCGTGCGCCAGAGGTGCCGCAAGGCACTTCAACCAGCTTCAGCCATGATTCAGTGTTGTGGTAAATCCTCATACTGCCAACTCCTGGTAATCGATACCTAGACTAAGCGCGGAGACCTCGGGCAGCGCTGGTTGGGATAATGCTTCGGCCACGACATTCAGCTTTCCTGCCACATGTCGAATGTCAGACGTGAATTCTGAAATGTAGGCAAGGAGCCGTTGCTGTCTAGCAGACCATGGGTCAGAAACCTTGGTCAAAGCGACCGTTAGTGGCTTGTGATCAGTGAACGTGGTGAAAGCTCGCCCTTCTAGGAAATAGCGGAAATGGCGGATTGCTAGGTAAAGCGCAAGGAGCTCCCTGTCGAAAGCGCTGTATTTAATTTCCGGGGCTCGCAGTTGCCTGCTGAAAAACGCCAGCGGCACCCAGCGACTGCATACCCGCTGCTCAAGGACGGCCCCCACCGCGACATCGGAGGCGTCTATTGTTAGTGCCTGTCAGGGCGTAGGCCCGACGCAGGGATCATTCGACCACCCCGTACATCGACTAACAGGGAGAACGCACGCAAGAAATCGGCGCCCAGGATCGGTTGGGCGACGTCAGCAACGATAAACTTCCACCTGTACTGGTGGGAGTTGAAATTTAGTTTCGCCGTAGGTGCGAATATCGCTCCCGTTTATGGCCGAGAGGACAGGTCCCACCTTACCCGCACGGAGGTCCCGGGTGTTTGGAGGCAGGACACTGACATGGGCACCTGAATCTACCAGGAAACGATGGCCAGAATGGCGATCACGGACGAAGAGGCGTGCGTTGGGGCCGATCGCGTTTGCCTCTACAGACGATCGGCGGAGGCGTTTCCCGGAAACGAGCAAGGGTTCGGAATCTTCAGGCTCCGAGCCCGTATCGCTGGTGGTAATAGCACCATCTCTGTAGCACATGGCTGTAGATCGCTGTCCGCAGCGCTTCGTCTTCGACGCTGGGCTGAGTCTCTTCCTCCCGTTGTCGGAGTGGCTGCACCCGCTGCATGACCATGGGGTGGGCGACGGCGTGTACGTCCCGCCGTCTGAGCGCCCAGAGCTCGTCTGCTCTTTCCGCGAGCCGCTGCGGGTCGCTGAAATCAGCTCCTGTTAACATCAGCTGCACTTCGTCAGGCATCTGCTCTAAGAACGCCTGTTCGAAGAGCAAGCAGGGTCGATGCCCGTCCATCAGGGCCAACATCTTGGCCATGATCGTCGATGGCCTTCGGTCACCGATGCAGTCCATGTGCAGCAGTCTTGCCGCCCGGTCTCTATGGGTCAGACCGTAAGCATGAAATAACATGGCCTTCAACCCTTCGTACTTGCCGCTGGACGGAGGGTCTCTGATAAAGGGCAACAGCCTCGAGGCACAGTCTTGCGGTAACGCTCCTATTACATGGAAATACATGGTCTCATCGTGGTCGATACGATGAAGGTGGAATTGCGCTTCCACATGGGCGAACCATACTTGAGGTTGATCAGTCCAAAAGGCTGGCAGTTTGAAAGCCGGTGAGACTTGCCTCGAGCTGGCCCATTCTGCAGAAGGACCTTCTTCCTGCATAATTCTTCTGTCTAACGACGGCTAGACAGGTCGGGGTCACCAATTTAGCGGTTTGAGAAACGACTACTGGAGTTTCAACCAAAAACTTTATTCGAAAGTAAGTTGCAGTACACAGGTTTGTCAAACATGTCTGACCACATCGGTGGTCAGCATTGAACTAACTCGCGCCAAGGGAAAACCGCACGAAAACAACGGCCCCTCCCGGATCACGTGACCGCGGCTTCCGAACGCCGGGTTCGATATCTGCGTGCGCTAGGTGGCGCCGCTACAACACTTCCCTTTTTCTCTGGGTTGACAGAGACCCCATAGAAGTACACAATATTATAACAAGAATAGCTCGGGCAGATAGTTAGAACCTCTTTCCTAGGTTGGAAATGTCAGAGACTAGAGGGTACTGCTTTAAAGTCAAAGAGAAAAGTTTAAAGGAGATGTCTGGATCAAGTTTCTTTTTACACGGAGAGTGATGGGTGCCTGAAACGTGCTGCCGGGATGATGATGGATAGACCCAATGACAGCTTTTACCATCCTTTCATCTCTTCTGTGTGCTTATCTCATATCCCCAAGTCCCATATTTCTCTTTTATACCCCATCATTCCCCTCACCCATGCCATTCCATCCAAATCATTCGCTCCTGCTTTAGATTTTACTCCTCCTTTCCTTAGCTGACACCCTTTTATCTCCTTTTCACATCTAGCCTTTGTCATTAATTCCATCCATTTGCCAATCATCCCCTCCCCCTCATATGTATCCACCTATCACTAGGAGTAACAAGGAACTGCAGATGATAGTTTACAAAAAAGGAAAGTGCTGGAGTAATTCAGAGGGTTAGGCAGCATCTTTGGAGAACATGGATAGGTGATGTTTCGGGTCAGGACCTTTCCGATTGAGAACAGTCCTGACCCGAAATATCACTTATCCATTTTCTCCAGAGGTGCTGACTGACACGCTGAATTACTCCAGAACTTTGTGTCTTTTCCTCACCTATCACTTGTTCGGCTTTGCCCCACCCCCACCTCTTCTCCACCTTACCCCATCAGTCTGAGAAGGGTGATAACCCAGAACATTGTCTGTTCATTCCCTCCACAGATGCTGCCTGACCTGCTGGCATCATATACAGCATAGACATTGTGGGCCAAAAGGCGTATTTCTGTGTCTGCTGATTGCAAGAGCTGGCAAGTGATAGGTGGATGGAAGTAAGGAGCAGTAGTGTGGCAGGCAAGTGGCGGGGGGGGGGTGGGGGGGGGGGCTGGGGTGGGGGGGGGGAATGGGTGCAGTTAGTAACCAAGGCTGGAGACAATATGTAGAGAAAACAAATGGCTGCAGATGAAGCGAATGCTAGTTGGGAGGGGGGGGGGGGGGGGAGAAAGGTAAACATGAGAGGATTGGGGTCAATCAGAAGAAGACAATGAGGGGACAGTTACCTGAAATGGACAATTGAAGAGGATGATCAGTCAATGTTACACCAAATGCTACAGCTGGCTTGTAAGTCTGAAGGACCTTCTCCTGCTCTTATTTTCCGTCCTATGAATCTGGTTCAATCTTAACTGTCTCCTTAGTCAGGGACAATTAGAAATGGACAGTAATTGCAGCGCAGCAAGCAAGCCCACATCCTATCAACTAATTAGTATAAAAGAGACCACTATTGTTGATTGGCATGGTTCCTTAGTTGGCTGCACTGCTGGTTTTGGTGTGGCCAGGGGCCAAGGTACCTTCATTGCTAGATTGTACAGCTTTCTTCATCGTCAATTGGCAAGTTTTGAGTATTACACGTCAGTAAGGTTCTCTGCTTGTCTGTTAATGGAATCTGTGTTGTTGGTTAATACCATACTCTCCTTAGATTAACAAGCACCACATTTCCCATTAAAACATAGGATTGACAATCCCTAGTTTCTCGTCCCCATGTTTGCATAGCTGTTTACAAGAATTGGAACATCTGCCGCCGTCTTTGTCCAATATTTATTTAGCCAACATGCTCAACTATCACAAGACTTAGGGCTGCGAAACTTTATTTAGGAATATCTCTTTTTTTTATTTTTTTTTGAAATTATTTTTTATTGGAGGTAAATTGGAGGTACATATCATATTAAAATCGATACCAGTCTTACATTTTTAAATTACTAATATCGTCCATTATTATTACAATGTCTCCAATACTTTTTTCTTTTCTTTTTTTAAAACTAAATAGAACTAAAAAGATGAAATAAGGAAAGAAAGAGAAAAAAGAGAAGAAACAACAACAACAACAAAAAAGAGATAATAAAGAAGAATGGAATAATTTACTACGATAAAAAACTTCATTCGAGATATATTCGTACATTTCAGAGTATAACATTTCATCTATTCCTTGGCACAGGTGTTAGTCAGGTTCTCGTGCTGAACCATTCTGACCCTTTAAATAGTCAATAAAGGGAGACCATGTTCCGACGAATAGTTCCTGTTTGTCCAACAGGACAAGTCTAATTCTTTCCAAGTGTAAGGTCTCCGTCATTTCTATAATCCACATTTTGATTGTGGGGGTTATAGGGCCTTTCCAAAATTTTAGAATTAATTTTTTCCCAGTTATTATACTATAATCAATAAAGTTTCTTTGAGTTGATGTAAATGTTTGATTTAGTTCTAATGTTCCAAGTATTATTAATTTTGGATCCGGGTCCAATTGAATGCTAGTCACTTTAGATATTATTGTGAAAATATTTACCCAGAAATTTTTAATTTTTATGCAATTTGCAAACATATGAGATAAGTTAGCTTCTAAATGTTGACATTTATCACATATTGGTGAGATATGTGGGAAGATTTTATTTAATTTTGTTTTAGAATAATGTAATCTATGTATTACTTTGAATTGTATTAGAGAATGTCTGGCATTTAATGAACATTGATGTATGTGTTGTAAACTTTCTTCCCAAGTATCTTTCGTTATTATTTGATTTAGTTCTTTTTCCCAAGTTTGTCTGTGTAAGTCCGTCAATATCACTGTCTAATAAAATATTATATATATAAGATATTAGTTTTTCTGTATTAGGATGTTTATTCCAACAGTCGTCAAAAATTTCTGAATTTCTAATTCTAAAATTTTGAGTATTTGCTTTTACGTAATCTCTAAGTTGAAGATATCTGAAAAAAATCATTTACTTGAAGTCCATAAGTCTGTTGCAACTCCTGAAATGAAAGAAAAGTGCCTTCCTTATAAAGTTGTCCCATCTTTTTAATTCCATAGTTTTTCCATTGTGTGAAACCTTTGTCCAACCATGAGGGCTTAAACAAAGGGTTATTCGCAATTGGATGAAAAAATGATAAATTATCTAGTTTTAATGTCTTTTTTAGTTGTTTCCAAATTCGCATAGTACTATATATTATAGGATTTTCCCTGTAATTTTTTTAATTTAATTTAGAAGTAGCAAATAGTATTGAGCCGATTTCAAAAGGTGAGCAATCTTCCTTTTCCATTTTTAACCAATCTGGTTGTTGATCTATTTCTTCCAACCAAAAATTCATATTTTTAATGTTAACTGCCCAAAAATAAAACAAAAAGTTTGGTAAAACCAAACCTCCATTTATTTTTGATTTGCACAGATGTTTTTTGCTTATCCTATGATTCTTATAATCCCAGATAAAGTCACTGACAAAGGAATCTAACTTTAAAAAAAAGTTTTTTGACAAGTATATCGGAATTGTTTGAAAAAGGTATAATATTTGCGGTAAGAAAATCATTTTTATGGCATTCATTTTGCCAACCATTGAGATAGGAAGTGTTTTCCAATACTGAATATTCTTATGTAGTTTATTCAGTAATGGGGGAAAGTTTGCTTTAAATAATGATGTATATGTCTTAGTAACATAAATGCCTAGGTATTTAAATTTTTCATTTACTATTTTAAATGGAAATTGTTGTATTATATGTTTATTATGTTCCCTGATTGGCATAATTTCACTTTTATTCCAATTTATTCTGTATCCTGAGAGTGAACCAAATTGGGTTATTAGTTTTAATAAATTTGGAATACTAATTTCTGGTTTTGTAATGTAAATTAATACATCATCTGCGTATAAAGAAATTTTATTCACTGTATCCTTTGTGTTATACCCATATATTTCCGGATGGGTCCCAACTCTTTCTGCGAGTGGCTCTATAACGAGCGCAAATAATAATGGAGACAACGGGCATCCTTGTCTACAACCTCTAGATAGGTTAAATTTAGATGATAACCTTTGGTTTGTTAATATTCTAGCCGTAGGGTTGGTATATAACAGTTTTATCCATGCACAAAATTTCTCGCCCAGCTGCAATTTTTCCATCACCGAAAATAAATAGGGCCATTCCACCTGATCAAAAGCTTTTTCAGCATCGAGTGAGATTATTGCTAGATCTTCATTAATATTTCTCTTTGAATATATTATATTAAATAATCTTCTTAGATTGTAATATGAATACCGCTTCTGAATAAAACCTGTTTGGTCAGGGTGTATTAGTTTATTCATCACTGTACTTAATCTGTGCGCTAAAATTTTGGTTAGTATTTTCTGATCTGTATTTAAAAGTGCAATTGCTCTATATGATCCTGGATCTTCCGGATCCTTATGAGGGGACAGTTACCTGAAATGGACAATTGAAGAGGATGATCAGTCAATGTTACACCAAATGCTACAGCTGGCTTGTAAGTCTGAAGGACCTTCTCCTGCTCTTATTTTCCATCCTATGAATCTGGTTCAATCTTAACTGTCTCCTTAGTCAGGGACAATTAGAAATGGACAGTAATTGCAGCGCAGCAAGCAAGCCCACATCCTATCAACTAATTAGTATAAAAGAGACCACTATTGTTGATTGGCATGGTTCCTTAGTTGGCTGCACTGCTGGTTTTGGTGTGGCCAGGGGCCAAGGTACCTTCATTGCTAGATTGTACAGCTTTCTTCATCGTCAATTGGCAAGTTTTGAGTATTACACGTCAGTAAGGTTCTCTGCTTGTCTGTTAATGGAATCTGTGTTGTTGGTTAATACCATACTCTCCTTAGATTAACAAGCATCACATTTCCCATTAAAACATAGGATTGACAATCCCTAGTTTCTAGTCCCCATGTTTGCATAGCTGTTTACAAGAATTGGAACATCTGCCGCCGTCTTTGTCCAATATTTATTTAGCCAACATGCTCAACTATCACAAGACTTAGGGCTGTGAAACTTTATTTAGGAATATCTATTAAACAGCATTCTTCTAACACGAGGCCCTTCTCAGCAATTTGACTGGGTGTCCTACAATAGTATGCTCAATATCATACTATTATTATTATTCTTACTCTGCCCATAGGGACCCTGGTAAAGTTTGTGACTGCAGGAGCCACGCCCTCTACCATATCTTTAATGACCCATGATATGTAACCTTGGCATGCCATATTATTCCTCTTTCATTTACTCAAATGAAACAAGCACTACTTTCTTCATAACTGTACTCTACCAAGTTTGATATTTGATGAAACAGCAGAGTCCCTTTTTATGAGTCACATATCCTCTAAATTAATGCAGAGAATTTGCATCACAAAAAAAAGACCATTGGCTCAGATGACATCTGATACTGCTTGTTTGCCAAACAAAATATTACCCATCCTGCTCCTATCTGCATATCCTTCTTTATCTTTCTCTTGCATTTACCCAATTTTCTCATGCACAATGTATTTACTGATATGGTGAGGTTTACAGTCTGTGATAGGCTATCATATAGTAGCATGGATTAAAGGATTAGTATCCAGGGTTGAATCTCAAAAAACTACAATTGCTGTAGTACTAAAAAAAATAGGTCAGGCACCAACTGGAGAAAAAGAAAGTTATACTTTCAGACCAGAGACACTCTGATCAGAAATATGATAAAGAGGGAAATACAAGTGTTTTTTTAATCAACAGAACAAATGGAATATCTGTGACAGGTGAAACCAAAGGCAGACTGGATGGTTGTTTCATTGTGTACCTGCAATCATTCTGCAGGAACAACCCTGAGCTTCCGTTGTCCGCCATTTTAATTCCCCATCCCACTCCCATTCCAACTTTCTGTTTGTAAACTTCTGCACTCTTGCAAACAGGCCCAATGCATGTTTGAGCAGCAAGACTCCTCTAATGTCTGGGCATGTTGCTGCCTTTTGCACTCTGTATCACATTCTCCAACTTTAGATAACTCATTGCTTCTTTCTGTCAATATCAGAACTGGCCATCTCTGTCTGAAATTATTTTGGCTCAGTTTTTCTTTTTCTGTATAGTTTTACTTGTTGGCCATGCCCCACAACTTTGCTATTAACAATACCTTACAAAGAAATAATGCGATTCTAATTGCTACTCTAACTGCTGAATTAATCTTCATTTATTCTCACTTTATCATACATCTTTATCTCACATCTTTATCTCCCATCTTCCTTGCTATTAAAAGCTTCTCATCCAGCACTGACGAAGGATCTCAAACCTGAAACATACGGTAAATAGTTTCTCATTTCACAGATTCTGCCTCACCTGCTGAGTGATTCCAGCATCATCTTTTTTCTATAGCAGCCCAGTTTCATTGATTTAAAAAAAATTACATATAAATTCTACTTTGGCGTTTGAGGAATTTTTAATTTTTAAAAATCTGTTTATGACCAACAGCCTTCTGCTTTAGGCACTCAGTTCTGGTCTCTCCTGCAATTTTCTATTTCCCAATCCATTTGATTCACTGCAGTTTGCCGATCATAGTAATAGATTCACAACAAATGCCATTTCCCTGGCCCTAAAGTAATCTCTGGTACACCTAGGCAGCAATGACAAATACATCAGACTCCTATTTATCAATTATAGCTCTGCTTTCAACACCATAATCCCATCCAAACTAATCTGCAAACTCCTGGACCTAGAGGTCAGCATCCCTCTCTGCCACTGGATCCTTGACTTTCTGACCCATAGACCACAATCAATGAGGATAAGCAACAACACACTCTCCACAATAATTCTCAACACTGGTGCCCCACAAGGATGCATTCTCAGCCCCTACTATACTCCCTATACACTCATGACTGTGCGGCCAAATTCTGTTGTAACAAGTTTGCAGCTGATACCGCTGTGGTGGGCTGGATGACAAACAATGGCAAGACAGATTACAGGAAAGAGATGGAGAGCTCAGTAACACGATGTCAGGGCAACAGACTCTCACTCAATGTCAGCAAGATGAAAGAGCTAGTTATTAACTCCAGGAAGCGTGGTGGAGTACATGCCCCACTCAGCCAACATGAAATGGGTAACGGCTTCCAGTTCCTTGGTGATAACATTACCAATGATGTGTTCTGCACCAAGCAGACTGAAACAACAGATGAGAAGGCGCATCAATGCCTCTACTACCTTAGGAGAACGAGGAGATTGATCATGTCTTCAATGACGCACAATCCTCTACAGATGTACCGTAGCAAGCACACTGTCTGGTTGCAAGACAGCTTAGTTTGGGGAAAGTAAACAGGACCTCAAGAAATTGTAGGGAGCTGTGGATATAGCCCAATCCATCCCACAGACCAGACTCCCCTCCAATGACTCCATCAACAATTCACGCCTCAGGAAAGCAAAAAACATAATTATGGACCTTTCCCACCTCGGTCATTCCTTCTACTCCACACTCCTGTAGAGCAGAAGACACAGAAGCTTGAAAGCACACATCACCAGACTGAGGAACAATCCCCCCCACCCCACCCCCCACCTCTGGCATCAGGCTTCTGAACAGTCCTTCCATAAGCTAGGGTACAGTCCCATTCTTCAATCTATTTCATTGCAGATATTGACCTTTTTCCCTGGGACTGTTATGCTACAAATCTGAGAATAATATTCTGCACTCTGTATCTTTCTCTTTTCTCCACCTATTGTACCTGAGTTTTGCTTAATTGTATTCACGTACAGTATTATCTGATTTGATTGGATGGCAAGCAAAACAAAACATTTTACTTTACCTTGATACACATGACAATAATAAACCTCCATTTAAGAAAATATAATTCTCGTCTGCAACCCATCATCAATATTTTAAACTCATTTAGCTCTGGAACCATTTTTGTCAACCATACTCACTCCAACTCACATACATGCAGTCCCCAGAGCCCCAGGCCTATGCTGCTTTATTTGGAGGATGCCGACAGGTCCATTCGGATGGAGATGAGCAACCACCTGTTACAATGGCAGTAATATTCTAACAGACAAAGGAACCAATTAATGCAATAGGTACATGGTGGAGCCCAGTGTTTCTGTAAAACCAACATTCAAATCCAATCAGAACTTTCCAGCTGTAGTATATTCTCGATTCACTGTCATTCCCACTCCACCCCCCACCCCCTCCCCTCCCTCCTCCAATCTACATGCAAAATAAGACACAGTTTATGGTCCCACTAAATGTATTTACTCTCCAAATACAGTAGTCCATATTTTGTCCAACCTTATGAAAACATCCAGCCCACATCCTGTTTTTTCTTCATTTGACTAATGACTTCATTTAAACTAAAATGCAGTTTCTGGGGACAGGGAAACTTTTCATTTGTGCTACATTCAGAGGCAAGATCACAACGTGGTGCAAAAAGCTCAACCGTTTATGAGCATAAAAACTGAACAACATATTTCTCATTACCAATAACATCTTGGGTATATGTTTCAATATTCTAAATACTTGAATATAAGTAATATAAGTAATGATCCTTACCTTGACAAGTTCTCTCCACAATTTGTTGCGGCTGCTTCTACTCTGCTGGGTACAATTTACAAGCTCAGAATCTGCCTCTCAGCGAGCATATCAGTGGATAGTCAGTTTAACCTGTTGAGCTCTGCAGTGAGGCTGTGCCCCAAGCAGGCTGTGAGGTGTCAGTTTGCAAAAACCTATCAGCAGTGTTGGCCCAAATCTTTTAGTTCAACAACAGTGCATCCTCCTGGTGTGTAATCATTAACACAGATGCATACTTAGGGCACAGAATTGAAGGATAAAGAGAGATCAATAACTCACTTGAAAGGTGTGTCAGCATCACTGCTGCATCCCTTTATTCGATTTTCTCTGTAGCAATTGATCGTCCGTGCATTTAACAAATCTCAAAATCATGATTTAATTTAATCATAATCTCAAAAAGTCTTCAATAGTTAAGACAGGCATTGCCTCTCACTATGGAATATTGTTGTGATTTAATTTAAATATTTTGACATGGTTAATGGTTTGAAAGGGTGGATACAAAAAAAGCTATTTCCTCTGGCAGAAGGCAGATTAAAATTCAAGCTAGGGGTGATGCCGGGAATCGTTTATTTAAACAAAAACTAAGAGAAACTCGGAAGTGGAACAAAGTAAAAATAAGAGATGTGAGAAATGACACGACTGAAAGGCAACTCAGAAGCATATTTGCCAAAAAACATTTTCATAGTGAAATGCTCTCAGGCACTTTAAGGAGTGATTGCCAGCAAAATTTGACACCAAGCGACTTTAGAAAATAATAGGACAGGATACTAGAATCGTGGCCAAAGAGGTGCTTAGGAGGCTGAAAGGCATAGAGAATGAATCATGGCCATCAGTGATAGGATACTGGAAACTTCTTCGAGGGTCACCATCTTATTGTGCTGGAGAAGCTTGCCTGTGCCTAAGATCCTGAGAGCTAAACCATCCGGAGCCACGTTCCTGGCAGGTTCACCCAAAGTGGGCAAGTGAAGGGGAGGTTCCTGACAAAGCATGGCCCAAGAAGATGACCTCAATGTTGAAACAGGCAGAGGAAGGTAGCAGGCCAAGTGGAACATCACAATGGCTGAAAACGTGAAAGAAGGCTGCAGCAGGGAGAAATGCAACCATTGTGGAGTCCATGCTGTCGGACCCATGTCTATCTCTAAATGAACATGCGGTGGCAGTGTGTAGACTGGTCTACCCACTTTAAAAGTTGTTACGCACAGGGTCCTCTGGAGGGAATACCACTTTGCACATCCCTCTGCAATAGTGTCGGGGCCCAGGATCAGCCACTACAACCATCGCAAAACCTACAGAAAAGGACGACCAGGACGACAACCATAATCAAGTGATCGCTGATGATGAAGATCAATGAAAGCGAGATCGCTGAAGATGAGAAGAGAATTGGGGTGGGGGGGGAGGAAAATTGGGGAATTGAAGAGGATGATCAGTCAAGATCACACTGAATGCTAAAGCTGGCTTCTCCTGCTCTTATTATCTATGTTCCTATTTGTGATCCCAAACCAATCAATCTGGTTCCATCTTAATCATCTCCTTTGTTAGGAACAATTAGAAATGGACAGTAATTGCAGCAGAGTTAGCAAGTCCTCATCACATCAACTAATTCATGTCATAAGATCATAAGTGATAGGAGTAGAATTAGGCCATTCGGCCCATCAAGTCTACTCTGCCATTCAATCATGGCTGATCTAGTTAATAAGAGTCTTTTATACTGCATTCTTTTATACTGATAAAATTGAAGGCATCAGACATGCCATCAATATCTCTGCTTCAAACAAAAATGTTGGATCACCACCCTGTTTAGGCAAAAGTAACGTGGCAATGATGACATGCTTTAATGTCATAGACTCTAAAACTCTTGTGGAAACGGTGACACAACTAAGGCCATCCACCTGCTGCCTTGATGCTTTACCTACCAACTTCTTTAAGAATGTTTTTGACTGCCTAGCAATAGATATACTGCAAATAGTTAACAGCTCTCTTCAATCAGGCAATTTCCCAAAAGCCTTGAAAACTGCAGTTATTAAACCCCTTTTAAAAAAGCGGAGCCTAGATGCCTCTATTATTAACAACTATAGACCAATATCAAACCTACCTTTCATAATTAAAATCATTGAGAAAGTTGTCCTCCAGCAACTTAATCACTTCCTGGCTTTAACTGGCTGCTACGACAACTTCCAGTCAGGATTTCGACCTCTTCATAGCGCTGAGACCGCCCTTTATTAAAGTTGTAAACGACATCCGTCTTAACACAGACTCTGGCAAAGTTTCAATATTAATGCTATTAGACCTCAGTGCTGCATTCGACACTGTTGATCACTCAATACTTTTGGACAGGTTAGAAAAATGGGTGAGGCTTTCAGGCACAGTTTTAAGTTGGTTCTGGTCATATCTACAAGATAGGAACTATTTTGTTTCCATTGGCGACTTTGTATCAGAACCAACCAACGTGACGTGTGGAGTCCCGCAAGGTTCGATCTTAGGGCCCTCTTTATTCAACATCTACATGCTCCCACTAGGGCAAATCATGCGAAATAATAATATTGACCACCACTGCTATGCCGATGACACTCAAATCTATGTAGCGCTATCACCAAATGACTATCGCCCCATAGATCTGCTGTGCCAGTGCATTGAGCAAGTCAAAGTCTGGATGTGCCAAAATTTCCTCCAACTAAATAAGGACAAAACGGAGATAATTGTTTTTGGTGCTAAAAAAGAAAGGCTTAAAGTAACCCAACACCTTCACTCTCTGTCCCTGAAAACTTCAAACAAAGCCAGAAATCTCGGGGTTATTATGGATTCAGATTTACATTTCGATAGTCACATCAAATCAGTAACAAAATCGGCCTACTATCACCTCAAAAACGTAGCAAGACTAAGAGGACTCATGTCAGCTCAAGACTTAGAAAAACTTGTACATGCCTTTATTACTGGTAGGCTAGATTATTGTAACGGTCTCCTTGCAGGTCTTCTGAAAAAACTGTCAGGCAGCTACAGCTTGTTCAGAACGCTGTTGCTAGAGTTCTAACAAAGACCAAAAAATTTGAACACACTACACCAATTCTTAAATCCTTACATTGGCTCCCTGTATGTCAGAGAATTGATTTCAAAATCCTACTGCTCACCTATAAATCACTACATGGTTTAGGGCCAAAGTATATCACTGACATGCTTCCACTATGTAAGCCTTCTAGATCTTCTGAGACCAATCTGTTAGTGATTCCCAGAGTAAATACAAAACATAAGAAAGCAGGATTTAGTTACTATGCAACAAATAGCTGGAATAAACTTCCTGAAGATTTAAGACTTGCGCCTACTTTCACCACTTTTAAAACAAGACTGAAAACTTTTATGTTTACTTTAGCTTTCAGCTAAATCTTAACTACATTGCACTTTTAACTTTTGCACTTTTCTATAATGCATTTTTAACTTTGCTTTTATTTTCTTTTAATTCTTCTATTTTATTTCATTTTATTATTTCATTTTATTGTATGACATGTTTTTATGTGAAGCACTTTGAGTCTGCCTCGTGTATGAAATGTGCTATATAAATAAAGTTGCAGTGCAGTGCATTGCCATGGTTCCTCAGTTGGCTGCGCTGCTGGTTTCTGTGCTGCCAGGAGCCAAAGTTCCTTCATTGCTAGATTGTACAGGTTTCCTCATCGACAGTTGCCGAGTTTTGAGGATTACAGGTCATTAAGGTTCTCTTCTTGCTTGTTAATGGTATCTGTGTCATTGGTTGACTGGGTCCGGTGTTGCTAATTAGTGAGTTACCACCCACCGGGCGGAGGTGCAGACTGCAGGGAAAGAAAAGTTAAGGACAATTGGATCTCAAGCTGTGGAGGTGTGGGACTATTTCCCTGTAAATACATTTCAAGCACCACATTTCCCAACAAGGCATAGGATTGACAAGGCTTCCAGTCCTCATTTTTTTCACAGCTGTTTGCAAGAATTGGAAACCTGCTAAATCTTGTCCAATATTTTTTAGCCAGCACACTCTCTCTGTTGCAAGACTTGGGTTCATGAATTAATATATACTGAGGGAAAAACCCACCAGATTACATCCTTTTATCCTGTACAATGGGCTATCACATCAGGTAAATGTGCTTCATTTTATTTGCCTGTAGAGATCGAGTTTCACCAGGAGGAATCTGTGGGGCTCAAGACATGGGTGGAGAACATCCTGCGGCAGAATCTGACACTGACAGGAGCATTGTTTTCCATCACAGCCACTGACAGATCCACCCCGAACAGGAATTGATAGAGCTCAGAGGTTTTCAAAGCAAGATACCCTTTTCCGCAGGAAAGACACAAGAACCAGCATCTGCAACTCTTTGTTTCTACTTTCTCCAGAAGCTTTTTACAGATCTAAGAATCAATCACGTTTATTTGAGTTGGTTTTATTGGGGTCATGTGTAACTGTACATCCTTCCAGGGTGAATGGTCTTTGACAGACTGGAGGGTTCCTCCCCCTCCCTCCCATCATGCAACCCAGAATATAGAAACTTTATTTAGGAATACTGGTTAAAAGTAATTTTTCTACCACAAGGGCTTTCTCAGCCATTTGACTGGGTGACCTACGTCACACTGGCGGCATTATAGTATCCCTATTACTGTACAATTCTTCTTAATATTCTGGCCAGTGTTGTTGGTAAAAGTTTACAATTTCCTATACCATATACCACATCCTATACCATATATTGAATGACCCAAGAGATATAACCTTGACATGCTATATTATACCTCCCTTTCATTTACTCACATTAAACAAGCACTCCTTTCTTGATGACTGTAGTCTACTACATTTGATATTTGATGAAACAGCCAGGCTCCTTTCCACGAGTCACATATCCTCTAAATGAATGCAGAGAATTTATAGTATGGAAATAGGGTAATGGCTCAGATGATATTATACTGCTTGTGTACCAAACAAAATGTCACCCGCCCAATGTACCCAATCCTATCTGCATATCCTTCTTTATCTTTCTCTTGCATTTACCTAATTTTTTTATGCATCCCTTAATTTATTTTACTCTATTGGTGTGGTTTACAGACTGTAATAGGCTATCATATAGTAACATGGATTAAAGGATTAGTATCCAGGTTTGAACATTTAAAATAACTGCAATTTTGTTGAGAGGTACAGCATGGAAACAGGACCACCAGCCCAACAAGTCTGCTCCGACACTAGTTCTATCGTACTCACTAGGGACAATTTACAGAAGTCAATTAACCTACAAACCTGCATATCTTTGGAGTGTGGGAGGAATCCAGCACCTGGAGAAACCCCACGCGGTCACAAGCTGAACGTACAAAACTCTGCACAGAGCGCACCCGTAGTCAGAATCGATTCCAGGTCTCTGGTGCAGTAAGGCAACAACTCTACCGCTGCAACACAGTGCCACACCTGGTTGTTTTAGTTGTAGTACTGATAAAAATATAAATGCAGCAGGTCAGGTAGCATCTACAGAAAGAGGAACAGTTATCATTGCATATCTGAGACTCTCTTGCCAGAAATGGGAAAAAAGGAAATACAATTATTTTTTATTAACTGAACAAATGGAATATCTGTGTTAAAGAAGGAACTGCAGATGCTGGAAAATCGAAGGTACACAAAAATGCTGGAGAAACTCAGCGGGTGCAGCAGCATCTATGGAGCGAAGGAAATAGGTAACGTTTCGGGCCGAAACCCTTCTTCTGTGACAGGTGAAACCAAAGTCGGATGCTCGTTTCATGGTGTAACTGCATTCATTCTGCAGGAACAACCCAGAGCTTCCGTTGTCCGCCATTTTAATTCTTCATCCCACTCCCATTCCAAATTTCTGTTTGTGGACTTCTGCCCTATTGCAAACAGGACCAAAGCAAGGTTGAGCACCAAGACCTTATCATCTGTCTGGGCAAGTTGCTGCCATTTGCACTCAGAACTTGTCCTATCCATGTACCTGTCGAAGTATTGTGATAGCCCCAGCCTCAACTACCTCCTCCGGCAGCTCTTTCCTTACACCCACCACCCTCTGTGTGGAAAAGTTGCCCCTCAGATTCCTATTCAATTTTCTCCACTCCTGCCTCTCTCACCTTGAACACATGTCCTCGGGTCCTCGATTTCCCTACTCTGGGCAAGAGACTCAGTGTGTATACCCGATCTATTCCTCTGGTGATTTTGTACACCTCTATAAGATCACCCCTCATCGTCCTGCGCTCCAAGGAATAGAGTCCCAGCCTGCCCCAACCTCTCCCTGTAGATCAGGCCCCTCGAGTCCCGGCAACATCCTCATAAATCTTCTCCGCACCCTTTCCAAGCTCGACGACATCTTTCCTGTAACACGGTGCCCAGAACTGAACGCAATACTAAACGCGGCCTCACCAACGTCTTGTACAACTGCAACGTGACCTCCCAACGTCTAGACTCAATACAGGGAGTCAAGTTGCCGAACTCAAGTTCGGCAACTTGAGTGCCCTGGAGAGGAAAAGACTACAAAAAGTAGTAAACACTGCCCAGTCCATCACCGGCTCTGACCTCCCTTCCATCGAGGGGATCTACCACAGTCGCTGCCTCAAAAAGGCTGGCAGCATCATCAAGGACCCACACCATCCTGGCCACACACTCATCTCCCTACTACCTTCAGGTAGAAGGTACAGGAGCCTGAAGACTGCAACGACCAGGTTCAGGAACAGCTACTTCCCCACAGCCATCAGGCTATTAAACCCGGCTCGGACATAACACTGAACTTTACTAGCCAATACTGTTATTTGCACTTTATCAGTATATTGACCATTGTGTATATATTTATAGAATGCCTTGTAGTAAATGCCTACTATGTTCTGTTGTGCTCAAGCAAAGCAAGAATTTCATTGTCCTACCAGGGACACATGACAATAAACTCACTTGACTTGACTTGACTTGAATCACATTCTCCAACTTTAGATAACTCAGACCATATTCTGATATATGGTCAATATCAGAACTGGCCATCTCGGTCTGAAATCAATTTGGCTCAATTTTTCTTTTTCTTTTACATGTTAGCCATGCCCCACAACTTTGCTGAACAATACCTTACAAAGAGGCAATGCAATTCTAATTGCTACTCTAACTGTTGAATTATTTATTCTCACCCTATCAGAGCTATTCTCTTTGATCTCCCATCTTCCTGGCACTTAAGAAGGGCTTCAAACCCGAAACTCAAATAATTTATTATTTCACAGATGCTGCCTCCTTTTCAGAAGGTTAATGTTACCAGAATCCACAGCAGCCCAGCTTTACTGTTTAAAACAAACACGTATAAATTCTACTATGGCAGTTGAGGAATTACTTCTTTTTTTTAAAGTCTGCTTATGCCTGAGGGGCCTGTCCCACTTGGCGATTTTTTCGGCGACTGCCGGCATCATTTACTGACATATCAGATCACCGAAAAAGTCACGGTGTGACGACGTATTGACGTGCGGTGTTTCCTCACGTGTTGCAACATTTTTTTTGTCGCTGTTGGATTTTGAAATGTTCAAAATCTTTCGGCGACCCTGATACGTCAGTCAATGACGCCGGCAGTTGCAGAAAAAATCGCCAAGTGGAAAGGCCCTTGATAGTTCTGGTCTCTCCTGCAATTTTCTATTTCCCAAACAGACTTGATTCACTGCAGTTAGGAGACGGAGTACAGGAAGGAGAAAGAGAGCTTAGTAACAGGGTGTCAGGTCAACAGACTCTCACTCAATGTCAGCAAGATAAAGGAGCTAGTTGTCGACTTCAGGAGTGCTGGAGTAATTGCCTCACTCAGCCAACGTAAAATGTTTGAGGGCTTCCATTCACTTGGTGATAACATTACCAATGATCACCAACCAGATTGAAATAACAGATAAGAAGGCGGCGGGAGTGTCCTGGCGAGCCGTGGGCAGACCCACCAGCAGGCCAGATTGTCCACCGCAGACAGAAGACCGAGAATCCGCTCTGAAGGCCCAGCTCGACCAACGTGGACTAAGGAAAGAGGACCCACCCGGAAAGCCCGGCTCACCTGCTGGAGACTGAGGACTCGTCCTCCGCGGATGGCGGACCCACCCGCTGCGGATCGAGGATCCATCCCGCAGACTGGGAACCCATCTAGAAGGCCCGGCTCGCCTGCCTAGAATGGAAGGAGTCAGATGAAGGGCTACTAAACCGACTGAGGTGGGAGGCAGTGCAGTGCCTCGATGGTGGAGTGGGCCGCTGGAGGCCCTGCAACAGCCTGAGGCACGGCTGGACCGGGCGTTGCTTCAAGAAGCCGAGCACATGGATCACGCACAGCCTGCATTGACGGAAGACACTAACGGCTACGCTTAACCAGGCCGACCCTGCAACACCACCAGGACAACGGGCCTTCATGGTCAGGAGAGGAACCTGCACTTACAACAACTGGGACTTGAAAATAGTGCTAAATTGGCAGCTCTGTACACTCTCTCAGCGTACTACTGCTATACATTATCTTAGATACTTATCTAAGATGTATCAAAGTGCTTATGCATAGTAAAACATCTACTGAACTGTATACAAATTCAATTTCACCGTACCTTCATACACGTGAGAAACAAAGTACCATACCATACCAATGCCTTGACTGCCTCTGGAGACTGAGGAAATTTGTCGTCTTCAATGACCTTTACAAACTTCTACAATGTATTATAGAAAGCACATTGTCTGGTTACATTACAGCTTAGTTTGGAAAAGCGATCAGGATGGCAAGAAATTGCAGAGAGTTGTGGATATAGCCCAAACCATCCCACAGAGCAGACTCCCCTCCAATGACTCCATCTACAATTCATGCCTCGGGAAAGCAATTAACATAATCATAGACCTTGCCCATCCTGGACATTCCTCCTCCCTGTAGACTAGAAGATACAGAAGCTTGAGACTCAAGAACAGCTATCTCCCATATATAACCATATAACAATTACAGCACAGAAACAGGCCATCTCGGCCCTTCTAGTCCGTGCCGAACACTTACTCTCACCTAGTCCCATCTACCTGCACTCAGACCATAATCCTCCATTCCCTTCCCGTCCATATACCTATCCAATCTATTTTAAATGATAAAATTGAACCTGCCTCCACCACTTCCACTGGAAGCTCATTCCACACAGCTACCACTCTCTGACTAAAGAAGTTCCCCCTCATGTTACCCCTAAACTTCTGTCCCTTAATTCTCAAATCATGTCCTCTTGTTTGAATCTTCCCTACTCTCAATGGAAAAAGCTTATCCACGTCAACTCTGTCTATCCCTCTCTTAATTTTAAAGACCTCTATCAAGTCCCCCCTTTACCTTCTGCGCTCCAAAGAATAAAGACCTAACTTGTTCAACCTTTCTCTGTAACTTAGGTGCTGAAACGCAGGCAACATTCTAGTAAATCTCCTCTGTACTCTCTCTATTTTGTTGACATCTTTCCTATAATTTGGCGACAAAAATTGTACACCATACTCCAGAATTGTCCTCACCAATGCCTTGTACAATTTTAACATTACATCCCAACTTCTATACTCAATGCTCTGATTTATAAAGGCCAGCACACCAAAAGCTTTCTTTACCACCCTATCTACATGAGATTCCACCTTCAGGGAACTATGCACAGTTATTCCTAGATCCCTCTGTTCAACTGCATTCCTCAATTCTCTACCATTTACCATGTACGTCCTATTTTGATTTGTCCTGCCAAGATGTAGCACCTCACACTTATCAGCATTAAACTCCATCTGCCATCTTTCAGCCCACTCTTCCAAATGGCCTAAATCTCTCTGTAGACTTTGAAAATCTACTTCATTATCCACAACACCACCTATCTTAGTATCATCTGCATACTTACTAATCCAATTTACCACACCATCATACAGATCATTGATGTATTTGACAAACAACAGTGGACCCAACACAGATCCCTGAGGCACCCCACTAGTCACCGGCCTCCAACCTGACAAACAGCCATCCACCATCCCGTCTGTTATCAGTCTTCTGAAAAGCCCTTCCATAAGCTAGCATACAGTCCCGATTCTTCAATCTACTTCATTGCGGATATTGGTCTTTTTCTCTGCAACTGTTATGCGACAATGCTGAGAAATATATTCTGCACTCTGTATCTTCCCCTTTACCTCTACCCATTGTACTCAAGTTTTTGCTTGATTATATTCAGCTATAGTATTATCTAATTTGATTAGGTAGTATGCAAAACAAAGCTTTTCATTTTACCTTGGTACACACAACAATAATAAACTTAAACCTACATCCAGAGAATATAATTATAGTCTGCAACCTGTCATCAATATTTTAAACTCTTTTAGCTATGGGACCATCTTGGTCAACCACATGCACTCCAACTCAGAGATGCGGTGCCCAGACCCCCCCAGACGTAAATGCTGCTTTATTTGGAGGATGCCCAACAGATCCATTCAGATGGAGATGAGCAACCACCTGTTACAATGGTAATAATATTCCAGCAGCCAAAGGAACCAATTAATGCAATTGGTACATGGTGGAGCCCAGTGTTTCTGTGAAAGCCAACATTGAAAGCCAACCAGAACCGTGTAGCTGTAATATATTCTCTACTCCCCACCTCCCCCAACCACCCCTAATCTACATGCAAAGGAAGACACAGTTTCTGGTCCCACCAAATCTATTTACTCTGTCTATTCAGTGGTTCATATTTTGTCCAGCCTTGTGAAAACAGTCCAGCCCACATCTTGTTCTTGCTCCAGTTGACAAACAACTTAATTTAAACTAAAACACTGTTTCTGGGAACAGCTTAAACCCTCATTTTGTGCTAAATTCAGAGATGAGATCACAACGCGGTGCAAAAGGGCAGACAGTTATTGGGTCAGAGTCATACAGCATGGAAACAGGCCCCTCGGCCCAACTTGCCAACACAACCAATATGCCCCATCTACACTAGTCCCACATCCTTCTAAACCTTTCTTATCCTTATACCTGTCCAAATTATCTTCTAAAAGTTGTGATAGTACCTGCCTCAACTACCTCCTCTGGCATCACATTCACTATACCCACCACCTTTGTTTGAAAAAGTTGTCCCTTAGGTTACTATTAAATCTTTCCCCTCTCACCTTCAACCTATGTCTTCTACCCTTTGATTCCCCTACTCCGTGTAAAAGACTATTTGTCTAATGATCTTATGCACCTCTATAAGATCACCCTTCATCCTACTGTGCTCCAAGGAGTAAGGAATAGCCTGCTCAACATCTCCCTAAAGCTCAAGCCCTTGAGTCCTGGCATCATCTTCGTAAATCTGCGAGGCACCCTTCTCAGCATAACAACATCTTTCATATAACATGGTGACCAAAATTGAACACAATACTCCAAATGTTGCCTCAACTGTCTTGTACAACTAACATAACATCCCAATTTCTATATTCAATATATGTGTAGGAAGGAACTGCTGATGCTGCTTTAAACCAAAGATAGACACAAAATGCTGGAATAACTCAGCGGGACAGGCAGCATCTCTGGAGAGAAGGAATGGGTGACGTTTCGGGTCGAGACAATGTCTGAAGAAGGGTCGAGACCCGAAACATCACCCTTCTCTCCAGAGATGCTGCCTTTCCCTTCTATATTCAATTCTCTGGCTGATGAAGGCTAATGTGCCAAGAGCTTTCTTGACCATCCTTTCTACCTGTGATGCCACTTTCAAGGAACCATGTACTTGTACTCTGTAGGATATTACGGCTTCAGCTAGTAGATAGAAACAAGCAGAGGTTTTCAGTACACGCTGTTGCCAGTGTGGGTCTTCTTTATTCTACAAAAGTACACTGCACATACTCACACATATTCACGAGACTGATAAGATATTGAATATATCACATGACACAAATCATATCATTCTAGTACCCAGTTCTTAAAGTTACAGTTACCATTATATAAACTACACTGCTCTCTCGTTAGAAAATAAAATAACTTGTAAGAATAATTTTATAAATTTTATAAATTTAATCTGACGACTGGTTTATGTACTCTTTCTGTTCTCCTGAGTTTAGGGGGAGTATCAGGTTGTGGTTCTAAAGGAGGGCCAAGTTCAGGATCATTTACCTTTGTCTGTACTTACAGTGGCTTGCAAAAGTATTCATACCCCTTGAACTTTTCCACATTTTGTCACGTTACAACCACAAACGTAAATGTATTTTATTGGGATTTTATGTGATAGACCAACACAAAGTGGCGCATAATTGTGAAGTGGAAGGAAAATGATACATGGTTTTCAAATATTTTTACAAATAAAAAACTGAAAAGTGTCGCGTGCAAAAGTATTCATCCCCCTTTACTCTGATACCCCTAAATAAAATCCAGTGCAACCAATTGCCTTCAGAAGTCACCTAATTATTAAATAGAGTCCACTTGTGTGTAATCTAATCTCAGTATAAATACAGCTGTTCTGTGAAGGCCTCAGAGGTTTGTTAGAGAACATTAGTGAACAAACAGCATCATGAAGCCCAAGGAACACACCAGACAGGTCAGGGATAAAGTTGTGGAGAAGTTTAAAGCAGGGTTAGGTTATAAACAAATATCCCAAGCTTTGAACATCTCACGGAGCACTGTGCAATCCATCATCCGAAAATGGAAAGAGTATGGCACAACTGCAAACCTACCAAGACATGGCCGTCCACCTAAACTGACAGGCCGGGCAAGGAGAGCATTGATCAGAGAGGCAGCCAAGAGGCCCATGGTAATTCTGGAGGAGCTGCAGAGATGCACAGCTCAGGTGGGAGAATCTGTCCACAGGACAACTATTAGTCGTGCACTCCACAAATTGGGCCTTTATGGAAGAGTGGCAAGAAGAAAGCCTTTGTTGAAAAAAAGCAATAAGAAGTCCCGTTTGCAGTTTGCCACAAGCCATGTGGGGTACACAGCAAACATGTGGAGGAAGGTGCTCTGGTCAGATGAGACCAAAATTGAAGTTTTTGGCCTAAATGCAAAACGCTATGTGTGGCGGAAAACTATCACTGCACATCACCCTGAACACACCATCCCCACTGTGAAACATGGTGGTGGCAGCATCATGCTGTGGGGATGCTTTTCTTCAGCAGGGACAGGGAAGCTGGTCAGAGTTGATGGGAAGATGGATGGAGCCAAATACAGGGCAATCTTGGAAGAAAACCTGTTAGAGTCTGCAAAAGACTTGAGATTGGGCGGAGGTTCACCTTCCAGCAGGACAACGACCCTAAACATACAGCCAGAGCTACAATGGAATGGTTTAGATCAAAGCATATTCATGTGTTAGAATGGCCCAGTCAAAGTCCAGACCTAAATCCAATTGAGAATCTCTGGCAAGACTTGGAAATTGCTGTTCACAGACGCTCTCCATCCAATCTGACTGAGCTTGAGCTATTTTGCAAAGAAGAATGGGCAAAAATGTCAGTCTCTAGATGTGCAAAGCTGGTAGAGACATACCCCAAAAGACTTGCAGCTGTAATTGCAGCGAAACGTGGTTCTACAAAGTATTGACTCAGGGGGGCTGAATACTTTTGCACGCCACACTTTTCAGTTTGTTATTTGTAAAAAAATTTGAAAACCATGTATCATTTTCCTTCCACTTCACAATTATGCACCACTTTGTGTTGGTCTATCACATAAAATCCCAATAAAATACATTTATGTTTGTGGTTGTAACGTGACAAAATGTGGAAAAGTTCAAGGGGTATGAAAACTTTTGCAAGCCACTGTACTTTGGAGATTCTGCTCTTACATCTGAACTTGGAATAATACCAAAGTCTGACAGATCTACTTCTTCGTCTATGCTTTGCTCTTGTACCGGTTCATCCCTTGCTCGGATCATATGGTTTATGTGCACACTTCTATCACGTCCTCCAATTTCTACCAAGTACCTCCTGGTACCACACACTTCAACTACTGTTCCCACCTCCCATTTGTTTGCTTTGTAAGGGGGGCTGAGAACACAAACCTGATCATGTGTATTAAACCTACGTTCTTTTTGACTTCCACCATAATTACGTTTCTGATCAGATTGTTTGCGTTCAACCTTAGGAGATAGGTTAGGTAGAACCAAACTCGGTCTAGTTCTGAGCCTTCTTTTCATGCGAAATTCAGCTGGCATATACCATGTGGTAGATTGTGGCGTGGTACGCTATTTCAGTAAGAAACTAGCTAGCCGCTGTGACTTGCTGTATTTTGAATTCCCTTCAAGAACTTGTTTCTTGAGAGCTCCTTTGACTCTCCTGACTGACCTTTCGGCTGCGCCGTTTGATGCCGGATGGTAAGTTGGCACTAAGGTATGCTTGATACCATTTAGCTTCGTAAAAGTTTGGAACAGTGCAGCACGAAATTGGGGGCCGTTGTCAGAGACAAGCTCTTCACGTAATCCACGACAGGCAAAGATAGACCACAATGCGTCTATTGTTCTTTCTGTTGTGTTTTTACCCATATGTACCACTTCAATCCACTTTGAGTGACAATCTACCAAAACAAGAAAATTATTATTCCCGTGTTCACAAACATCCACATGAACCCTCTGGAAAGTTCGTGTAGGCCAAGACTATGTTTGCAAAGGTGTTTGGGCAGGCCTACCTCTACAACTTTGATAGCTGCTACATTTGCTTACCATTGCTTCTATGTCGTTGTCCAATCCTGGCCAATACACGCAACCTCTGGCTGTAGACTTAATTCCCACAATACCTTTGTGTTCATTATGGAGTTCTTTAAGTAATCTTTGTCTTAAACAATTGGGTACTACTGCTCTGTGACCCCATTTAATACACCCTTGCTCACATGACAGTTTATGTTGTCTATTGTGATAAGGTTTTAGGTCATTAGTATGGTTTTATTTCTGACCATCCACACAAAGTTTGTTCGTATACTTGTTTTGGCACTGTCCTTTTGAGTTTTAGCAGCAATTTCAGCTGCTGTGACATTAAAGTCATTGTCCACTGCTTCCGTGACGTAGCTAGCACCTTCAGTGCCCACATCTGATTCTTCATGAGGCAGACGCGACAATGCATCAGCGATAGCATTTTCTTTTGAGCTGCGGTACTCAATGCTGTAGTCATACTGTGACAGAACTGCCCAGCGCTGCATCCTTGAGGCTGCCATTGTAGGTATTGCTGACCGTGTGCCAAGAATAGCGAGAAGTGGCTTATGATCAGAAACCAGGGTGAATTTCCTACCCAACAGATACTGATGGAATTTCTTGATCCCAAAGATGATACCAAGGGCTTCTTTCTCGATTTGTGCATAATTACGCTCACTCTTGGTAAGTGTGCGTGATGCAAATGCTACAGGCTTCTCTTGTCCATGTTCCATTACATGTGAAATCACAGCTCCTACCCCACAACTAGACGCATCACAAGCTAACTTTAACTCGCGATTTGTATCGTAGTAAACAAGTAATGCATCACTGGTCAAGCTCTTCTTACATGCATCATAAACATTTTGTTGCTCTTGGACCATAGCTCTTTGTTGCTAACTCCGGTAAGAAGCATATGTAATACTGTACCATAGCCAGGAAGGAGCGGAGTTGAGACACATTCTGTGGTGGTGGTGCATTTGCTATAGCTTCAATCTTTTCCTTCACTGGTTATAGTCCGTTGATCCACTTTCAAACCAAGATACACTACTTCGGTCTGTAAGAATGCACATTTGCTTCTTTTCAACTTTATATTGTGATCAAGCCGTTTCAACACTTCACTGAGTATCTCCAGATTCTCCTCCTCAGTAACAGTTGCAATCAGCAAGTCATCTTGATTGCTCAAACAATGTGATGTTTCTTGCAGAATCTTGCCCATTGTAGCTTGGAAGATCTTTGGTGCTGACTTCACAACCCAGGGTAGTTTTGTGTAGGATACAGCCCCTTGTGTGTGTTTATCGTGAGGTACTGCTGACTCTTACGACCAACATTTAGCTGAGCATATGCATGTGACAGATCTAGCTTAGAGAATACCTTGTAACCAGCAAGTTCAGGGTATAAATCTTGTGAGGTTGGTAGTGGATACTGTTCATCATCTACTGCCTGGTTGATGGTCACTTTGTAGTCTCCACACAATCTCACTCTTGTCCGCTTTCAGAACCACTACTAGTGGAGTAGCCCAATCATTGCAATCTGTTTTAACCAGTACACCGTTTTGTTCCAACGTTTTGATTTCAGCTTCCACTTTACTTTTCAGTGAATATGTCACTGGTCTCGGTCTACAGTAGACAGGTTCCACATCGGTTCAAATCCTGATGTGTGCTCGCTCACCCTTTATGCCATCGTAGCTGTCATTGAACATAGCATGATGTTTCTGCAACAACTGATCCAGTTGTGTTTGCGTTTCGACTTGGAATAGATTTACAGTCCAGTTTCAGTAAGCGGAGCCAATTTTTGCCCATCAACATTGGCCTATTGACATAGCTCATGACAACTATTGGCAACTTCAGTCTTGCCTTTGTGTTGTACATCACAAACTATCTGTCCACATGTCGCCAATACTTCTCCAGAGTATGTTTGCAGCTGTACGTTTGTTACTGTAATGGGCCTATTGCTCACCTTGGATTCATCAGAAGTATTAATCAGCAGAAGTATCAATACACATAGTAATGTATTGATCGTTCACTTTGACCCTTGTCTGAAAGTCTTCCTTTCCAGACCCACCGTTCGTAGTATCGATGCCATACAGTCCAAGTTCATTAGTAGCTGACACTTCTTCAAGGTTGTGAATCCCACGCATTTGGTTTTGTCGAGCCTTTTGTTTTGCTTTGTCCTGTGATGGTGCTCTACATGCTGATGCAATATGGCCTTCCCTTTGACAGTTGTAGCACTTAGAGTCCTTAAATTGGCACTTATTTGATTTGTGTTGACCGTTGCATCGATAGCACATATCTGTGCTTTTCCCAAAACTTTGCTGTGAAGGCCTTTTCCCTGTCTTGTCATGCTTGTGTTTTGGAACTACCTTTTCACTGTTGACTGTGCCAGCATGTGTTGGTCGAAACTCATGTGCACTTTGACATGCCATCTCCATGGCCAAAGCAGTTTTGCATGCCAAATGACAGGTAAGGGCTGGTGTGTGTCAGTAATTTTGATTGGATTCGCTTATCCAGCATTCCACATACAAATCTATCATGCAAAGCTCGATCCAGAAATGTTGCAAAATTGCAGTGTAGAGACAACTTCTTCAATGAGATAATGTACTCACCCACAGTCTCACCAGAAATTTGTAACTTTCTGCTATCTCTATGGGCTTCGGGTTGAAGTGAGCATTAAGTTTTGAAAGAACAGTCTCAAACAAAACATTCCTAACTTTCTCTAGGACTAGGATGTTGGTGAGAGTTTCATAAACTTCAGGATCAATTTCAGTTAATAGAATGGCTTTCTTTCATTCCTGGATGGCCAATGTTTTGTGCTCTTACCTGCACTTGATCATCATCCTCTGTTACTTCAGCTTCAATAATGTATTTTGCAATCAAAAACATTTTCATTCGCTCACAGTACGAGGTAAAGGTTTCACGGTTCTTGTTATAAGTCCCTAGTCGGCCGATGTATCCCAAGGACGCCATCTTGCCCCATAGACACAACATAAAGGTAGCCTGACAAACTCTAGACGATTTGTACAGCTGCTGTTTTAAACTGCAGTCCCATGCGTAGAAGGATCTGCGGCCTATTGTGTCCAGTTTGCAAACAACTGCGACACAGCTTTGTATTTGCTGTTTAAAATGTTAAACAATACTGCATATTGTAAAACAGTCCTGCATTGTATTTAAAGGTTCACAAACTCTATCCGATCCTCGTCGCCATTGTAAGATATTACGGCTTCAGCATGTAGATAGAAACAAGCACAGGTTTTCAGTACATGCTTTTGCCAGTGTGGGTCTTCTTTATTTTGCAAAAGTACACTGCGCATACTCACACATATTCACGAGACTGATAAGATATAGAATATATCACAACACAAATCATAACATGCTACTACTCAGTTCTTAAAGTTACAATTTAGTTTAGAGATACAGAGGCCCTTCGGCCCACCGGATCCGCGCCGACCAGCGATCCCCGCACATTAACACTATCCACACCCACTAGGGACAATTTTTACATTTACCAAGCCAATTAACCTACAAACCTGTACGTCTTTGGAGTGTGGGAGGAAAGCGAGAAAACCCACGCAGGTCACTGGGAGAACGTACAAACTCCGTACAGACAGCATCCGTAGTCGGGATCAAACCCGGGTCTCTGGCGCTGCAACTCTACCACTGCACCACCGTGACCGCCGTTACCATTTTGTACAATACATACACCTAGATCCGTCTGCTCGACAACATTCCCCAGAGTCCTTCCATTGTGAAGGTCCTGCCCTGATGTTACAACACCTCGCACTGTATTAAACGCCATTAACCATTCCTCAACCCACCTGCTGAACTGATCAACATCCTGCTGCAATTTGTGATAATCATCTTCACTATCTATACCATCCACCTTTGTATAATTTGCAAACTTACTAATCATGTCTTGCACATTCTCATCCAAATCGTTTATATAAACCACAGATATAACCCAGCACTGATCCCCGAGGCACACCACTCCTCACTGGCCTCCAGTCCGAAAAAGAAAACCGTTCACCATCACCCCGCTTGCTTCCATGAAGCCAAGCCATGGACCGGGAGTATCCCGGTAAGTCGGGGCCAAGCCCACCTGCAGGCCTGGCACATCGCCGCGGACCGAGGACTCACTCACCAAGGGAGGAGGACCTGCCCGGAAGGCCCAGGCTCGCCCACCACGGACTCTGATCTTGGTCACCACGGTGGACAGTCAGCTTAACCTGCTGAGCTCTGCACTGAAACTGTGTCACACGCAGGCTGTGAGGAGGTGTCAGTTTGCAAAAACCTAACAAGTGTTGGCCCAACTCTTAGTTCAACAATGCACTCTTCTGGTGTGTAATTATCAACAGACCCATACTTATGGTAGAGTTGAAGGATAGAGAGAACAATAACTTACTTGAAAAGTGTGTCATCATCACTGTCCCTTTATTCTAGCTTCAAGGCAGTGTGAGAGAGAGAGAGAGAGTGCATTTAACATGCTCATAGTCTCAAAAAGTCTTCTATAATTTTAAGACAGGCATTGCCTCTCACCACCCGTCACTGTGGAAGATTGTTGTGATTTAATTGAAGTGTTTGACGCAGTTAATGGTCTGAGTGGATACAGAAAAAGCTATTTCCTCTGGCAGGAGGCACATAAAAATTCAAGCTAGGAGTGATGCTGGGAGCCAATTCTTTAAACAAAGGCTAATAGAAACCCAGAAGTGGAAGAATGTAAAAATAAGAGATGAGACACAACATGACTGAAATACAACAGAAACATATTTGCCTAAAATCCTTTTCATAGTGAAATGCCTTCAATCAATTTACAGGAGTGTTTGCCAGCAAAAAATTGATGCTGAGGAGCATTAGAAAATATTAGGACAAGATACTAGAATCGTGGCCGTAGAGGTGCTTAAAGTGCTTCGTAGGCAGAAAGCTATAGAGAATGAACCACGGCCATCTGTGATAGGATAGTGGAAACTTCTTCAAGGGTCACCATCTTATTGTACTAAAGAAGCATGTCTGTGCCTAAGATCCTGAGAGCTAAACCATCTTGGGCTATGTTCTTGGCAGGGTCACCCAAGGTGGGCAGGTAAAGGGGAGGTTCCTCACAAAGCATGGCCCAAGAAGATGATATCAGTGGTAAAACAAGCAGAGGACGGTAGCTGGCCAAGTGGAACACCACGATGACTGAAAATGCAGAAGGCTGTAGCAGGGAGAATTGCAACCATCGTGGAGTCCATTCTGTTGGACCTAAGTCTGTTTCTGTCAAGGAGCATATGGTGGCAGTCTGTGGACTGCTCTACCCAATTTAGAAGATGTCATGCACGGGGTCCTCTGGAGGGAATACCACTTGCACATCCCTCTGCAATAAAGTCTGTGCCTTCAGGATTGGTGTCTTCAGCCATCTCAAAATCAACATAAATGACCCACCAGGACAACCATAATTGAATTTCAACTGATCGCTGGTGATGATGTTGAATGGAAACTAGATGGCTTAAGAGGTTTACTAAACTGAAGGACACTGGGATTCAAGAGCTTTGTGGGACTGGTGGAGATAAGAAGGTTAGGATGTGAAAAGTTGGAAGTAAATGAAAATTATTGCTGTACTAAGAGTTAAAGTTAGTCGAAGGCTAAGGACGATACAATACATAGTCTTGGACTCTATTCCGTGTCACCTCCCCACCTCATCATTGCCTGTACCTGTCAGATTTTCCATCCTTCAGTTACACCCCCTCCACCCCCTTACCACACCACCTGTTCCCTGGGGCAGATTAAAGGTAGGGTTCCCCTGATACTGACTTTCCACCCAACCAGCCTTCACATTCAATGTATTATCCTTCATGATTTCCAGCATCTCCAACATGATTCCTGTCACATCTTCCTCTCCTCCGCTTTCTGCATTTCACGGCGAGCATTCATTTCTCACCTCCCTAGCCGATTCTTCTGCCCCCATCCACCACACCCTGTCCCATGACACCTTCCTTTGCAACCATGGGAGATGCAATACCTGTTCACTCCCTTCCTAACGTCCAAGGTGGAAACAATCATTACTGCTGAAGCAGCGGCTCACTTGTGCTTCTTCCAATCTAGCTTCTGCATTCAGTGTTCAAAATGTGGCCCTCTCTACATTGGAGAAATCAAATGCAGATTGGATGAACGCTTTGTGGAGTACTGTGCCTCATCCGCAGGGATGATCCTGACCTTCCTGTTTCAAGTCCTTTAATTCTCAAGCCCATTCCCAATCCGATTTGTCTGTGCATGGCCTCTTCCACTGCGATAGTGAGGCCCAACAGAAATTGCAATATTTTGCAACACCTTTGAAGGCAACTGGTTAAAAAAAAAAAAAGATTTTATCATGATAAAACCGTGATGGATAGTGTCAAATTTGACTTTCCAAAAAAAAAACTGCGTACCTGAAAGAAAAAGCAAAATGCTTAGGCTAGAAGAAACGCGTAGAGTGAGAATAACTATTTTTTGAAAGAGTCAGCACATATTTGAAGGGTTGAATGGGCTACTTTCACGCTGCGCTATTTGATTCTTTAAACTTCGTCAACCTCTGAGTTTTCAGATCTAATTGTAATGTTATACAGTCCAACTTCGCTGTGGACTGGGCTGAGGCAGCTTAAACTCAGGCACAGAAAAACGTTCACACTCAACAATCGTGACTGTTTTCACATTGTGGTCCGTTCAATCAGCCAAAACCATGGTTCCTTCCACATGTATGCTTTTATCAAAACCCAAATTTAAAACGGAATTTGTCGGTAGATTTTTTTGTTGATGGAGGTGGTTAATATATTGTTTGTGACAAACAAATGTTACTTGCCACTTATCAACCAAGCTTGAATGAAATCTTTGGAAATGATTGCCAATATTGCCCAACTATCAAGCCTGTGCACAGTGCATTCAGAGTTTCCGATAGACATGCGTTGTAATCTGTGTGCATGTTTATAATGTTTAATGCAAATGCATTTCTCTATGAATAAAATGCTTAGGAGATACCACATTGATTAGGAAGATCATGACAGATCCATGATTGTTAATTGATTAATAGGTTCAAAGGGCCATTCTGTGTTGTTTTACTTTGCATAAAAATGTAGCAATCATTCATTATAGCCACATTTATCACTCAATGACTTGCTTTAAATGATTATGTGGTAGAAAGAAATATACTTGGTTTGATATTACATACTATGCATTTAAACATTCAAAAATGTTTCAATGAAATCTACATCCTGCACTTTTATAACAGGGCGTATCTGTTATTGCAAGGCAGCAGTCCCAACATTGTCTAGGTCTTGGTGCAAAGGAAAACATTCTTTAACCGAAGAATTGAACTGAATACTGTATAATCAACATTTCACATGGCCTCATAATGGATGAAAGGTCATTGAGGGAACATGTGAGGTTGGTCAGTCTTAAGATGCTATCCTGGGCTGGTACAATTGGTTCCAACAATAATCACAATCATCTTCCTTTGTTTAAGTATACCATGAACAAGGACTCGCATTATTGTGACATGGTCAAACATTGCATTCATTTCATGGGAGATCACTCTTGCCCAACTCTTGAACAGTTACTTTAACCGTGCGTGTGCCAAGGCTATAATGAAATCTGGAACCAAGTGCTGTTGACATATTCAGGACAGCAAGCTAATTGGCATGTGCCACATAATAATATTGTTGAAAATGTTTTATTTTCCTGATGTCTGAGAAGAGACTAACAATTGGCTAGACTGAATTAGATTTATCCTGTGTTTTGGGGACAGAACGTACCTGGGCAATATTCTGAATTAGATGCCCATGTTGGCCACCTAGATCTGATGCACAATTCTTCAGCACCATGGTCAAAACACTGTCTGGGCCAATAGCTTTTGCAGTAATTTGCCTTTCTTGATATCAAGTGCAGCAAAGATGGTTTTCCAAACGTTGAATCCCAGAGGAGGACATAATGAAGATGGTAGCCAACTCTTCATATTGTCTTTTGCACTCAGATACTCAGCTGTGCAACCACTGAGAATGGAAATGTTCACAGAGCATATTTTACCAGTTTACTGTTTCGCCATCATTTTCAACTTGATGTGTCAGAATTGTGAGGGGGCTCCGACAGAGTTTGTTGTCCATAAGTTCTCTGTAATGACGATTCTAGTCCCAGCAGTAATTGTAGCTTGCTGGTACATCACCGATAATTCATATTCACCGCTTCCTATTTTCCAAAGCACCTGAATAAAGTCCTACTTGAAACAAATAACAATGCATCCAAATGAACCGTGAACTCTCTTCTGGTGAGAGGGCGAGGTGGATTACTACCTTCAATTATTATGGAATTGCAGTCAGCACAATTAGTAAAGTCCAGGCATTTCAGTGCTTTTAATGTTCATTCCTTACAAAAAAGATCAAACACAGACACATTTCTTCCTCACAAGCAAAGGATGACGTTATGGGTCAGGTAAGATACTGTGCAAGGCCGCAGTATACAAGATGAATCAATCAAAACACAGGTGCACATTCATCAAAAAGGAGTCAATAACAAAATCATGCATTGGATTGTTTAGCTATAATTTAGTATCTTTTTTTATCAAATACCTTTAGAGTATCAGTCAAATAAAACACGAGGAGCTTTCCCCAAATGAGTCAGGCATGAGAAGGAGCTCTCAGTTTCAGAATCGGATGAAGGTTGCATCAATCTGTCGCACAGAGGGAAGGGACAAGATTACTTTGCGCCGATAATGTGGGTCCTTTTGCAGCGGGTTGCCCTCAAGATACACCGTCTGTAGCTCCTTGGCATTCTTTAACTCGTCGAGGTCACTCCATTGCTCAATTAAATTATCGTTCATCTGCAAATTCAATGGAGGGAAATGTTCAAACACAAGGCAGGTAAATGATGTTGGCAGCAATTTAAAATAAAATACAGTCACAGGATTCATAAAATTATCATTCCTCCTTCATGAATTTAAAGTTATCACAGGAGGAAGCAACTGAATTCACAGATGGTTCCCTATCGTTGAGCAGTACCTCTCACTAACCCTAACCCGTGTTGATTCATTTGGGGCATGAGGAAAAGTATATTAAAATAAAAGCACAAATTAGTCATAAAACTGTCAGAGAACAAGAAAAGAAAAAATGTGTGAGTAAAGCTTTAGAGCAGAATAGGTAGGGTATCTGGTAAAAATAGGTGTTCATATACAAAGTTAAGGATTACAAGGAATAAAATGAATGAACTGTAGCTACAAATGTAGCCTGGTGTGACGTGGCAGCCACTGTTGAGGCATTGCTATCAGACAGTCAGGATTGGGAGCAAAATATGCCAGACTCAGGAAGGATAAGAGCAAATCCGAGGAGTAACTTCCATACCTGCCCCCTTATCCAAGTGACCGAGTACCTAAAAAACACTGCCCAAGACAGTAGTGGACGCAGAGTCACTGACAGCATTTTGTAAATGTCTGGATGAGCACATAAAAATCACACAGGCATAGAAGGCCATTGGGCAAGTGCTGGTAGATTTGATTGATACTGATGGGTGCCCACAGGTCAACATGGATGGGATGGGGAGAATGGCTTGTATGCATGCTGCACGACACTATCGTGGAAGGAGAAGCATCATAATGGTTCGAGGGCAGCACAGCAGCGCAGCGGTAGAGTTGCTGCCTTACAGCGTCAGAGACTCGGGTTCAATCCTGACTGCGGGTGCTCTCTGTATGGAGTTTGTACATTCTCCCTGTGACCGTGTGGGTTTTCCCGCCACATCCCAAAAACGTGCAGGTTTGTAGGTTAATTGGCCTCAGTAAATTGTCCCGAGCGTGTAGGATAGAACTCTTGTACAGGTGATGGTTTGGCGGCGCGGACTCGGTAAGCTGAAGGGCCTGTTTCCACGCTGTGATGAATGATAAAAAAACTTCAATGGTGGAGAGAATGTAGGTGGGTTATGGAGATTAAGTAGAATTAAGACATAAAATAGGGCTCAAAACTTGAGAATCTTGAGGGAAGACTCCCTGACAGCAACTGTAATAACCCGGAAGTGTTGAGAGCCTCAGTCAGTCTCTGCAAGATGGGGGAGCGAGAGGGTCACGTCTCTCAGTTTGTGCTGTGAATAACACTGAACATATATCTACTAAACTGTGAGTGGTTTTACTGACCTGTCAGTGCTCTTAGTGTGGTTTGAAAATATAGTTTGGAAATGCTAAAGCTGTGTTGCCTTTGGTTTGGAAATGCTAAAGCTGTGTTGCCCAATTAAAGTTGCCTTGCCTAATTAAAGTTGCCTTGCCTAATTAACGTTGCCTTGCCCAATTAAAGTTGCCTTGCCTAATTAAAGTTGCCTTGCCTTCTATATAATTAAAAGTCTGATCTTGACCACTTCCTGTTTGCGCTTAAATTGATTTTAGAAAAAACGCTACCACGTACGGCTGTGATTTTTGGCCATCTTACTCAGAGTCCCCCTCCGCTCATCAGGTGCCGAGGACTTTTCCCATCGATCAAAAATAAAAGTTATTAGTGTTTAAAAAATGTTGAGATTCTCTCTCATGTCAATCATGCCATGAAGGCCACGCCCCTTCTGATGGGAGGGGGAGGGACTATAAAACCCAGAAGTGTGGGCGTGGCTCAGTCTCTGCAAGATGGAGGAGGGAGAGGTCACGACTCGCTGTCTTTAGTGGCCTTGCACCCTGCTTGAAATGGTATGAAACTGCACTTGAATTTGGTGTCCTTGCACCCTGCTTGAAGTGGTAAGAAACTGCACTAGAATTTGGATGGCCTTGCACCCTGCTTAAAATGGAATTTCAAGGAATAGCTGTGAGTCACCTGCTAGCCCACCAGCCGTGAGTGAGCTGCCAGCACAACAGGCTTGAGTGACTGAGCTGCCAGCCCAAGAATCCATTCGGCCCACAATGTCCATACTAGCCCTCTGGAAACCAGTCCCTTCAGCCCACAACACCCATACTAGCGCTCCAGAAAGCCCCCCTCCCACTGGCCACCAATATTGAAATTGGTGGAGAGGTGGAATATTGCGTTGGGGGACCAGCCCTCCCGTGTGATGCAGGGGGGTCCCACTTAGTCTAGTAATCTAATAAATCTCCTCTATAAGATCAGCTTCTTGCTCTTCAAAGAACAATGTCCTAACCTGTCTAATCCCTCTCCATACATCAGGTGTGGCAACATCCTCATACATCTTCTCTGCACTCTTTCCAGCTTAATGATTAATAATGACATTCTTCCTATAGCAGGGTGATCAAAACTGCACACACTGCTCCAAATACAGCCTCAACGACAACAACATGTTGTACAACTGTTACATAACATCGCAATTTCTGTACTCATTACCCTGCCTGATGAAGATCAATGTACCAAAATTCTTTGTGACTACCCAGTCTACCTGTGACGCCACTTTCAGGGAACTATGTACCTGCACTCCCACATCCCTCTAATCTACGTACAACACTCTCCAGGGCCCCGCCATTGACACCCAAAATGGAACATCTCACACTTCTCTGTATTAAACTCCATTAACCATTCCTCAACCCATGTGCCCAACTGATCAAGATCATGCTGTAATTTTTTTTAAGTATATACAAAGTGATTAAACAATCAATATTTTGAATGGGAATTTAAATTATTTTAAAAATTGAGATTAGCAGAATAGCTCCCGTCAGAAATGTTCTAAATCTTTCATAATATTTAGATCTATTTCCTGCACCAAAATGTATAGGAACTAACCGAACGACATCCATTTTAGATTCTGTAATCAGCGATGAGCGAGTCTGAATTGTTACTTTTCAATAATACAATTGAGTTGAAGGTATTGCTTGAAAATATGAAACATAAGACAGTGATGATGATTCTGGATTTAAAGAAGGCTGCTTATCAGGGTGATCAAGGAGACTGCCCACAGAAAACTGGGCAAATATGTTAATTTTTAAACATGCATTAAGTATTCAAAGAATATGATTCAGAACCAGTTAATCCCTCAAAAAGAATTTACTTGCAAGACAAAAAAAAGCAGCCACTGATAAGAACATAGCCCTCAAAGATGAAAACAGTTAAATGTGTAATGTCGAGGGATAGGTGATGGAACTTGTGCTGTTTATGTTCTGTATTAATGACTTGAATGGACATAAAAATTGGTGGTGTTGAGGGCAGTGAGGAAGGTTGTCAAATACTACAGCAGGATATAGATCGGATGGAAAGTTGTGAGGAGCTTATTTCAATGCTGTATGACTTTATCGCAGCCCCTGATGAATGAGCAAACCTACAAAGAATAATGGGCAACAATGAAAGAATGCATGAAAGGGAACTTTCCCTGGGATACTGAAATCAACAAGGTCTCTTACAATTTTAGTAGTAGCATTGTGAGACTTGTATAAAACTGGTGTCAGTCATTTGTAAATTCAACAAAAATGGTAGCCAAGTCAGGATATTTGTTCATTATTTTGCAGCAATATGTTACAGGAAGAGGATATCAAGCCAGACATCCTGAGGAGACTAATGTTGCGTGCCCTTCCTAGATTTACAACATTGATGTTAAGTAACAGAAGCAAGCACTACCACACAGCAACAAACTCAGAGCACCATATAATTTCTATGGTATTTAAAAGTGAGAATCTTGGAAAATCTTGATACATTAGTAAGGTTCTCTTGATTTGTGAAACATGCATTTACATTGAAACTTCTTTGTGTTTCATTCTGCTCTAACTAAAACGAATGTGCAAAACCTAAAAATTAAAACTAAGCAACTTAACACTAGGAAATTTGCAGAGCTTTTATACTTAATCGACAAAATAGTCAGGTCATAAGTGTTAGGAGAAGAATTAGACCGTCTGGTCTACTCTGCCATTTAATCATGGCTGATCTATCTCGCCCTCCTAATCCCATTCACCCGACTTCTCCCCATAACCCAGTGGCGGTTCGGCGGCACTTGGTTTGATCCTGGCTGCGGAAATGGTGCGTGTCTGTATATGCGCAGCAGCTGAGCTACCGAGAATGTTTATCGCGAGTGACCTATGACCTGG
Organism: Malacoraja senta; assembly: GCA_038087875.1. Classification (NCBI taxonomy): domain Eukaryota; kingdom Metazoa; phylum Chordata; class Chondrichthyes; order Rajiformes; family Rajidae; genus Malacoraja; species Malacoraja senta. The sequence goes on from CM075984.1 coordinate 29,030,830, forward strand.
GCATGCGCAGTCAGAATACCGAATGCTCTTAATCTGAGACTCTTCCACTAGTGGAAACATCCTCTACACATCCACTCTATCCAAGCCTTTCACTATTCAGTATGTTTCAATGAGGTCCCCCCCTCATTCTTCTAAACCCCAGCTAGTACAGATCCAGTGCCGTCAAACGCTCATCATATGTTAACCCACTCATTTCTGGGCTAATTCTCGTAAACCTCCTCTGGATCCTCCAGGGCCTGCACATCCTTCCTCATATACGGTGCCCAAAATAGCTCACAATACTCCAAATGCTGCCTGACCAGCGCCTTATACAGCCTCAGCAATACATCCCTGCGTTTGCCTTCTTTACTACCAATTAGACTTGCAGATTAACCTTTTGGGAATCCTGCACCTGCATTCTCAAGTCCCTTTGCACCTCCGACTTCTGGATTCTCCCCCCATTTAGAAAATAGTTTATGCCTTTATTCCTACTACCAAAATGCATGACCACACTTTGTTACACTATATTCCATCTGCCACTTCTCTGCCCACTCTCCCAACCTGTCCAAGTCCTTCTGCAGTGTCCCTGCTTTCTCTGTACTTCCTTCCCCTCCACCTATTTTAGTATCATCCGTAAACTTGGTCACAAAGTCTTCAATCCCCTCATCCAAATCATTAATATACATCACGAAGAGGAGCGGACTAAGCATCAATCCCTCCAGAACTCCTCTAGTCATTGGCAGCCAACCAGAAAAAGCCCCCCTTATTGCCACTCTTTGTCTTCTGCCAACCTGCTATCCATGCTAGTATATGCCCTTTGATACCCTGGGCTCTCAACTTCCTTAGCAGCCTCACGTGTGGCACCTTATTAAAGGCTTTCTGAAAATCTAGGTAAACAATATCCACTGACTCTCCTTTGTCTCTCCTACTATTTATTTATTCCAGCAGATTCGTCAGGCAAGATCTCCCCTTCACAAAACCATGTTGACTTCGGTCTATTTTATCATGAACTTCTAAGTACTCCTTAACCTCATCCTTTATAATGGACTCTAAAATCTTACTAACCACTGAAGTTAGACTAACCGGCCTATAGTTCCACAATTCTGCTTTGCACCCTTCTTGTACAACAGGGTAATATTAGTAATTTTCCAATCGTCTGGAACCACTCCTGACTCTAGTGATTCTTGAAATATCACTATTAATGTCTCTACAAACTCTAAAGCCATAGAAAGAATAAGTATTGATTTTTAAGGAGTAATGCTTGATGAATCTGATAGAACTTTTTTGAAATCACTGTCAGAACAGAAGAAAGTTCACAGTTACTTATCCGGCCTTCCCAAATCCATGAAAGATTCCCATCGGCCAAAGAATTGAAAGGAGATTAGTAGCTGGCTAGGAAATTGTCTGGTCAACATCGGACAGAATACAAACAGTACTCAAATTGTTAAGAAATGATTGATCTCCCTGACGGATGCCAGCAACACAATTGTCCAGCTTGTTTACAAACAAGAAGTCGGTTTTATCTCCAATGTTTGATGATCTCTATTGCGCCCTTTCAGTGTTCCCATCCGATAGACTGTCATTCCATTCAAATTCCATTTAAATATAGTTAAATATCTCCAAATGTAAGCTCATCTTCCGATTCCCCAAAGATTCCCCCCTCAGAATTTACTCCTCTGTAATGGTCATATTGAATTTAACCATAAAACAGGAGCATCCCGTTTAATTGGGAGCCAATATTAAGCAGCAATATTGACACAAATTACCTCTGCTGTTCCTAAAATTGTTCAAGCCATGTTTTAAAATCATCCCTAAACTGAATTCTTATGTTCTTCTTTCCAATCTTTGATATGCTATCACTTGGTCAGTTCAAAGACATTTACTTTGTCCCGTACTAAACTGCACATGTTTTAGTAAGAAAAACATAATTCTCTTTTCAAATACCCTCACAGCTTTCTCAAGTTAACAATCTCCTCCAGTCTTACATTCCTTCCAAAATAATTGCACGCTCTTGCAGTACTTTCACTCTATAGACTCTAGGCCCCATCCTAAAAATAATTTCCAAGAACTCCCTGAATGCCGCACTCCTCTCCTTCAAAGGCCTTTCATGATAATCAAAATTTTATGGCACACATGCCCATTTCAGGAACTTCTTTAGAAACAAGGTACTGCAGATACTGATTTACAAAGAAAGACACAAAGTGATAGAGTAACTCAGCAGGTAAGGCAGCATTTCTGGAGAACATGGATAGGTGACAATTCTACTCTAGACCTTCCGACTGAGAAGGGTCCCGACTCAAAACGTTACCTATCCATGTTCTCCAGTGGAAACTGTAGTCTGACTTCAGTGGTTGATAAGATTTTAGAGTCCATTATAATGAATGAGGTTACGGAGTACTTAGACGTTTATGATATAATAGGGCAAAGTCAGCATGGTTTTGTGAAGGGGAGATCTTGCCTGACAAATCTGCTGAGTAGACCATGGGCCAAATGGCCTAATTCTGTTCCTATCACTTATGACATGAGATGTTGCCTGGTCCACTGAGTTACTCCAGCACCTATCTTTTTCAACAATTTCTTTGATAGACTACCAATTGACTATATTCAACTTAAATAGAGTACTTGGGTACTCTAATCACCTGTCATGGTAACTCTGATTATTTTCCCAACACCATTCGGTCAAGCAATTTGATTTCTTTTTTTTTTTTAAACACTGATGTTTAGCTGCAAGCTTTTAACCATTATTAAATTATTAAAATTATACCATTGCATAAAAAATTATTTCAATGATGGATCTGTTCCTCGAGAATTGGAAAATAAATCTGAACAAATAATTTTGAAGCCTGGATTTCAGATTAGAAATGTATTTTAATAAACCTACCCAGAACTCCTGAAGTTCTGTGAGGTGACTTATATTTTCAATCTTCTTGATCTGATTGTTTGCTATATCCAACGTGGTTAGTTTTTTCTGAAAAGAGAGGTCAGAAAAATAGATTAAATAGGAACAGCAGATGAACTTCAAAGTCTAAGAGTAATGATCTCCACAATGTGGACTAGATTATTATAGTTTTCACAGACAACATAATCAGCAAATTAAGTTACAACATAACAATAAAACAAATTGTTTTGACTACATAAAAAACCCGAATATGCACAACACACTGTGACACTTTGTCATGAAAATGTTTTCAAAAGCAGTGATTATTTAATTATCCAGTAGCATACATGTCTGAGGTTACTCATTAAAGGAGCACTGTAGAATCCTGAGATAGTAGCATACTACACGCTCCAATGCGTGGTAAAAATAGAAAACTGCGTTGATCTCAAGTTGCCAGAGCCAAGATATATAGATCTACAAATGTGCATAGCAATGGACGGCACAGTCGCAGCTGGTAGAGCTGATGCCTCACAGCACCAGAGTCTCTGGTATTTTATTTTATTCACATGTTTAAACTATAATGTTTTATTCTTAATGTTTTATGTTTTATTCTTAATGGTTTACTGTTTGTCGTGTTGTTACTTGCGAGCAGAGAACGAAGGCAAATTCCTTGTATGTGTACATACTTGGCCAATAAACGTATTCATTCATTCATCTTGACCTCGGTGCTATCTGTGTGGAGTTTGCACGTTCTCCTGTATGTGTTTGCTTGCATGGATTTCCTTTGGGTACTCAGGTTTCTTCCCACATCCCAAAGACATGCAGGTTTGTAGGTTAATTGGCGCCTGTAAATTGCACCTAGTGTGTATAGGAGTGGATATGAAAGTGGGATAACAGAACTAGCGTGAAGGGGTGATCGATGGTCGGGGTGGATTGAAGGGCCTGTTTCCATGCTGTATTTTTCAATCAATCAATCAATCAATTTCACTGGAGGACAAATACCCCACGTTTTCCCAGCTCCCATTCAGGGCGTGGACATGTAAGGTTTGGCGGAACCTAATGGGTAGCGTTTACCCCCCTAGTTCTCGTTTGTGGGTTTGTTCAATAACAGTATTTCAGTAAACTCCAAATTTACCCATTTCAAATAACTGATACACTAAATTCTCAGATCAATGCTATGTTACTAGTATCAGTAATGGATTGAGACTTCATACCCAGAGCCTTGTGCACAATTGCAGGGGGAAATCTTAAAATTTAATCACAACTTAACTACTGATCAGAAATAAGTAGTAGCCTCACCCCAGTTACAACCGAATCATTCTATATTATACATTAAATTTAGTACTTTACACATATTTTCCACATTTTTCTATTTTCTTCAGAAGACTATTCAGCCCTCCATGACTCAAAGAGCAATCATATTTATCGAATCTTATTGAAGAAAACAATAATAAACAGAGAATAAGAGGTGGTGGGGTTCTTAAATGGGTGAGCAGAGAAACAGAGGGGTGCAAAATGCGGGCGGAAGCAATAGGTAGCAAAGTGAAAAGTAAAAGTGGCAGGCAGACAAATCCAGGGCAAAAATCAAAAAGAGCCACTTTCCAACATAATTGTATAAGGGGTAAGAGCGTTGTAAAAACAAGCCTGAAGGCTTTGTGTCTCAATGCAAGGAGCATTCGTAATAAGGTCGATGAGTTGAACGTGCAGATAGCAATTAATGATTATGATATAGTTGGGATCACGGAGACATGGCTCCAGGGTGACCAAGGCTGGGAGCTGAACATCCAGGGATATTCAATATTCAGGAGGGATAGAGAGAAAGGAAAAGGAGGTGGGGTAGCGTTGCTGGTTAGAGAGGAGATTAACGCAGTGGAAAGGAAGGACATTAGCTTGGAGGATGTGGAATCGGTATGGGTAGAGCTACGAAATACTAAGGGGCAGAAAACGCTGGTGGGTGTTGTGTACAGGCCACCTAGCAGTAGTAGTGAAGTTGGGGATGGCATCAAACAGGAAATTAGAAATGCGTGCAACAAAGGCAAAACAGTTATAATGGGTGACTTCAATCTACATATAGATTGGGTGAATCAAATTGGCAGGGGTGCTGAGGAAGAGGATTTCTTGGAATGTATGAGGGATAGTTATCTAAACCAACATGTAGAGGAACCAACGAGAGAGCAGGCTATTCTAGACTGGGTATTGAGTAATGAGGAAGGGTTAGTTAGCAGACTTGTTGTGCGTGCCCCCTTGGGCAAGAGTGACCATAATATGGTTGAGTTCTTCATTAGGATGGAGAGTGACATTGTTAATTCAGAAACAACGGTTCTGAACTTAAAGAAAGGTAACTTTGAGGGTATGAGACGTGAATTGGCCAAGATTGACTGGCAATTAGTTCTAAAAGGGTTGACGGTGGATATGCAATGGAAGGCATTTAAAGACTGCATGGATGAACTACAAAAATTGTTCATCCCAGTTTGGCAAAAGAATAAATCAGGGAAGGTAGTGCATCCGTGGATAACAAGGGAAATCAGGGATAGTATCAAAGCAAAAGATGATGCGTACAAATTAGCCAGAAAAAGCAGCATACCAGAGGACTGGGAGAAATTCAGAGACCAGCAGAGGAGGACAAAGGGCTTAATTAGGAAAGGGAAAATAGATTATGAAAGGAAACTGGCAGGGAACATAAAAACTGACTGCAAAAGTTTTTATAGATATGTGAAGAGAAAGAGATTAGTTAAAACAAATGTAGGTCCCTTGCAGTCAGAAACAGGTGAATTGATCATGGGGAACAAGGATATGGCGGACCATTTGAATAACTACTTTGGTTCCGTCTTCACTAAGGAAGACATAAATAATCTGCCGGAAATAGCAGGGGGCCGCGGGTCAAAGGAGATGGAGGAACTGAGTGAAATCCAGGTTAGTCGGGAAGTGGTGTTGGGTAAATTGAATGGATTAAAGGCCGATAAATCACCAGGGCCAGATAGGCTGCATCCCAGAGTACTTAAGGAAGTAGCTCCAGAAATAGTGGATGCATTAGTGATAATTTTTCAAAATTCTTTAGATTCTGGAGTAGTTCCTGAGGATTGGAGGGTAGCAAACGTAACCCCACTTTTTAAGAAGGGAGGGAGAGAGAAAACGGGGAATTACAGACCAGTTAGTCTAACATCGGTAGTGGGGAAACTGCTAGAGTCAGTTATTAAAGATGGGATAGCAGCACATTTGGAAAGTGGTGAAATCATTGGACAAAGTCAGCATGGATTTACGAAAGGTAAATCGTGTCTGACGAATCTTATAGAATTTTTCGAGGATGTAACTAGTAGAGTGGATAGGGGAGAACCAGTGGATGTGTTGTATCTGGACTTTCAGAAGGCTTTCGACAAGGTACCACATAAGAGATTAGGATACAAACTTAAATCACACGGTATTGGGGGTTCAGTATTGATGTGGATAGAGAACTGGCTGGCAAACAGGAAGCATAGGGTAGGAGTAAACGGGTCCTTTTCACAATGGCAGGCAGTGACTAGTGGGGTACCGCAAGGCTCAGTGCTGGGACCCCAGCTATTTACAATTTATATTAATGATCTGGACGAGGGAATTGAAAGCAACATCTCCAAGTTTGCGGATGACACTAAGCTGGGGGGCAGTGTTAGCTGTGAGGAGGATGCTAGGAGACTGCAAGGTGACTTGGATAGGCTGGGTGAGTGGGCAAATGTTTGGCAGATGCAGTATAATGTGGATAAATGTGAGGTTATCCACTTTGGTGGCAAAAACGGGAAGGCAGACTATTATCTAAATGGTGGCCGATTAGGAAATGGGGAGGTGCAGCGAGACCTGGGTGTCATGGTACACCAGTCATTGAAAGTAGGCATGCAGGTGCAGCAGGCAGTGAAGAAAGCGAATGGTATGTTGGCCTTCATAGCAAGAGGATTTGAGTATAGGAGCAGGGAGGTTCTACTGCAGTTGTACAGGGTCTTGGTGAGACCACACCTGGAGTATTGCGTACAGTTTTGGTCTCCAAATCTGAGGAAGGACATTATAGCCATAGAGGGAGTGCAGAGAAGGTTCACCAGACTGATTCCTGGGATGTCAGGACTTTCATATGAAGAAAGACTGGATAGACTTGGCTTATACTCGCTAGAATTTAGGAGATTGACAGGGGATCTTATAGAAACGTACAAAATTCTTATGGGGTTGGACAGGCTAGATGCAGGAAGATTGTTCCCGATGTTGGGGAAGTCCAGGACAAGGGGTCACAGCTTAAGGATAAGGGGGAAATCCTTTAAGACCGAGATGAGGAAAAACTTTTTCACACAGAGAGTGGTGAATCTCTGGAACTCTCTGCCACAGAGGGTAGTTGACGCCAGTTCATTGGCTATATTTAAGAGGGAGTTAGATGTGGCCCTTGTGGCTAAAGGGATCAGGGGGTATGGAGAGAAGGCAGGTACGGGATACTGAGTTGGATGATCAGCCATGATCATATTGAATGGCGGTGCAGGCTCGAAGGGCCGAATGGCCTACTCCTGCACCTATTTTCTATGTTTCTATGTTTCTATCCCATTTGGCACTTAATTTACTGTAACCTGTTCTTTTACACATCCATCAACTCCCTCTGCAATCCTCCTCCCACCAAATCATGAGGGGCCATGTACAATCAGCTATTAACCAGCACATAGAACAGTATAACACATGACCTCGCCTTTCAGCCCACAATTTCTGTGGCAAGCATAATGCTAAGACAAACTTGCACATGATCCATATCCTTCCATTCCCTGTATATCCTTGTGCCGATCAGAATTCTCTTAAATGTCACCACGTCTGCCTCCACCACTACCCCTGGCAGTCCAGTCAGTCGCCACCCTCTTTGGGATGTGGAAGGAAACCAAAGCATTTGATGGTAAACCCACACAGTCACAGGGAGAGCACTAAAAACACCACAGGTCAATATTGGACCCAGGTCACTGAAGTTGTGATAATAACTGCTGTGCCATCTTTCCTGTATTTTCTGTTTTTGCAGGTTTTATTGGAAAAATATATACTCAATATTAAAATGTCATAGTGTATGTACAATTGCTACTACTTTACATTAAGATTTTAAAAATTCAAGTGTGATTAGAATGCACAGTGTAAAAAATTATTACCCACTGCAACATGTATGTCTCTTACCAAAGATTTAGTACATTTCAATTCAATCCTTGAAGGACATAGGTAAACATTAACAGGGGCAGCAATGGTGAAAATCTGGGTCAGTGACTCACATTGTTCTCCAGGCCCTCAATCACCTCAATGCCATTGTGACTCATGTAAAGCTCTTGTAAATTGATCAGGCTTTGCATCCCCTCTATCTTTGTCAACCGATTGCTCTGGAAGAAAAGGTGCATCAAAACATCAACACAGGTACATTAACATATGCAATCAGTAGGTCAGCTACCAAAACGTTATTTCTAGTCAGCTTGTGTCTGACACACATCCATCAATATTTGTTCTCACCACAACTGCTTAGTTTTCCATTCAAGTACTTGGACATCACTGTTGAACTTTTGCTTCATGTTGTCAGACTTCAAACAGACATTCCATTTCCTCTCCTGACAAGTTACCCGTGTGTACAAAATGGAAGAGTAAGAGTTTGACTAGTTTAAATTATGAAGCTCTCAAGCACAAAGTACTTGTGAGCTTCTTCCTCACTAATCAAACAAGCTGATGCCTTGAATATGCAAAGGCTATTAATGTTTTTAGGTAATAAGAACTCTATGACTATAATAACAAGCTGCATCACAGTGGTAGAGTTTGAGCATTATCCACTTAATGACAAAGCGTTACTTTGCTCAGAATAGAGACTGTCAAAGGAATTCATTTCAATATTAAATATGGTGTGCAATGATTACCTGTATACTGAGAACAGTGAGATTCGTCAGCCCATCCAAGTTCTGTAATTTTGTTATTTTGTTTTTACCCAAAAACAAAGTGTTAAGTTTCTTCAGATTTTCAATATTCTCCACAACCTGTCAAAATAAAGTTTTAAAAATCACACCACCATCTCCTCCACCACATTGATATCAGTTTTTGAATATTATTCCCTATCTTGTCATATTCAGACTTGGCTATGCAATTTATATGGTTTCATAAGTTTCAATTTCCACATCAACCCTTGATCCATAATCCTGTAACGGAGCTTTAAAGGGTAGTTTACATGATCACCACTTTATTTAAAAAAGAGATGTATTGTGGCGCCATCTGGTGGTTGAGCCACATAGATTGAACCCTCGTCAGTAGAGGTGGAACGGTCACGTGACTGAGTTTGGTGGGAGTTTGCGAGTGAAGATTGTAATCAGTCCATGGGTGTGTCCTACAGCAGCAGCAGAGACCTTGCTTGAGCTCTCACTTAACGCGCGTGTGTTTAACAGCTGTATTTTCCAATAAAGATAGTTTTATTCACAACGCATGAACTACTACATTATAACGTTTTTGGGAATCTGTTTTAAATAAATTCTGAAAAACAACAGTATATCACCCAATTTCTAAAGAATATTAAGGACTGATACAGTTTTTCATCCTCTCCTCAGGAAAGCTCCAGCAATGTTTGATTACTATCCAATAATTGTGTAGAAATACTGTATTACATTAATTTAACCAAGGCCTTTGACACTTATGCCTGTTAAAAGAAAACAAGGGTAAGGAAGGAACCATGCCAAATGTTTACAACATCTGGTTCCAGGATCAAGGACAGAATATATATATTTTTTTTACTGCAGATTCTGGAAATCTGAAATGAAAACAAAAATGCTGGAAACATTCAGCCGGTCAGGCAGCATCTGTAGAAAAAGAAACAGTTAATGTTTCAAGCCTTCACCATACCATTTGAGACCACAGGACAAATCAACTGAGAGATAATTTTTGCTCTTCCATAAAAATGCGGGTGAATTTTGATGTACTCAACATAGATTTTAACAATGCATTTGACAAAGCCACACATGGAAGGTTGATCAGAAAAATAAAAAATACTGGGATCCAAAAGAAAGTAACCACTTGGTTGCCTTTCCCTTGTATCTTTTACCAACATTTAATATCTGTGCCACTGATCCTTGAACAATTAATAAAATAAACTCCTTCAATCTACTCTATCTAAATGCCAGCGATGATCATGTACATCTTAATTAAACGTTCTGCCATTCTCGAGTACTGAGACCAAATGTCAGGGGATCAGATCATGCAAATGACCGTTCCAACATTCACTCACCCGAATGCGATTTGAGCCCAGCTCTAACATTTCCAATTGTTCCATGTGACCAATGTTTTCTATTTTTGTAATTTTGTTGTTCACAAGAAAGAGCTTCTTCACTTTGTTCAGGCCCTCAAGATCTTCAATTTTCCGCACTATATTGAAGGAGAGATCTAAAACCCTGCATGGAAATAAAAGGAATCATGAACTTCAGCTCTAAAGCACAATGAAGATGTCAGACTGTAGAGCCAAGACAGACTTACCTGCTGATGCTCCAAAGGTGAGAGAGAAAAAGAGTAACCCAAACATTAAGCCAGCATGAATGCTGTTGGTGACTGGTCATTACTGATTTGGAAGAAAATGATTTTCTTCGGTACAAATAAAAGTTTTCTGCTATTTGTGAAAAGGGACTTTCCTTTTGTGGAGTTGCTCTGGGTGTCCCCAAGATGTACTAGAGGAATTAATCAACCTTCAACTTCAACGACAAGCGGCACAAGGGCATCACAGTGGCACAGCTGCTGCTGTCTCACAGCGCCAAAGACAGAGTTTAACCTTGATCGCGGGTGGTATCTGTGTGGAGTTTGCACGTTCTCCCTTTGATTGCGTGGGTTTCCTCTGGGAGCTCCGATTTTCTCCCACGTCCCAAAGATGGTGCAGGCTTGTAGGTTAATTGGCTTCTGTAAATTACCCCGAGTGTGGAGTGAGTGGATGGTAAAGTGTGATATTATAGAACTAGTGTGAACGGATGGATGGTCGGTATGGAATCTGTGGGCAGAAGGGCCTGATTCCATGCTGTATCTCTACAGTAATGACTATTCACTGTTTTCCAACCAATGTCTAATAAAGAAGCAGCTTCTGCGAGTGGTAATTATTGCATTCTTACCAGTGAACTGGACTAAATGATGGCATTCCTGCAACATTAAATATATTTTAATACTTACTCAATGTCCTTCAATTCTTGAAGATTTGCTATTTTTTTTATTTGGTTGTCATAGAGATCCAGTTCTCGGAGAGTTATCAGCTGGTCTAGGTTCTCAATTGCCTTGATAAGATTCTGGCGAAGGCACAGCACCTGGAAGAAATCCAGAGACAAGCAGCTTATAAGGCATTCCAAACAATGGACTGTCCAATGGCAAAATTATATTTACAGTAGTTGTGTTATATTCTAGAGATCACTTGTATCCATTGCATGCAAGATGTTGGAAAATCAAAGGTAGACAAAATCGAAGGTAGAAATTCTTCTTCAGTTCGACACAAAACATCATCTATTTCCTTCGCTCCATAGATGCTGCCTCACCCGCTGAGTTTCTCCAGCATTTTTGTCTACCTAAAATCTAATGAAATACTTTAATGGGAGCCAACTTTTGGAATGGAGGAACCCGGCAGCCAACTTCATGCCAATGTGATAATGAACAGCATTTGCTTTTTCTGATGCTGATCAAGAGATGCGTTGACCAAAACGCTAGTAATAAGGCCACAGCTATTTCTCAAAATAATGCAAAGCAATCATTTGTGTACACCTGACAGAATAACAGGGCTCCATTACAGGTTAATCTTAACACAACGCCTCCAAATGTATCAGACTGCCTTAGTAGCACTGAAGGGGCAATCTAGACTTTTGTACTCAAATCTCCAGCATGGAACCAGCAACCTTCTGACTCAAAGACCAGAATGCCAGTCACAGAGCTACAGTTGAGATTCGCAAACTATATTCATCTATAATTCCAAGATTTCACGCCTTATTTTTCATTGCACAATATACACACTTTCAACCATTTTTAAAACACTTCAGTGAAAATGGCAATTCACTTCTGAACTCGGATAAATACCTTGTTCTAATGCTGCTTCCCTAACTTTCCTCCATGTTTTGGATCCCAACTATCATTCTAGTGAAGATTAAAGGAATGGAAGATGTTTAAGAGGCACAATAGGCATTGGCACATTCTCAGTTGTGATCAGTACAGCATAGAATACCTTTGGAACTGAGCATGTGACATATCTAATTTTGCTTCTGTTTAGTTATTTTCAGAACAGATTTTATTGATGCTTAGTTTGAGTGAAGGAGGTTCAATCAGCAGATAGTAGTTTTTCAGATTCTGTATCATACAAGTTCCATCATCTAATAATAACCATCATATTTTTTGATCAAACGACCGTTATACGTTCCCATGTCATTATCTATTCCTGAATCCTCTGAAGATAATTTATTCGACATCTATTTACCCCAAATCTATATCCTCTAATCAAGGGATAGTGACATAACAGTTAACCTCTGAAGACCTGAACTATTTTTTCTCTCTAGTGTTCCTGCCTAACCTGCTGAGTATTTCCAGCATTTGGTTTTCATTTCAGGTTATCAATATTCTATATTTAATACCAAAGTAATTGAAGCTAAATGTTGGTCATTCATTTACAGAGTGGTTAGCTGCGTATTTCCCTTTCACAGTAATGCTGTTTATAGCACATTATACTAAAAGCACAACAGATGGTTTCTCCTCACGATACTTAAAAGCAGCCTGCATAATTTGGAAAGTTCAGTTAAACTTCAAGGATGTATAGACCTTTAACACCCCATGATGACTCCAGGATATCCAATAATGAGCAATACAATAACAATTGCATTGCAAGCTCAACACTTCACATCACATTTTTTTTTCAATACACCTCTATTTTGTGGGCCTTAAAGCCATATCTATTTTGAGGTGGAAAAAGATTGGGATATATTTCTTGAATTATACATCAAATTGCTGCCTTATTCTTGTTGCGTGGAAAGTTTTCCAGAGTGTTTTTTTATTGGACTTGAGTCGACTTCACCTTCTGGCTATTGATGGATATTCAAGGTTTGAATCAGCATTCCTGAGCGATGACCTGTTTAAACAAAACAGACAGCAACAGATCCAAATTTGGAACCCATTCTGCACCAGTGATGTGTAACATACACAGAACACAGCGAAAAACGATGTCATCAGCAAACATCATAAAGCACGGTTTAATGTAATGCTAACACTGTATTATATTTAAATGTTGATCTCAAACAGAGTGCCGAGTAGGAATGTATGAAAAGTTGGCAGTCATAGCATCCTAGAAACAAAGCAACAGGCAAGAAAGACAGCTGAAGAACAATTTCAATAAACTTTGCACAGATATACATTTCAAATATATTAAAGAGCATACCTGTAGTAATCACATTTTCATACACAGAAAAAGATCAGATCACAATAGAATAACGATAAACTTCAAAGATAAGGTAGAGGTGGCATTTTTATTCAAATCAAAGCACAAGCTGAAATACCGTTAGTAGTTGACCAAATGGAAATGGAGCGTTGGAAGACAATGCGATATTTTAATGCTATGTTGCGCAGGAAAAACACAGAACTAATGGCTTCAACCTTTTACAAGGGGCCTCAGAGAAATAAAAATCAGCTGACCCAGGAAGCTGAAGGTTAAAATATCTTTGTTAATTGGCATTTGCTCCCGATTCCTCTTGAGAAATTACTTATCTTAGCCAGCAGGCCAAAGCCTTAACTATATCCACTGGCAAACTGCTGTGAATGGAATGTTTCCCAGGGAATACACCAAGACATTGGGTGGGTGAGGAAACACAAATATAAGGATGACAAAAATTCTAAAACTGAGATTTAAAAAAATAAATCAAAAGGCATCCATTTGGGAACTTTATAATCAGAAAACATGAGAATTTCCCCCTCATTATATCATGAAGCAGCACCAACAGGATGCAAACACTTACTATAGATAAAAGTGACAAAAGAATCAACAATTTCTACATTCTATTTCTGCACTAATATGTCAGCTAATCTCACCTTCACTTTCTTCAGTACATCAAATCCTTCCAACTTTCCAATTCTGCAGTGGTTGAGATCGACATCCTGGAAAACCACAACATTAACTACGTTAAAGTGAATACAATTACTCAGAAATCAAAGATCATCCCAAACTACCAACATAAATCACATGGAATAGAATAAAGTCCCGCTTTAAAATGGCACCTCGCCGAATCTCAAATTGGGAAATAGAGCAGTGCAAATCCTTGAAACAATTAGTCAAGGCCAGCTTCAAAATGGCCCGCATTAGGCTTTGGGTGCTTGTCCGAGCAATACTTGAAATTAAAATACAATGTCTACTATCCATTATTTAAAAAAAATTATACAATTTAATAGGAATATATATTTGCAATTACTCTTAGAGTTAAGAGACTAAGATCACCAGCATTGGCACACCCTACCCAGTCAGAAATAAATGACTTAATATACAATAATAATCAGGTAGTTGCCTTTGTTTTTGTGATGCAGCACACCATTGAGAAAGAAAGAAACTTTTGCAGATGCTGGATGCTTGAGCAAAAAACAGTGTTGGAGGAACTCAGTGGTTCAGGCAGCATCTGGAGGAAATGTACAGATGACGTTTCATGTCGAGACTCTTCTTCAGACTGTTGGAGTAGGTGGGGGAAACCCAGAAAAGAGGTGGGGTTGGGCAAATCCTGGCACATGATAAGTGAATACAGTTGAGGTGGTGCACTAGGGTTGCAACAGATGGGTACAGTAAATGACAATGGAGATGAAATGGAGACAAAAGAATGTCAGGAAAGAAGAGGAGCGAAATGTAAAGTCAGAGAGAAGGATAAGCACGGAAGGTGACAAATGGGAGGGGGAAGAGGGGGCATACAAGGATAAAGGGGAAATATGGGACTCGAATGGGAGAAGTGCATATGGAGAAGAGGAAAGAGCAGGGTGATGAGGATATTGGGAGAAATATGTGTGCACAGTTGGGGTGGAGGTGGAAGGGGTTAATTACTTGAAATTGGATAATTCAATGTTCATATTGCTGTGCTGTAAGTTACCCAAGCGGAATACAAGCCATAGTTCTTCCAGTTTGCATGTGGCCTCACTCTGGCAATGGAGGCCAAGGACAGAAACGTCAGTACACCCATCATTCCGCTCTCACTCCTCTTCCTCCCAGAGGGAACAAGGGTAGAGTTCTCATGGTCCACACCTTTTACCCCACAGGCCTTCGCAGTCAACACATCATTCTCTGAGATTTCTGCCATCTTCAATGTGATTCCACCACCAGTCATATCTTCCTATTCCCATCCCTTGTTCACTTTCAAGAGGCCATTCTCTCCACAAATCCTTTGTTTGCCCATCCCTCGCCACTGAACCAGCCTGCCTCCCTAGGCACCTATCTCGGAAACCACGGTAACACCTGTCCCTATACCTCCTCCCTCGCCTCCACCTAAGGACCCCAGCAGCCCTTCCAGGTGAGACAGAGGTTGACATTTACCTTTTCTAACTTCCTCTGTTGCATTTGGTGCTCCCGATGTGGCCTCCTTTATATCGGCGAGAACAAGCATCGACCAGGTGAACATTTGACTGAACACATGCTAGGTCCACCACGGAGCTCAGAGTGCTAACCATTTTAACTCCCTTTCTCATACTGATATTTACGTCCTTGGCCTCATTTGCCAGTTAGGCGTCCCGCAAACTGGAAGAACAGCACATCATATTCCGTGCATGTAGCCTACAACCCAATGGTATGAACATTTAAACCTCCAATTATAATTAATACCCCCCACTTTATTTCTCTTGCCCACCCCATATTTTTCCTACCATCCGTCACCCTGCTCCTGTCTCCTCCTCCGAATGCTCATCTCCCCATTCCTGTCCCACATGTCCCTGTTATACTTCTTCTTTCCCCTCCCCCTTGTCCCCATCCATACATCCCACCCCTCTGGTTTTATCTTTCACTCCTCTCCTATCTGACACCCTTTTGGTTCCTTTTCATCTCTACCCTTTATCACTTATGCTTCCCATGTGCCAATCACCAGTCCACCCCCTTCACCTATATCCACTTATACTGTCCCCAGCTCTCATTTCTGGCTTTCTCCCAGTTACTATTAGCCTGAAGAACCCCAACCCAAAATATTGCCTGTCATATCCCTCCCCAGATGCTGGCTGAACCAATGAGTTCTCCATCTCTTTGTGCTTTTCTTAAGATTCCAACATCTGCAGTCTCTTGTGCCTTCACTTTGCCTCTCACGCAAGATTTTTGTCTCTTTTTCATCATCTAGCCTTTGTCACTTACTCTATCCATCTCCCACTCACACCTCCTCACTTACATCCACTTATCACGTGCCAAGCTTTTCCCAACCTCCCTTTTCCATCTTTCTTCCCCTCCTCACCCCATCAATCTGAAGAAGACCCGAAACCTTGTCTGTCCATTCTCTTCACAGATGCCGCCCGACCCACTGAGTTCCTTCAGATTGAGAAAACATATGTGGTGTCAAAATAAGTCCCTGTTAACTACAGAAATGATGTACTATGGTACAGGCAGACAGAAACAGCTGAGTACCTGCACAATCAGATCACTGAATGCATTGAACACAATTAAGAATAATTCTAGATGTTGCACTAAGGATAATGTGATCCAGACAGTTACACCACATTAGTGACCAATGACCTGACAATCTGCTCAAAGGTCATGGGCAAAGTGTTGTAAACAAGGAATCTTCAAGAATAAGCTTTGTAAGAGTGGGAAAGATTCATTTATCCCTTTGGGAAACCTTGACTTTTGCTACAGTCAGTAGATACAAAGTTATAAACAAAATTACCTCACATGAAATTACTTGAATGGAATAGCCAACCAACCAACTAATTTTATAAACTAAAAATCAATTCACAGATTTCCTAGAAGCCATGAATATTGAGATATTCAATGAGATACCAAAATAATCATGACGGCATGTTGCAACTTGAGGGATTTGATGCTGGAAGGGAGTGAACAGAAGTGCTGTGAAGGAGAGGAGGTCAGAACTGGCCAGATGCTGCAAAGTTAGTCATTGCTCAACCAGGTTAACAGAGGTGATACTATTCATGCTGTCTTGGGAAAGCAGCCATCGTAATGAAGGATCAATTATACTCCAGCCAGTCACTCTTTCTCATTTCCTGTCAGACAAATTATACAAAAGCTAGAAAACATGTATCACCAGATACACAAACAGCTTCTTCCCCACTGTTATCAGACTACTGAGAGGTCTTCTCATAAGGCAAGGGTGTAGTTCGGATCTCCCAACTTTCCTCATTCTGGTGCTTGCACTTAAAAAAATCTGCACAACACTATAATGCTGCAACATTATATTCCGTACTCTGGTATTTTTTTCTATGTACGACCTGTGGTGCTTGCATAATGGCTTAATTGTATCCATGTAGAATATGAGTTGACTGGATGGTAGTTACATATTTTCACTGTATCTCGGTACACATTACAATAATAAACTAATACCAATTCGTTAAACCCTTAGTGAAATGAAGCTGCTTCAACAACTCCCTTACCTCTGCTTCTGGATCTAAAATGATGGTTTCAATATCAACAGGCGTGTCTGGTTCTCCTGGAATAGAAATCATTTTTAATTTTAAACCACTTTGATTAGTATAATTTATATACTGAAATTAAAAAAAGACAATGAAATTCTCTTCAAATAAAGCTTAAGAGAGTGACAATGAACAGACTGAACCAAAGTGCTCACAATATTGATGCCAAGAGATGTGTTTCTGGCCACATATTTATCTACTCCATTACTTAGACCAACATCTCTCGAACATTGCTTGAGCTCAATCCTTGCCTGAGCTCCTCTGCTGCTGAAAGATTCATCTGTAATTTTATTCTTCTAGACTTGACTATTCTACTGGAATTCTGGCCAGCCTCTCACATTCTATAATCTGTAAATGCAAAATAATCAAAAATACAACAACCATGTCAAGTTTTACCAAATCTTGTAGAGTTTTGGGCATTGTGCTTTTAGATCTCTCACTGAAGTAACCCCACGATTTAAAAATTCTCAAGCTTATTTTCAAATCCCTAACGTCTTCTCCCTTTCCTCACTCAAGACTCCTCACTCCTCCTCCCTCCCACATCCCCTACCTTCATATTTTCCTCCAGCCCTACAATCCACAATCCTCATGGATTCTGACAATTGTGTACTAAGATCCACACATTGAGTAAGTGTAACTTCAGCTGCCAAGGCCATAAGCTTTTAAACTCCATTCCTGTCAATATGACACTCCAGTGCAGTAGTACTCCATGGTTTTCTTTAAGATTAAACATTAAGCTCAAAGAAAAAAATTGTTATTCATTGATCACTATTTATTTCTCACACAATACTCATTTTAAAAACACTATTGGAGGGTCTTAAGTGCAAACCATGTATAAATTGCCATTGCCCATGTTATACATTGACCACACTATATTTTTACTGACTAAAGGTATTTTAGAACTTACTTAAAAATGCAAATTCCATTATGCAAATACAAGCACTTATTTATTTGAAAGCCCTAACTTCTTTGACTCTTGGACCATGGCTGCGATTTCACATTTTATTTGACAGGAATAGAGCACTCAGTTTCTCTAGGTTATGGTGTCATTTAGTAATATCATGACTGATCTGAATGGAACCTTCACGTTCCTGCCTACCTGCAATAATCTTACAGTAAAATAGTTAAAGACTATTTCCACTGCATGTTAAGGAAGTGAGTTCCAGGGGTTCTTAACCTGAGAGAAATAATTTCAAACATATTTTAAATGGCCATCTACTTATTTTTAAACGATAACGTTTGGCTTCAATTTCCCCACGAGGAACACTCCCTCTACATTTACCCAGTCAAGAACCTTCAGAATCTAATTTTTCAATTAAGTCCTCACACATTTTATACACTAGCAATTAAATACATAGACTATCCAACCTTCCCTGCTTTCAAACTCCCTTCCATTTGAAAAGCATTTTATGTTTTTCAATCTAATGGAACCTTCTCCAAATCTGGGAAATTAAAAAAGTTAAAAGCAACATATGAACTATCTCACTAGCCGCATCTTTAAAAACTCTGGGATTGAGCCTGTTAGGACCCACAACTCCAACAATTTGCTCAATGCCAGACCCCATTAATTGCAATTTCCCCCAGGTTCTTCCCTTCCTTTCAATTCCCAATGTATTTTTGGGATATTACATGTTTCCTGCAGTGAAGATCTGCCATCTCCTTGCTCTCCCATTATTGACTCCCCTGGCTCAGTTTATATATTGTTACGTTGTTACGTTGTTAACTTTTATTTTTTAAATATAAAAACTTACTCTTTATTTTTACATGAAATATCTTGAACTGTTAACTATATTAAAAGCTACTATAAATATTGCATGAATGCTAAATATCCAATACACTTTCGATTTTCATATTTGACCCTTCTAAATGCCTGCATCTTTTCTACCCATATATCCATCACCAAATGATCAGGCCACTTAATACGTTACCCCAATTTCAAAGCTGTCATCTCTTTTCCATTTCACTATATGCAATCTCAGATTTCAAGCATGTGATTATTTTTAAAACTGGCCCATAATAATTCTGAAAAAAAAATTTAGACTCTTAACCTTCACGCAAAACATCCATAGAACACATTTCACTTTGTTTTCTTAAAATATTCTATCAAATTACAAATGTTACTTCCATTTGAGAGGAAGTCCAAAAGGAGGAATCATAAATGCAAGATCATCAAAAAAACATTAAAGAATATTACACAAGAGAATGGTGAGAATTCTGCATTTGCTACCGCAGAGCAGTGAGAGAATTATCAGGAAAAGCAAAGTTGTATTTGCAAGAGAATTGAAGAATAAAATTAGATGAAGACTGCAGAAAACTTGTGGTACATAAAATGAGTTGGGCTAAATGGACCAATTTGTGCTATAAATTCTACATTGTTCAACCTTTTCAATCCAGGCAATGACCTGTTATACAAATCTATATTACTAAAAGTCTGATCTTCCTGTTCTTCTGTATATTGATTTTAGAAAAAACACTGCCACTTACGGCTGTGATTTTTGGCCATCTTACTCAGAGTCCCCCTCTGCTGCGCAGGACAAGAGGATTTTTCCCATCGATGAAAATTAAAAGAGTTATTAGTGTTTAAAAAATGTTGAGATTCTCTCTCCTGAAGGCCACGCCCCTTCGGGAGGGACTATAAAACCCAGAAGTGTTGAGTACCTCAGTCAGTCTCTGCAAGATGGGGGAAGTGAGAGGGTCACGTCTCTCAGTCTGAGCTGTGAATAACACTGAACACATGTCTACTAAACTGTGAGTGGTTTTACTGACCTGTCAGTGCCCTTAATGTGGTTTGAAAATATAGTTTGGAAATGATAAGCTGTGTTGCCTTTGGTTTGGAAATGCTAAAGCTGTGTTACATTTGGTTTGGAAATGCTAAAGCTGTGTTGCCTTTGGTTTGGACATGCTAAAGCTGTGTTGCCTAATTAAAGTTGCCTTGCCTAATTAAAGTTGCCTAATTAAAGTTGCCTTGCCTTCTATATAATTAAAAGTCTAATCTTGACCACTTCCTGTTTGCACTTTATATTGATTTTAGAAAAAACGCTACCACGTACGGCTGTGATTTTTGTCCATCGTACTCAGTCCCACTCAACTCATCAAGTGCCGAGGATTTTTCCCATCGATGAAAAATAAAAGTTATTAGTGTTTAAAAAATGTTGAGATTCTCTCTCCTGTCAATCATGCCATGAAGGCCACGCACCTTGAGGGGGGAGGGAGTATAAAACCCAGAAGTGTGGGCATGGCTCAGTCTCTGCAAGATGGAAGGGGAGGTCACGAGTCGCTGTCTTTAGTGGCCTTGCACCCTGCTTGAAATGGTATGAAAATGCACTTGAATTTGGTGGCGTTGCGCCCTGCTTGTAGTGGTAAGAAACTGCACTTGAATTTGGTGGCCTTGCACCCTGCTTGAAATGGAATTTGAAGGAATAGCTGTGAGCCAACTGCCAGCCCACCAGCCGTGAGTGAGTGAGCTGCCAGCACAACAGGCTTGAGTGACTGAGCCGCCAGCCCAAGAATCCATTTGGCCCACAATGTCCATACTAGCCCTCTGGAAACCAGTGCCTTCAGCCCACAACATCCATACTAGCGCTCCAGAAAGCCCCCCCCCCCCCCCACTCACTGGCCACCAACATTGGAATTGGTGGAGAGGTGGAATATTGCGTTGGGTGACCAGCCCTCCCGTGTGATGCTGGGACCCAACGAGTCCCATTTAGTCTAGTCTATCTTATAAAGAAACAATTCCTCCAGCTTCTGCCACACATCATCCTTATTTATTCCTCATCTAATCTATATTAATTTTCCTTTCACTCCTCCAGCCATTTGTTTCATTACTTTTCTGCACATTGTTCAGTTAGTTCTACTTCACCCACTCCTTGTCCCTACTTCCTATCACATTTATTTATAAAGTAATGCCCTTCAATCACTCTCTTTCCTGTGATCTACATTTCTCGGTGGGCAAGCTTTTAGGTTGTGGAGAATATACACCATGGAGCACATGTTTATAGGCCTCTGGAAAACAGTCCCTTCAGCCCACAACATCCAACATTTAAAAAATAGAATGTTTTTATCAATGGTCTATCCCGGCATCAGCAAAACGATTCAGACTATGGCCAGGTATGGGTGAAATTTCCCAAAGCTAAATTAACGCAGCAAGAGGCTTTTGGGAATATCTCTATTTATCCTAGGTCTCAGATGCTCTAATTTCCCCTGAACTGTCCCAACATCATTGTTTGATAGAATATAAAAGAGGGAAGATTTGATGCAACCGCACAGTGGTGAGGCCACAGCAACTGAGCTTTCATCTCCGTATTTAAGGAAGATATATGAGGTTGTGCAGAGAATGTTAACAAGCTTGATTCCTAGGCTCATTGTAGTTTAGAGAAATGATAAATGACCCTATTTAAACACGAATATGAGGGAGTGTTTCTTCTGTGGAGGTGTCCAGAACTGAGAGGCAGTGTTTCAGAATAAAAGAGCGCTAATTTAAACTGAGAAAAAAAGGAATTTCTTCTCAGAGGTTCGTTAAACTCTGAAATGAAAGGCCCATATAGCTGTGGTGGTGGAGTCGCTGAATATATTCAAGGTTGGGAAGAACAGGCATGTTAAACTACAGGGGTATCAAGGTGCCTGGGGACAGAGTGACAAAATTATATTGAGGCACAAGGAACTGCAGCTGTTGGTTTACAAAAGAAAACCAAGTGCTGGAGTAACTCAGCGACTCCAGCATCTCTGGTGGACAATGATAGGTGACGTTTCAAGTCAGGACACGTCTTCAAAAATGATATTAAGGTCATGCCTGGGTCAAAAGGCAGTTAACAGATAAATGGAAAGCCTACCAAATTAGTTTTAAGTTGCAGAGAGGGTTGGGGAATCTATGGATAGGTTAAAGGAATCTCTTTGATAAAGTGAAACCAAGGATGTTGTGGTGATAGGCTCTTGGTGGACCCATCTGATTATTCTCATTAATATGATTAACATATCAATTAAAAAATGGAGAACAAAAAGAGGCATGTAAAAGCTGTGAAATACAGAGCTGTAGGAAATGCCCAGACCAGGCCATGCTAATGCAAATAGAAAACATACGATTGAGCTGCAGTAGAACTGGCCTGGTCAGATTTAAATAGAGAACGCAATTTATCTTAAATTGTTGAATTCCATAATCCAGAAGGCTACAACATAGAAGATGAGATGTTAAAGAAGGAACTGCAGATGCTGGAAAATCGAAGGTACACAAAAAAGCTGGAGAAACTCAGCGGGTGCAGCAGCATCCATAGATGCTGCTGCACCCGCTGAGTTTCTCCAGCTTTTTTGTGTCGCTCCATAGAAGATGAGATACTATTTCTCAAGCTTATGTGAGCTTCATTATACCAGTGCTGGACGTCACAGAACTAGGTAAAAGTTAGAAGCAACTGGAAGATCCGAGTTGCTCCTGTGGACTGAATGCAGAATGGGCAGTTCCATGAAGCAGTCATGCAATTTCCATTTCAATGTGAAGATCACATTGTGATGCACTCAATGCAGTGTACTGGATTGAAACAAGTGCAAGTGAATCGCTTCTACTCCAGGTAGGATTGCTTGAGTTCTTGGGTGATGGGCAGTGTAATGAGGTGACACAAACACGTATAAAGATACAACACATGTTTATTAAATCTACTTACAGCAAGGATCTGCAGACATTACATTTCCTAGCTGCTACTCACACTAACTAGCGTAGGCAAGCTCTTGATAATATAAAGCACATACTAGGCGGAGTCACTACTAACAAGCGCTATAATTGGCTAGTATGAAATAGCCAATCTACATCTTTCTTGTAGAAAAAAAAGCATCAGTGGCTAAGCAATACGGGTGGAATGTTAATAGCACATTTGGGAAAGTTTGTAAAATTACACAATCACCGTATCTAATGGGTGGCCTGCAAACCCGTCCGGCCCGTGTGCGGTACAAATCCGCCTCACCTCCTTTCACTGGAGAAAATACCGGGGAGGGAATTGGGGAAACGACCCGACAGGCAGGGAGGATGATGAGATAGGCGAGCTGGTCGCCAAACGCTGCGGGGAGGCCGCGGTGGAAACGTTAGTTGGCAGTGGGTCCGCAGGACCGACCGTGGGAGGGTATACGAAACGCGAGACATCTGGATACGGAGTCGCAGGACGCGGTTCCTTCACCGGAAGGATATGTTGATGGTTGCGTCTGTAGATGGCTCCGTCCGCTTCAACTAGATACGGTTCTTTAGCAGGGCCGTAGATGTGACCCAGACGTGCATGGCCCTTGTTAGTCTGGAGACGGACCACTTGTCCACGTGCGAGAGGTTGATGTGGCTTGCTGGATTTGTCAAAGAGGGCGTTTCTGTGTGTCATGTTTGAATTGTAGTTGTTTCTGGACTGCAGGCGGGGAATGAACTGCAAAAGCTGCTGGGACACACGCAGGCGAGCACGGGTTTGGCGAGACATCAGTCGTTGTGCTGGGGAACCCAGTATGGGATCCCGTGTAATGTTCCTTAGGTTGAGCAGTTCCAGGTATACGTCTGACTTTGCAAGGTAGGACCGCTCCATTAGTTGTTTTGCCCTTCTGACAGTGCGTTCGGCGAGTCCGTTGGACTGCGAGAACTCAGGGCTGCTGGTAATATGTCGAAAGTCCCATTGTTTTGCAAAGTTTTTGAAAGCTTGGCTGGTGAACTGTCTGCCGTTGTTGGACAGAATACATGCAGGGGAGCCGTGCACGGAGAGGTGATGCTGCAACTTCTCGATAACCGCTTCAGAAGTAATGGTTTGAAGTAAGTCAATTTCGAACCAGCCCGAGTACGAGTCAACAAGAACCAGATAGTGTTTCCCATGCCAATCGAATATGTCGATGGCTAACGTGGACAACGGGAGAGGAGGGACCGTGTGCGGCAGTAAAGGCTGCTTCTGCTGATGTGGCGTCAGGCTTTTGCAGACAGCGCAAACTTCAGTTTTTCGCGTATGTATTTGGTCATACCAGGCCAGTAAAACATGCTTTGTGCCCTTTGGAGGGTTGCCTCCATGCCGGGGTGGCCCCTGTGGATGGACTGGTGCTGTATTTGCTGCAAGTAACCTGAGAAAGTGCTGGGAGAAGGTAACGATTGGTGGAGGTGTTAGAGCAGATGCTGAAGTCTCAAAATCAACAGAAGCTCTGGAATGTTTACAGTGGAGAGAAGGGGAAGTTGTCCTTGGTAATGGATCGTCATTGAAGTGAACAGAAATTGTAAAGGATGATCCACAGATTGTTGTGGTTACTGGGGCAGAGTGTGAAGTCATAGAACAGTACAACACAGGAAAAGGCTTTCAGCCCACAATGTCCATGTTGAGCATGATATGACAACCACTTTTACTGGGATTACAATCTGATGCCCCCCCCACCCCC
This sequence comes from Malacoraja senta, assembly GCA_038087875.1. Taxonomy (NCBI): domain Eukaryota; kingdom Metazoa; phylum Chordata; class Chondrichthyes; order Rajiformes; family Rajidae; genus Malacoraja; species Malacoraja senta. Next base: position 29,055,659 of record CM075984.1, read on the forward strand.
CCACCCCCAACTGCTCAACTAACCCAGTACCACAAACCATTCCACCTAAAGTCCACACTCCTCTTGAATTTGATGGCTGATGAAGGTGGATTCAAGCATCTCGCTCAGCTGGCATAATTCAATTGTAGCTTCATGCATTGCCCTACGAAGCTCCATTTAATATCAAAGTACCGAAGCACATTGCAGCATTTCTGACCCAACATTCTGTCAACAATATAAGGTACACAACCCCTGGTGTATGCAAGATGCAATCAAACACAAAAATCTATGAGTTTGCCAATCGTTACTTTCTGCTCCTCAAGTCGAGCAGTAAAAGTAGGATGAAGAATAAAAATAAGAATTAGTAGAATTTAGATCATACCAAAGAATAATTCACTGGGGGCCGGGTGAGACACTGAAAATGTTGTGTACGGTGCAACTGGATTTTTGGTGGACTGCAAAGTCATAATTTGGGATGAATCAACTCTCTAATGCTTAAAAATGCACTAATTCCCTCATAATAATTTCAAAGTTCATATCAGATTTGAATGAACAAAATAAAAATTCACAATACTTTCAACAGTATTTTGATCTCTATGAAATATTATTTAATGTATTGAAAACTGAGCCTACAATCTCCTGACCATGACTTTTTGGTTATTCTGCTTGATGATAATAATGCTTCTACTTCTTCTTGCGTATGGCGTGCACATCCTAAAGTTGTAGGACAACTTGTTCTATTTGATCTTATTTGATTGTGCACGCCAGGTTGATTGTATTCGTCGAAACAGGGCGGCCCACGTGAAGGTTGCAATCTTCCCACCCCATAATAATGCTACTGACATTTAAAACCCTTCAAAAGAATTATGTCACCAATTGACATTGGAAGGGACGACATTCATGCCACAGATTATGACACTCTTCTTACCAGTTCCCAGAGAGGGCATTAAGGAATCCTTTGGATGGGATGAAGTGGCGTGCTTAAGTAGTGCAGGGGTACATAGACCACAAATAGCTGCCAGGAAGGCAAACAGGAGGTAGGCATTGACAAAGAGGTAAGCAAACATATGTTAAGAAAGGCGGGAGTAACTATGACTCTCTTCCGTGTAGGCACTTGGGATCATGGTTACATGTAACTGCGGCACATCTATGGGTTTATAAACCTCAGTGAGCCATACTCCCGCGCTGGGTTCCCAATGGAAACGGCTCGTTGTGTCACGCAGCTTCGCCTATGTGGACGGTGAGACGGCAAAAGTGTCTAACTGAGAAACTCACACAGGGGGGCCGGTGGAGCAATGCATGACCAGCAGAAAAAAATGCACAAAGGCACACACACCACGTGCTATTATGCTCCCCCCCCCCCCCCCCCGGAAGGGTGTACTGGGTGACCAACGACTCCATAAGTGATCCTGCAGTGGCCTTCTGTGAGCGGAATACTACACAAATCCTTGTTACCATCTAAGGCATGGAACTGCACAGTTGAGTTCGCAGTAGCATTCTGCGATTCGGACGCCCGGTCTTTCCATTGTAAGATCTGAGGCCTGACAATTGGATCTGTACAGATCCATAGCATTATGAATCAGAACAGAACTTAATAACATCCACGCACGGATCGCAATAATATCCAAATAGCGTGATGACCTTTTCAGGTACTGATGCCTCTATATCATAATACAAAATAATCAATTGAGCACATAACATTCAGGTGGAAGGTAAAACTATCCAAAACAAAGCATTTTGCATCTTGCCATGGAAGTGCATTGAAATTACATCAAATGGACCAGTCAAAAGATCATGGTCAGGTACTTTGGAACAGAATATATACAGAACATCAAAAAATCTATAACTATGAAAAACACCCAGTAAAACTGCATTAAGAGGCAAGGTAATACTGAACCTTCAGTTTCATACACACTCGTATTCTGAGATAACTCATCAATGCCTTCTTTCCTGAGGTCTTCTTCATCCCCAGACTCTTCGGATTCCACTCGTCGATCAACTGTCAAAACCCAACATAATTACTACAACCGCTTAGAAGCGATCCTGCACACTTTCATCAGGCTGCTGCTCCCAGCCCTCCACCTCATCTAATTGTCATCTGATATGAATACAATCTCATGGAAATCCAAATCACTCTCTGTTGGGAAACCTTCATCACTCATCTGCTCGCCGCCCCCTCTAAGTTACCCTTCTTAATCTCCCCCCCCCATGTTACGTCCACACCTACCCCATGAGCCGTCTTCACCCTTCCACCTTCAGAATCGACTCTCACTCACATAAGTATTGCTTCCCAACTATGTGGCACACCCTCCTTAGCTCCTGCTGCCTTCTCAACTCACCAATCTCCCTGGCACATCCATTGTCCGAATGTCCATTGTCCTACTTTCCCTGACACTCCACCACTCTACCAGCTTCCCCAAAGACGCTCATCCTTATTTCTAGATTAGTCCCTCTCTCCTTCACATCCTTACCCTCCAACCCTCTCCTTTCCCCAGCTCACCTCCGCAACACTTCCTAGCTCTCATTCAGCTCTTTCTGCTACCATTCACACTCTCTTCTCTCCCTCTGACAGATAAACACTCACCCTGCCACACCCACCGATGCTTTCCTTGGCATTGTCCTAATCTCGCATGCTCCTGACAATCCCTTCCACCTACTATCCCCAGACCACTCTCTCCTCCCTCCAGCACCATCGTCAGTAGAACCTCATTACTCTCCCTAATGATCACCCACCCCATCTCTCCCTCTAGCTCAACTCTTTCTTATTTACCCTCCACCACTGTTCCCTAGCATCATTCTGTCTCTCCACTGGCTCCCCCACCCCATTCCCCCAACCTCTATTCTCTTATCCAATCCTCTGATACCCTTCCCTCCAACCAACGCCACAATCCGCTACCCTTCCTTCCTTCCATCATCCCTCTTCTTGGTCCTTCAGCTGATCCACCCATCCCAGTGCAACCATTCACTGTCCCTGTTACATCTCAAACCCAGAACATCCCTCCATCCAATCCACCTCCCGCTCCTTCTCCAGCCCCTGCTTTACCCTCCCACACACTCAGTCCAGCTGCCTCACACTTTCAGTTTCCTCACACACTCCCCCCATTCATGCTTATACCCATCCTTTCCTCTCCACTCTCATCTAACCCATCCGCCCACCACGCCCTCGTCTCCTCATCACTCACTCTCCATGGCCTGCTGGTCCGCTCCGTTCTCCGCCATTCTTTACTCCGCCCCAAAACACCGGAAGTGTGCTTGGATTGACGGTGCGCGTTGTTCAGTCGCAGCGGGGCCGGGCTCGGGCCCGTCCATTGAAGACAAGGCGGAGGCGGGCTCAGTGCGCCGCCGCTCCACCCGCTCTGCGCATGGACACCGAGCAGGGGCTCTCTGCTGCCAATATCAGTCAGTCTGACAGTCAGTCACTGCCAAGCCCTTTCACTAAGTCATAGTAATAGTCATAATAATACAGTAATAGTCATAGTAATACAGTGTGGCCCACTTGCCGGCCAACATGTTCCACCTGCCCTCGTTTAGTCCTTATCCCTCCAAACCTATCCCATCCATGTATCCTTTGTTTCAGTGTGGGTTTCATCCTAATTCTAATCAAAGATACTAGAGGAGCTCCTCTAGTATCTTTGATTCTAATTATCTCATAATTCGTACAACAATTGGATTTTGATTTATATTTTCTGGCGACTTTTCATTACTTAGAAGGAATCATGGAATAACTGAAAAGTCTTGATGGCGGAAGGGTTCTGGCCCGAAACGTCGTCATGTTCAGAAGCTGCCCGACCCGCTGAGTGCCTCCAAAAAGCTGGAGTAACTCAGCTGGTCAGACAGATTCTCTGGAGAAAGGGAATAGGTGAAGTTTCGGGTCGAGACCATTCTTTGGACTGAAGTCTTTCCTCCAGAGATGTTGTCTGACCCGCTAAGTACATCCAACTTGTTTTTAATCTATCTTCAGTTTAAACCAGCATCTGCAGTTCTTTCCTACATGAGTGCCTCCATCACTTAGTTTTTTTTGCTCATTAACTGAAATGTTCAGCAGAGACCATTCTGGCAGTTGCAACTAGTTTATCCCCAAAAATAGCTATTCTGGCATATCCCACTTTCCAATACACAACCCATAGCCCCTATAGAAGTGCTTATCCAGATTTGCTTTAAATGTAAGGTAGACACAAAATGCTGTAGTAACTCAGCGGGACATGCAGCATTTCTGGAGAGAAGGAATGGTGACATTTCGGGTCGAGACCCTTCTTCAGGCTCAAATGCTTTAAATGTAATGTGGGTTTCTGCTTCCAATTGGTGAGCTCCCGGCTAAGGAGAAAACTCAGGGGATACGTAGCAGCATAGGTATCCTTAGCAGAGAGAGAAAGAAAGTTAATGTTTTAGATCAATGACCTTTCATTAGAACTGGAAAAGTGAGAAAACGAGTTTGTTTTAAATTGCAGAGAGAATGGGGAGAATAAAGGATATATTCTTGATAGAATCAAAATCAAGGTTTCTAGGTTATACAATTGTTTCACGAGATTCAAGCGTATTTATTGATATTGATTTATTATTGTCATGTGTACCAAGATACAGCAAAAAAAAATTGGGGGGGATGCTCTCCATTCAAATCATGAGTACATCAGGTAGTGCAAAAGAGAAAGTAAACAGAATGCTAAATATAGTATTACGGTATAGTCTTTGATATTTCCACCCTGGGAAAAAGATTCTGAATGTCTACACTATCTATGCCTCTCACAATACTATATACTTCTACCAGGTTTCCCCTCAACCTCAGGCGTTCCAGAGAAAACAATCCAAATCTGTCCAACCTCGCCTTATAACTAATAGCCTCTAATCCAGGCATCATTCTGGTAAACCTATTCTGCACCCTCTCCAAAGCCTCCACATTCTTCCTGTAATGGCAACCAGAACTGTACACAGTTCTGAAGAAGGGTCTCGACCCGAAACATTACCCATTCCTTCGCTCCAGAAATGCTGCCTGTCCTGCTGAGTTACTCCAGCATTTTGTGTCTACCTTCGATTTAGACCAGCATCTGCAATTCCTTCCTACACACAGTACTTCAAATGCAGTTTAACCATCTTCTTTCTTCTTTTACACATAAAACTCTGATCTTGGATGTGTGTGTATTGTGCGATTTTCGTGTGCGTTTCACATCTCCTCGAAAACACGACGTGCTAACGGAGAAATTTTTACATATTCCGATAGAGATTTATGCTGTGATGTCAAAATCGCCATATCTGAAAATTTCATGCATTATTTCTCGAGTTATTTATGAAAATGTTAAAAAATTGCAAATAACTTGGAAAATAAATGAGATGATCTCACTGATTACATCACAATGGCTCTGCTCCTCGCGGCCTGCTGCCCTATGTTCCACTCGCAGCGAGTGACGTCACCCCCTGGTTCTTCAAAAGATGCAGAAAGAACGAGCAAGTGGGCTCTGTACTGCAGCTCCCGAGCCCTTCCGAGGGTTTCTGAGCACTCGCGAGGTCCCCAGCACTGCATGCTCGCACCTCGGCTCGAGAGCTGCAGTACAGAGAACTCCCGAGTACTGAGAACTCCCGAGCTTTCTCTCGGCTCCTTTTCTAAGAGCCCTCTCTCCCTGCCACCCCCCCCCCCCCCCAGGGCTCTCTCTCCCTCCACCCCCGGGCTCTCTCTCTCTCCCCCCCCCATGGCTCTTTCTCCCCCCCCCCCGGGCTCTCTCTCTCCCCCCCGGGCTCTCTTCCCGCCCCCAGCCTCTCTCCCTCGGCCTCTCTTTCACCACCCCCCCCCTCCCCACAGGGCCTCTCTTCCACCCCCCTCTTCCCCCACCTCTAACAAAGATGTGGTTAATTATTGATTAAAGATTTGTTGTAACACCTCCTGCTTCAAATGTGACAGAGCATCAAGGAAGGTATGCAGAACCTCAACTCCATTCATCAGGAGCTCAAGGTAGACCAGCATAAATGGTGAATGGAGTGCATTACCTCCCAAACCACTTACAAACCTGTGGTGTAGGAAAGAACTGCAGATGCTGGTTTAAATCAAAGTTAGACACAAAATGCTGGAGTAACTCAGCGGGACAGGCAGCATCTCTGGAGAGAAGGAATGGGTGACGTTTCAGGTTGAGACCCTTCTTCAGACCTGTACAGTTCAAACCTGTGGTATCAAGCATACTTGGCCCCCCTGTGGTAGTGTCTGTCGGTCAAAGCTGAAGTCAAAGTAAGTCATCCTCAGTCTTGGTGGCTGTTAAGATGTAGCTTGGAACAATGTCTTCTCACGAATGAGTTGTGGAAATCGGACCTGTCCCAAATTTCCATTGAAGCAATGATCAAATGAAGATGTTCATTATGGCTGTGTTGCTCTTGTGGGCTGAGAGCATCAAAGGATATGGACAAAAGAGTGGTTGAGAAATTTAAAGTTGAGAAAAGCCATGTTATATTTGAATTGCAGAATAAATTCAAAGAAAAATGTGTAATTTACAAAATTGAAATGATTGTGATCATTCATATTTTTACTGCTAAAAAGAAATCTTGATGAGTAAACAACTGAGAGATGCTAATATACATGAATCAACATTAGACACAGGTGAGGTGCCGGATGACTGGAGGGTCTCTAATGTTGTGCCTCTATTTAAGATGGGTTGCAAGGAAAAGCCTGGGAACTATATATATATATATATATATGAGTACATTTGGATAGACGGGATGAATATGGATAGTTAACATGGTTTTGTACATGGGAAATCGCGCTTTTTACACAGAGGGAGTTGGGTGCCTGGAACCTGCTGGTGGCAGGTAAGATAAAGGCATTTAAGAGACTTTTGGATAGGCACATGGAAATGCAGGGAATAGAGGGATATGGATAATGGGCAAGCAGATAAGAGTCGGTCTTGGCATCATGTTCTGCACAAACATTGTAGGGTGCAGCATTGTTCCATTGCTCTACTGTCCTACCAGAGACACTGTGCGACCACGTCAGAAGCAAAGATACTGGAGGATCTTTGGTCAGAAGGTCGGGATCCGCCGCGCCCTTTGACCTCGCCTGCTCCCGCCCATGGTTACGGGAACCGCGCGTTCGTCTCCAAGCAAAGCGGCCCGGCCTGAAGTCCCGCCCTCGCAGACTGCCGATTGGCTGCCAGCGGCGCTCTACCGCAGCCTCCGCACTCCATTGGGGAAGCGCGATGACAATCGTGGCGCGCAGCCAATGGTCTGCGAGGGAATTTGGCGGTGAAGCGCGGGACGGAAGAAGACGATGGCGGTTCGGAAAGTAACGGCAGGTAGGAAGGAAGGACTGAGTGGGGGGGTCGGTCGGTTATCAGTGCGTCACCCAGGGGCTGATCGCATGGAAAGAACTGAGTTTAACTCGCTGAGAGTTACTGTACTTGGCCGGGGTGCTTCTCGCTGTGTATCCCCCTCCCAGGCTTGTTTGTCCCCTGGCCCGGCTGCCCACCCCAACCTGAACCTGTTTCCACTGGTACACCCCACCCCAGCACCGAGGAAGACTTACTTGCACACCGGTTTCCGTGGGTCCTCAAGTGGCCGATGAGGCCACGTGGAATCTTTAGTTTCTACCACAAGGGATGCTTGACAGGAGAGGTAAATTGTCAGTTTGTGAAATCTGATGGACTCTCGCTCTTTACTTTGGGCTTCTGTGAGTTCTCGATGCATGGACTCTGCTCCCAATGTCATCTTGAATTCTTCATTTTGAGTTGCCGCCCGCCAGTCATTCCCAGGAATTATTTTCCAAAATGGTCTGGAGGGCATTCTTGAATCGTAGCTGCCTGGTAGATCATGAATTTTGTGCCGGGTACGAGGTCTTCAAACACCTTTTAATTCAAGCAACTGCAGGTTGTGCCAGTAAATGATTGCAATGGTGAATTTCATCATTGATGTTTGCCTCTATTGAGAGATCTTTCCAAGATATGGAAATAAGTTATACTATTATTGTTCTCCAATGTACCTTTATTGTCAGATGGCAATGTTGTACATCAGAGGAAAATAGGGACAGGACCTCTGTGGATGTTGACTGCAAGGCCCATCCTCTTGTCTTGAAAATCAGTCTCCAACTGTGTGCAAACACCCAACTGTCGTCTGCATCCAGCAGCTCAATTACTGAGATGGAAAATGCTCTGCAAGCCTAATCAGTTTGTCATTACCCCTGCATGTTAGTTTCACTTGAATAGAGGTTGTTACTAGGACTGTCGTGCTTCAGTTATAATGAGGCACTAGAGGCACCCTTCAACCTCCTTTGCTTCAGGGTAGAAAGCCCCAGTCTATCCTGTGCCTCATTATAACTGAAGCACTGCAGGGTACAGTGCAGGGCACACCTCAGAATAAAAGGATGTACCTTTAGAAAGGAGATGAGGAATTTATTTAGCTGTAGGGAGGTGATCCTGTGAGTCAGGTATTTGATTAGTAAGGGTGTCAAATGTTACAGGGAGAAGGCAGGAGAATGGGGTTGAGAGGGAAAGTTAGATCAGCCATTATTGAATGACAGCATAGACTCAATGGGCTGAATGGCCTAATTCTGCTCCTATAAGTTATGAATTTATAAAGGCTAATAAAATGTTGAGGACCATTCATAAGATGAATGGTCACAATCTTTTTCCCAGGGTAGGGGAATCAAGAACTCGAGGGCATAGGTGTAAAGTGAAAGGAAAAATTTTAAGGTGCCCGAGTGGTATATTTTTCACACAATGGGTGGTGGGTATGTGAAATGAACTGCAAGAGGACACTGTAGAGGCAGGTACACTTCCAATGTTTAAAATATATTTGTACATGGATAGGAAAGGTTTAGAGAGATGTGGGCCAAATAAAGACAAATAAGACAAGCCCAGGAGGCAACTTGGTGTGGATGATTTGGGATGAAGGGCTTGTTTCCATGCTATAAAACTGACTTTCAGCTTATTAGAGGTAAGATACTGTATGGCAAATCTAATTCCTTGTATGTTTTTACATACTTGGCTAATAAATTAATTACAATACAATGCAGCAATGCACTGAGATTGAATCTATTGCAGACCTATTAGTTGAGATCATGATTTGCATGTTATTAGATGGTGGGTATAAGATGTCAATTAATTTTTGTGGGCAGCCAGATTTGAGAAAGAGATTCCACATTCACTCTGAATTGACAGTACTGGAGGCTCAATGGGTGGGCAAACTGAGTTGTGCTTAATTGGTTAGTTATCCACCTGCTGATCCAAAGCTTCTGCTGTTGACCCAATCTGGCCTGATGCTGATGGAATCTTGGCTTTGGAATGAGGCCATTGGCTGAGCAGAAAGCCAGTAGAGAAAGTCAAGAAACTGAGAGGAAGGAAGGGCATGAGTGAGGAAAAGGATTCCCAGGCTGTTCCTTGCTTTACTGCCCTATTGCCAAAAGCAATGCCGCGGGGCATTCAACTATCCACCTGCTGACAACCTAGCCTTGGTTTGATTCTGAAGAAATACCACAAAGCATCAGCATTTGGAGATTTTACTTTGGAGTTGGGGAGCAAAGGAGAATTTGGAGGTGCTGGTGGAGGGGTGTGATAAAGAAGAACAGAGGGCCAGAGGAAAGAGAGAGATCAGGTTAAGTCAAGTTAAGTCACATTTATTTATATAGCACATTTAAAAAACAACTCATTGGCCAAAGTGCTTTACATTTGTTATAAGAATAGCATAAACAAAACAAACTACATACATATATACATGTAGCCCTCACTCAGAGGACGTCAGGAAAGGCTTGGGAGTATAGATACGTTTTTAGTCTTGACTTAAAAGAGTCGATGGAGGGGGCAGTTCTGATGGGAAAGGGGATGCTGTTCCACTGGCTAGGGGCTGCAACCGCAAAGGCGCAGTCGCCCCTGAGCTTATGCCTAGACCGTGGGATATTCAGCAACCCCAAGTCGGCCGATCTGAGGGGCCTGGAGGTGGAGTGGTGGGTGAGAAGACTTTTTATGTAGGTGGGGGCAAGCCCATTGAGGGCTTTGTAGACATGGAGGAGGATCTTGAAGTTTATACGGAACCGCACAGGGAGCCAGTGGAGAGAGGCCAGGATCGGGGTGATATGGTCCCTTTCTCGGGTGCCCGTCAGGAGTCTCGCTGCGGCGTTTTGGACCAGTTGCAGGCGGGACAGGGAAGATTGGCTGATGCCAGTGTAAAGGGAGTTGCAGTAATCTAGGCGGGAGGAGATGAATGTGTGGATTATCTTTTTGAGGTCATCAAACTGGAGGAATTGTTTTATTTTAGCTGTCGTCCGAAGCTGAAAGAAGCTAGCTTTTACCACGGCATTGACTTGTTTGTCAAATTTCAGTGCTGAGTCAAATATCACGCCAAGGTGTTTGACGTGAGGTTTGAGTAGTGGGGTAAGGCTTCCAAGGCTGCCTGCTATCATTTTGATTGAGTCCGAGGGGCCGAGAAGGATGACCTCAGACTTACTCTCGTTTAGTTGGAGGAAGTTCTGGGCCATCCAACACTTTATATCCTCGAGGCAGCGGGTAAGGTTAAGCAGATTTGATTGGGTTTTGGGCTTCAGGGGGAGATAGAGTTGTGTATCGTCTGCGTAGCAATGGAAGGAAATGCCGTGCCTTTCAATGACTTGGCCTAAGGGGAGCATATACAGGGAGAAGAGAATGGGGCCAAGGATGGAACCTTGTGGAACCCCACAGCAGAGATTAGCTGGGGAGGAGAAAGAGTTGCCTATGTTACTCAAGAAACTCCTACCTTTGAGGTAGGAGATGAACCAGCTCAGGGCAGTGCCATCAATACCAACCCCATACCGGAGACGGTCAATTAGGATGGTGTGGTCGACAGTATCAAATGCTGTGCTGAGGTCAAGAAGGAGCAGAATTGCACAGTCGCCGGAGTCAACGGTGAGCAGTAGGTCATTGTGTACCTTCAACAAGGCAGACTCTGTGCTATGGTGAGCCCTGAAACCTGATTGGAAAGTTTCCAAGATAGTGTTTTGGTGAAGGTAAGGTATGTTGACTTAAAATTACCTTTTCAAGGGCTTTTGAGAGGAAAGGCAGTTTAGAAATGGGTCTGTAGTTGCTTGGCAAGGTGGGGTTGAGGTTAGGTTTTTTCAGGAGTGGTTGGAACACCGCATGCTTGAAGCAGGTAGGTACAGTGCCAGTGGCCAGAGAGCTGTTGAAGATGGCGAGGATGCTGGGACCAGCTGTTGTAATGACGTCCTTTAGGAGGGTAGAGGGGGCAGGTAGTAGGTTTCATGGTGGTGATCAGTTTTACAAGGGAGGGTAGAGTAACGGGTTGGAAACAGTCTAATTTTGAAGAGCAGACCAATGAGACAGCCAGGTCACGGGTGGGAGGGGAAATATTCGTTCTTATGTTCTTTACCTTGCTGGTGAAAAATGTGGTAAATTCCTCGCACTTAGCAGGGGACCCAGTTAGGCTGGTGCTGGTGGCAGGACAAATGATGGAGGTGATGGTGCTAAAAAGGACCTTGGAATTTTGCGCGTTTTTAGAGATAAGGGTGGAAAAGTATTTAGTTCTTGCAGATTTTACTACTTCCTGGTATTTGTGAAAATTATTTTTCAGGAGTTCAAAGGAAATTTGAAGCTTATCAGATTTGTACTTCCGTTCTGATTTTCTGCATTCTCTTCTTAGGGCTCTAGTGGTATCATTGAGCCACGGCTCGCCTTTAGGCTTAGGCTTTTTCATTTTAAGAGGAGCAGCAGAATCCAGGACGGAAGAGATGGGGGGGGTGGACGCCTCAATAGTGCAGATGTCGGGGGCGGCTATGAGAGCCTCAGAGAACTTACTGGCCGTCGTGGAGTTAATGTAGCGGCAGGGAGATGGGATTTTGAGGGAGATAAAGGCAGAGATATATCGAATATAATAGCACTATGATCAGACAGGCAGGCATCAATAATATCTGTATGGAGGGTAGCCCTTAGCAGGGAAGAAGTGGAGAAGTTAGCAAGGTTACTTTTTATCATCTGCCATGACTGTTGGCTTTGCTGTTAGATGAGCTGCCATCTTCTGTGGTGACCATCCCGATCCTATTATACATAATGCACCTATGTCTGTAAGAGTGGACTGGCCATTGGCACTAGTGACATGTCCTTCTTATGCTTGACCATAGAGGAGATTAATTGCAGCCTATACACAGAAGCTGCCCCTTAGTGGTGGTGGTGGTGCAGCTTAGAGGGGTGGGTGTGAAGAAAGATAATTAACATTAATTTTACTGATGATGCCGTGCATTATTAAACAAATTTAGAGATCATTGATGTCGGGGGAAATGATCAAGAGCTTTGAAAAGGAAGTAAATTTAAGTTTAGCAAAAGTAGGAGTATGTGCTAAGATATTGCTGACTGAAATTAGTATTCATTTTTTATCCTGAGTAAAGGTGATAAGATTGGACACTGATTCTGCAACCACCTGTCATCCTGCTTCATGTGGTACATGTTGACTGTTGGCACAGTGAAGGTAAATGTTAACCATAACTGTTTCCCTTTTAAATGGCAGCACAAAAAGGTTGGAATGTTGCTCTACCCTTCCTCAACTCTGGTGCTCTTATAATTAGAGCGAAAGAGGAAAAAGATTTCTTGCCTCAATTGAAGCAGTGGTTTACTTGCTGACAAAGGAATATTCCCTTTAAATAAGAATGTGCAATCTGAAGGACTGTTTATCTCTAACAATTTTACTGACAATCTCTGCAATTCGATTGAGAATTGAGTCTTTATGGGTTTTTTAAATTGGGGAAAAACAAAATGAGTGAATTTCCTCACTTACTTCAGTTACTTAACTTCTAAGGTCATTGGTGATAGGAGAAGAATTAGGCCATTAGGCCCATCATGTCTGTTCCGCCATTCAAAAGTGGCTGATTTATATTTCCCTCCTAACCCCATTCTCCTGCCTTCTCCCCATAACCACTGACACCTGTACTAATCAAGAATATGTCTATCTCTGCTTTAAAAATATCCATTGACTTGCCCTCCACACACTTCTGTGGCAAAGAATTCCACAGATTCACCACCATCTGACTAAAGAAATTCCTTCTCATCTCCTTCCTAAAGGAATGCCCTTTAATTCTGAGGCTATGACCTCTAGTTCTAGACTCTCCCACTAATGGAAACAAACTCTCCACATCCACTCTATCTGAGCCTTTCACTATTTGGTACGTTTCAATGAGGTCCCCCATCATTTAAACTCCAGCGAGTACAGGTCCAATGCCATCAGAAGCTCATCATAAGTTAACCCACTCATTCCTGGGATCATTCTTGTAAATCTCCTCTGGACCTTCTCCAGGGCCAGCACATCCTTCCTCAGATATGGTGCACAAAATTGCTCACAATACTCCAAATGTGGCCTGGCCACACCTTATAGAGCCAGAACTTCTAGGGCATAACTTTCTGTTAGTGGGCTGATATTGGCCACAGTTCTTAGGTTCCTTGAATTTAATCATGAAAAGTCATCCGTCCATAACAGCACCTTTTTCTATGAGGGGAGCATCCTGTTGGGGAGCAGCCTTGTTGAGGTGAAGTGCCTTGGGAGGTAAAGTGTGAGTCTTTGGCTACAGAGTCTTCGGCGAGGAGGCTGAGGCAAGGAGGCTATACTTGATTCGAAATGGCAGGCAAGTTGGTACAGTGTGTTTCCTGCAGGATGTGGGAAGTCTGGGACACCGCTGGTGCTTCTGACAACTACACCTGCAGAAATTGTGTCCAGGTGCAGCTCCTGAATGAAGGTGTTGGGGAACTGGAGCAGCAGCTGGATGACCTCGGGGCCATCTGGGAAAATGAGAGGTTCCTGGATAGGACCTACAGTGAGGTTGGAACACCAAGGATACCGGACGAGCGAAGGTGGGTAACTATGAGAAAGAGTAGTAAACGTGGATTGCAGGAGACCCCGGTGGCTATACCTAATGAAAACAGGTACACCCTCTTGGGAGTGGACGACACAACAAGATTGAGGGGTAGCCAGGGCTGTGATTCCAACCCTGGTGTCGAGGCTCAACGGGGAAGTGACATCAGGCAGAGCCATAGTGGTGGGAGACTCCATTGTCAGAGGTACGGACAGGATATTCTGCGGCAGCAGGCGAGACTCAACAATGGTGTGTTTCCTCCCTGGTGCCAGGGTCCAAGGACATCGTGGAGTGGCTGCACGGCATCCTCAAGAGTGAGGGGGAGCAGCCAGAGGTTGTTGGTATGTTGGCACAAATGATATAGGTAGGAAAAGGAAGGAGGTTCTGCAACAAGAATTTATGGAATTGGGCAGAAGACTGAAAAGCAGGACCTGCAGGGTAGTGATCTCAGGATTGCTTCCAGTACCTCGTGCTAGTGAAGGTAAGAATAGGAAGATAGGGGAAATGAATGTGTGGCTGAGGCGTTGGTGCAGGGGGCAAGGATTCAGATTTCTGGTTCATTGGGATCTCTTCTGGGACGGATGACATGTATAAAAGGGACGGGTTGCACCTCAACTGGAGAGGGATCAACATCCCAGCGGGAAGGTTTGCTAATGCTACATGGGAGGGTTTAAACTAGATTGGCAGATGGGTGGGATCTCGTGCAGGACAGAGGCACGTGAGTGGCTAGAAGTTGGTATGGAGGGTGGTGTGGGAAAGGTTAGTGGACAGAATAGGCAGGTGAAAGGCGGAGAGCGAGGATGGAGGGTTGGTTTAAACTGCACATATTTTAATGCAAGGGGCCTGACGGGTAAGGCAGATGAGCTTAGGGCATGGATAGGTACGAGCAGCTGGGATGTTGTAGCCATGACTGAAACCTGGTTAAGAGACGGGCAGGACTGGCAGCTCAATGTTCCAGGGTACAGGAGCTTCAGGAGAGACAGGTGTGAGGGAAAAAGAGGAGGGGGGAGTTGCATTGTTGGTTAAGGAGGATGTCATGGCTGTGTTCAGAGGTGACATTACGGACGGTTCGTCTAATGAGACTAAATGGGTGGAGCTGAGGAACAAGAAAGGGATGATCACCTTGTTGGGGGTGTACTACAGACCCCACAAATAGTCAACGGAAATTGGAAGAATAGATGTGCCGGGAGATTGCAGACAGCTGCAGATCAAATAAGGTTGTTGTTGTAGTTGGGAATTTTAACTTTCGCAATATAGACTGGGAAAATCATAGCGTGAAGGGTTTAGATGAGGTGCAATTTCTCAAAAGTGTTCAGGAGAGTTTTCTTCAGCAGTATGTGGAGGCCCCCACACGTGAGGGCAATGCTAGAACTAGTATTGGGAAGGACAAGTGTGTGTGGAAGAGCCTTTTGGGACCAGTGACCACAGTTTGATAGGTTAAAGTTATTATGGATAGGGACGGAGAGGGTCCACGTGTTAAAATGCTCAACTGGGGTAAGGCCAACATTGAGGGTATGAGAGAAGGTCTCGCTCAAGTTGACTGGAGCAGGTTATTTGAGGGGAAAGGACCATCGGCCAAGTGGAATGTTTTAAAAAGTGTGCTGAAGAAAGCTCAGGATGTGTACGTTCCCGTTAGAGTGAAGGGCAAAACAGGCAAACGTAAGGAAGCTTGGCTGACCAGGGAAATTGAGATTAGTCAAAAACAAGAAGGATGTATGGGACAGGTATAGGCAGCTGGGATCAAGTGCATCCCTGGAGGAGTTTCGCGAACAAAGGAGTAAACTAAAAAAGGAAATCAGAAGGGCAAAAAGGGGCCAGGAGATAGCTCTGGCGGGTAGCATTAATGACAATCTCAAAAGATTTTATAAATACATAAGGGCGAAAAGGGTAACGAGAGAGAGTGGGACCTCTCAGGAATCAAAGAGGCATGTGTGGAGCCACAGGAGATGGGCAAGGTACTAAATGAGTATTTCTCCTCTATTTACCGAGGAGAAAGACAGTAGGAGGGAGGAAATTGGAGCAGTCACTGGAAGTGTCTTGAGAGAAGTCAGGGTTACCATCGAAGAAGTACTGAAGGTACTGTCGTGTTTGAAGGTAGACCAATATCCAGGGCCTGATCAGCTATATCCAAGGATATTGCGGGAAATTAGAGTGGAAATTGCAGGAGCCCTGGTTGAAATTTACGAGTCGCCCTTAAATACAGGAGAGGTGCCGGAAGACTGGAGGATGGCAAATGTTGTGTCTCTTTTCAAGAAGGGCTGCAGGGAAAATGCTGTGAACTATAGGCCGGTGAGCTTAACATCTGCAGTTGGTAAGTTACTGGAGAGTATTCTGAGGGATAGGTTATACTGGCATTTGGATGGCCAAGGGCTGATTAGGGATAGTCAGCATGGTTTTGTACTCGGAAGGTCGTGTCTCGCATATCTGATTGATTTTTTTGAAGACGTGACCAAAAAGGTTGATGAGGGCAGAGCTGTAGATGTTGTGTACATGGACTTCAGTAAGGCATTTGACAAGTTTCCGCATGGTAGGCTGCTCTGGAAGGTTAGATCGCATGGGATCTAAGGAGAGATAGCTGAATGGATAGCAAATTGCCTCCATGGAAGGAAGCAGAAGGTGATGGTGGAAGGTTGCTTCTCAGGCTGGAGGCCTGTGACTAGTGGTGTGCCTCAGGGTTCGGTGCTGGGCCCGTTACTGTTTGTCATCTACATCAAGGATTTGGATGAGAACATACAGGGCAAGATTAGCAAGTTTGCTGATGATACTAAAGTTAGTTGTTTTGCAGATAGTGAAGATGGTTGTGAAAGATTGCAGCAGGATCTGGTTCGATTGGCCAGGTGGGCAGAAGAATGGTTGATGGAATTTAATACAGAAAAGTGTGAGGTGTTGCATTTTGGGACGTCGAACAAGGGTTTTGGCACTTTGGCCTTCATCAGTCAGAGTAATGAGTATATAAGTTGGGAGGTCATGTTGCAGTTGTATAAGACGTTGATGATTGTGTTCAGTTCTGGGCACCATGTTATAGGAAAGATATTGTCAAGCTTGAAAGGGTTCAGAACATATTTATGAGGATGTTGCCAGGACTAGAGGTTGTGAGGTAAAAGGAGAGGTTGAGTTGGCTGGGTCTCTATTCCATGGAGCGCAGGAGGATGAGGGGAGATCTTATAGAGGTATACAAAATCATGAGAGGAATAGATCGGGTAGTCTTTTGCCCAGAGTAGGGGAATCGGGGACCAGAGGACATAGGTTCAAGGTGAAGGGGAAAAGATTTTAAAATATTTCAAGTTAGACAGGTACATGGATAGGACAGGTTTGGAGGGATATGGACCCAAGGTCAGGCAAGTGGGACGAGTGGACTAGTGTAGTGGGACATTGTTGGCGGTGTGGGCGAATTGGGCCGAAGGGCCTCTTTCCACACTGTATCACACTATAACTATGTTTGATCTATGTATTTCAAGCATTTTCTAGTTTTAGTTCTGGTTTTGGGTTTATCTGCAGTATTTTGATTTGTGTATGCTAATGCTGACTTTCCTCTCTGGACTTCAGGTGAATGATTGCATCATTTTTGTTGAAAAAGTGCCAGTGCGAAAGATGGAGACAAAACTGTTGGACTTCTTGGATGGCAGATGCAGAGCCTTATCTCCATCTTATAGTTTTGAAAATGGCAAGAAGTCAAGAGCAGCTTTGTTTGGACTTGAGAGGAAGTTGAATGATTCATTTGACCTCAGCAAAACGTTCCCACGAATGGCAAAACCTGCCCTCCAGAAGATGGCTCCAGGAACCTACTGGAACTTAGAGTCTTTTACAGGTAGGCTTTATTTTATCATCGAGTGTGCAGGAATATTTCTTTGGTTGGAAATGCATAGTTTGTCTCCAATTAAAATACATTTATCATACATTTTATCAACACTGTTGTGTTATTAAACATAGAGTGGAAAAATCCACACAGTATTTTACTACAGTGGGGTAGTACTACAGAGTCGTCCATGTGATAATCTGGTAAGATCTTCACTCTTTTGCCTTGGTCCTGACCTTTAGGGTATTCTTTAATGCTTGGAGGTTAATGTCAGGAGGTCAATATGGGTGATCCTTTCCCTCGTGTCCTTGAGGGACATGTGAGTGCCCTGTCTTCCATCAGTGGATCTGGGTTGGTGACAGATTGACAAATTAATGTCTTGCTGGCTGAAGAGGCAACTGTACGTACTGGCTGAGATTTCATTACTCTTCGCATTGAAATGTTAGAAAATATGTAAACAGAAATAACTGACTTTGGCATGACTTGTTTATTGTTCCAACAGGTGATTCTCTGAACTCCTACAGTTATTCTTCTGTGGCCTCTCAAAATATTCTTTTGCCATATCTTAGTGGTTCCTTCTCTTGCCCTGGGTCGACGTCTAATACATCAGGCAACTTTTGGAATCTTTTTGGAGCTGACAATTCAACTCTCCCCACTGTGGTTCGGAATCCTAACAAAGCCATCCTTACAATAGATGGTCTGACTACAGAGGTATTAGATGAACCCTTAATTGTTGATTCTTTATTACACAATTGCCTTTTCATATTACCTTTTTTCCTGTAATAAATTTCTCAGATTATTTGTAATAAATCACCACAGCAAACATGTAGCTAAACTATTTTATTGAGTTAAACCTGATATGCAACATTCTATATTCCAGCTAGTTCTCATATACTTATCTCACATATTCCGTTATTGTGCAGATCTAACAGGAGATGTTTGCTGGAATATACCAAGTCTGAGTAAATGACACTCTGCTGAAATACTGTAAAACTTTTAATGCCACTTTAATGCCTTGAATGATATACATGTCTCCCAGTAACACCATTATTCTGGTTCTTTAAAGAAAATCAATATAGAAAACATATCTTCCACACTCCTTTTATTGACCAAGTAGAATATTCATTCTAAGAGTAAACAACCTGATTGTATCCATTCCTTGTGAAGCGTTGGCATTTTTTGGCAGATATTAAAAAAAAATACATTTTCAGTGTGCAGATGTAATTTATTCTTCTTCATGCATAACAGATATTGGTAGCCAATGACATGGCTTGTAAGCTGCTTTGTTATAGTAGCAAAGAGCTGATTGGTCAGAAGTTATCTTCACTCTTATCAAAGTCCAACCAAGTGCTGGAAGAGGCGCTGTATGAAGACCATCCAGAAATTGATGGACAATTTGTGACTGTCTCTGGAAAAGTGGTATGTGGTTTAATAAATATGTTAATTCGATGTGCCAACTTGCATCTTCACTCCCAACTCCATAATTTCTAGAGTGGTGTTGACAGTAATAAATTTGCTTCACTGTTAGCCATTAAAGAAGCTTTGCTATAAACTATTTCAGAAGAAGGGCTGTTTGAATAGAACCTTGGATAATATTAAGAGCTGTGATTTGTGAACAGGAGAATTAATTTGTGTTAAGTCTCTACATTCAACACGATCAAAGCCTCGCACGAGCAAAGGATTGCAAGGGATATGATCAGGCCTTAACATGTGTGATTTCCACAAACTGAGCACTGCACTTGATGGGACTTTCATGTAATAAACTTCATAATTACAATTGAGGGTCGAGAAAACGGGAATGAATTCTTTATTGAACAGAGTCCAGTATTTTAATAACAAACTACTTTCTATTAATTGTCCAGTCTAATGTGGGAGGGATGGAGATTAGTTATGGTGAAGAATAATATCAATTTGAGCTGATGTTGAGAATTTATTAACTAAGTGTTGGAATGGAATTAATATTTTCCACTGCTGAAGAGAATCTAAACTGGAGAGTTAAAAAATGATAACATTAGCCAGTAAATTACCATAACTAAACTGCATCACAACAATAGTTATCCTTTTCTCATTGTGGCTTGTGTTCATGAATCCAGATTGACATTATTGGCAAGGATGGAGTGGAGATTCCAGTGTCAGTCTGGATGAAACGCATGACCGGTGAAGAGAGGCAGTGTTGTGTTGTGGTGATGGAACCTGTAGAGCGACTTACTGCCTCTGTCACATTCACAGACAAGGTAAGTTCTCAACTTAGTTTCAATAAACATTGGCTGCCTGGTTGTAGTGTGCCACAGAATGCAGCAAGATAGTTCAACAACAACTTGCATTTATAAACTACCTCTGAATTAGAGAAGCACCCCAAGATAAATCCAACAGCTCATAAATGCTGTGCTTATCTGTCAAATGCAAACTAGAAGAACAACAACACCTCATTCTGCTCGGGTAGCTTGCAATCCAATGATATGAATATTGAATTTTCACATTTCCAGTAACCCACTCCCACACTGTTCTTTACCCACTCCCACCAGTCCACCCTGTTCTCTTTCCTTTTATTCACCTTTTCCATCCATCCCTCCTCTCCCACCTGGTTTCATTTGCCCATCTTTTCCCTCCTCATTTGTTTCCAGCCATCACCTGCCAACTCCTGTCCCATCCCACCCACAACACTTGTATATACTGGTCATCTTTCCTGTTTTCCGATCCCAGTCCTAATGCAAGGTCTGGACCTGAAATGTCAACAAATTCCTTTTTCCTCCAAAGCTGCTGCTTGACTCGCTGAGTTCATTCAAACTCACAGTTTGTGGTTTGCCCCAGATTCCAGCATTTGCAGTATCTTCAGATAAGACAAATTATAGAGATGCAAGAACAATAGGGCTAAAATTGTGGAGAATTTCACTTTCCCCAATATTAATGAATTGTTTTGTTGTGAAAGATGTAAAGGTGAAACTTCTAAACTCCATTCTGGAGAGCCTGTGAGTCGGTATGTAGCGAATTAGATAGCCTAGGACCTTAACAACTGATGCTATAACTGGCAATAATGAAGTGATTAAAGTAAGGTGTGCAAGATGCCACAATTAGAGAAGCTGTGGAAATGATTACTAGTAATGACAGTGAATTTATTTGGGCCATTAGGTCAGTGTTTCCTTGGTGGCATGAAATCTGATCAACCCCATTTATTTTCTTATTTTCTTGTACCAGACAGGCTCTCTCATGTGCCCATCAACTCCCTTTAGATTCTTTTTTGCCTTTGATATACCATTCACGGCAGCCAATTAGCATATCATAACTTCAGATTACTCCATGCATATCTTGGAATGTGTAGGGAAGCAGATGACCCTGTGGAAATAAATGATGCAAAAAAAAAAGAACGTACAAACACAGCACGAGAAGTATCTGAGGTCCAACTTGGTCTCTATATCTGTCTGGTACCACTGCAAACTGATGTGCCACTGCACTGTCACATATTTTGGGGGCTTGAGGAGGCTACTGAGCATAGATATGAAGTCAGTAATAGTTTAAAATGTATAAGAATTTTATATTTAAGATATTGCTCAAACATAAAAATGTGTTTAATACAACATATTTTAGTTAAAATTATTGAAATAACTTTGGATTAGAACGAACTGGAAGAGTCGAGGCACTACTTTTTAAATTTTAATGATCTTTAAAAGGATATCTGTTGTACTTACATGGCTAAAATGACAAAGGAGTGGAAAATTAATCTTCCTTATAAACTGCACTTGGATGCTTAACCTCTGTTTCATCTGTGGATTCCCCAACTCTCCTATCATCTGTAAAACCTCCACCACACCTACATGTAATTCTACTGTGTTCACTAGAAAATTTATTATATTACTGTGTAACATCTTAAAAGTGGATAAAAATGAATTATTGATAAGAAAGTAGACTGGAAAATCTGCTAGTCTCAAATATGCTGGATTAATGGAGTTTTGCTGGATTTTTCTCACTTTTTGCAAGATATTTTGGTGTATGCTAATTGGCTGCAGTGGTGGTCTTCAAAACTGGCTGCACAAAATAATTCAGAAAATGTAGGAGAAGCAATTGTAGATGACAGATTTCAAGCATCCGCAGTAATTTGGTTTTGTACACATAATTTATTGGTTATAAGGCTGACGCAACCTGAAAATGTGATTGTGATGTATAAATATTAGGTTTCTTTCTTCCTAATTATCCTTCAATTTTGTTATGATTACTTTATCCCTAATTTGCAATTCTTTAGTAAATTTCCAGCTATCGTTCTAAATTCTGATAATCTGCTATTTTGAAATCTGCATGGTTTAGTATCTGGCTCACCAGAGCTCTCGTTTCCATGTTCCACTTAAACTCACCGTAACCCTTAATTCCCATACACCTGAAAACAGGTTCACTGGCAAATTTATTGTAGTACTTTATGCCATCCAAAAGAAAACTAAATTTAAAGCTTGACACAAAATGCTGGAGTAACTTAGCGGGACAGGCAACTTCTCTGGAGAAGAGGTTTTGGGTCGTGACCTAAAGTGTGTTTGTGTCTGTATGTGTCCTAATGTTTGCAAAATCTGCAGGCCTGGCACCATTAAAAGCCCCAGAGTTCTGGATTTTGTTAGGTTCACAGTTTTATAGTTTGTGAATGCCAAAATGCAACATTGTGCATTAATTTTGGGATTATTTAGCAGTAAAATTAATGTTCTTTTCTTTAGGGAAGAATTTTATCATGTGACAAGCCATTTGCCTATCTCCATGGTTATGCATCTGAAGAGGAGGTTGTTGGCTTTTCAATAACTGATGTCATTCCTTCGGTAAAGATACCCTCGTCTTGTAAGAAGATACCAAAGGTTTGAAACTATTGAATGTGAATGTAGTGAAATGAGATTGCTGATCAGGCTGAGATGTGCTGTAAGAAAACCCTCAGAAATATACATATTGTATAATGATGTGCATCAGATTATTATCCCACATTTGTCATCTTGAACTGATTTTTTTTTTAGGCTGTAGATGCTAAAAGATCTGACCTTACTGTTCACACTGGTAATTTCCCACCTTATTTCTTTTCTTTTCCTATTATAGAAATGCCCAATAAGCTTTCAGTTTTTTTTTTGTCCCTTTGCTTCTAATTGAGCTATCTTTTCCCTCCTGCTGCTTATAAACAGATCTACCATTGAAAATGGCATCTACCATTGAAAATGGTTTATTTGAACTAAAATGAGTGATCATAAATTGTTTTACTTTAACTTTTCATTTTTCAAGAATGGTTATCTTTAAGTATTTTGTTGTGGTTACTCTTAAAGATGTTTCGGATGAAGGTGTTGCAGGATGAAGATGGGTTGCAAAAGGTGATTTTAGGCAGGATTACCTCAGTAATAGTCCAATCAATTTAAAGGGAATTTCAGAATAGAGTAAACCCTTGTTTTAATGGACATCTTTATAAAAGGTTTCGGTTGTAGCGGACAGACCCTCCAGTGGCTGCCGATGCCACCCATGCTCGTGCCGTCGCCCTAGCTACTCGCGCCAACCCCGGTTCACGCTGCTTCCAGGCCAGACCTACTGTTGCCACCCCTGGCCCACACACCTTGCTCGGCTGTCACCACCACTGCCGAACCTTGCCTGCACTCCGGCTGCCCATGGTCCACGCGACCTTTGTCTCTGTTGATCCTCACTTCTCCCTAGACTGCCAACGGGCTGAGCTTGCCTGGATTTTGCACCAGAATTTAGGTAGGTCTGCCAGTTTGTCTCAGAATATAGAGAAACGTTTTGTTTATCAGTACAATTAAATATGGCAATACCAAATTAAGTCTGAGGGATACTTTCTTTTATCACTTAATTGATGGATATTTCATAACAATCCTCAATATTAGGGAAAATATTGTAATATTCAATGTGGTGTCAATTATGGAAAAGCAGCAAGACTTGTAGGCACAGGTGGTTTGGAAAGAGATGAATTGCTGGATGATTTGTTCATTTTCTAGTGTATCTCTTTCAGAATTTGAAAATTCAGCGAGCGGTCGGCAGAGCAAAAGGTGGCAGCACTTTCCCTCTCAGTATTAAACTCAGCCTTAAAATCCCGGAGAATTACAGCACCGGGGTGCAGAATTATATTCATGCTGCAGGTATAGTAGAATGTTGCCTGGGTTTCAGCAACTAAGTTACAGAGAAAGGTTGAACAAGTTAGGTCTTTATTCTTTGGAGCGCAGAAGGTTAAGAGGGGACTTGATAGAGGTCTTTAAAATTATGAGCGGGTTAGACAGAGTGGACGTGGATAAGCTTTTCCCATTGAGAGTAGGGAAGATTCAAACAAGGGGACATGACTTGAGAATTAAGGGACAGAAGTTTAGGGGGAACATTAGGGGGAACTTCTTTACTCAGAGAGTGGTAGCTGTGTGGAATGAGCTTCCAGTGGAAGTGGTGGAGGCAGGTTCGATGTTATCCTTTAAAAATAGATTGGATGGGTATATGGACGGGAAAGGAATGGAGGGTTATGGTCTGAGTGCAGGTAGATGGGACTCGGAGGAAGTATTTATTTTTAATTTAAAAAAAAAAAATTTAAAAAAATGTTCGGCACGGACTTGAAGGGCCGAGATGGCCTGTTTCCGTGCTTTTATGGTTATATGGTTATAGTATAAAAAAGCTTTTTTGAGGGGTGAGGGAGGGGGCGGGGAAGAATGAAACAGGTAGAATGAAATGATTGGATGAGTAAGTCATTGGGTGCCGTGCTGCATTGCAGTTTATTTGCTATGGAAGTGGCTTTGCATTTTGGGGATGAAGAAACATTGATTTTATTTCTGAGGCTGCACTGTAGAATGTGTCAATAAACAAGGAGCGAAGACACTTAATCTGAAACGAAGCCAAAAACAGCAGGTCACAGTATCGATAGAGCAAAGTAGAAAGACGAGATTAATTTTCCTCTTAGAGTTCTGCAAATATTGCTACATTTTAAGAAACACAGCTTTCAACAATGTCAAATGTAGTAATATAAATTGTACCTTCCGAAATAATTTCTTCATTCAAATGTTCCTTTCTTGTTTGTATGGGCAGTCCCCAGGTTACAAAAGGGTCAGATTCATGAGAACTGTTTATAACCTACATTTTTCAGTAATTAGAAATTCACAAAAACAGTGTGGAAGAGAATCACAGATATGGCTGTGATGGGAGAGGGAGCAAGTGTGGGGAGAGCGGTTGCCAGCCAGCCTCACTTAGTGAGTAAGTCTGTTTAGTGCTCCCAGCTATGCTCACCTCAGTCCAGCAAATGGGAAAATGGGCCTATATTTTACTATATGATTCTAAATTATATGACTTGTATGTAGTTAGATAAGTACTAAGCATATACATACTTAAGGTTGCTGAAAGGAAGAAATTGTAGGGATTGTAGCATTGTAGGGCACCAATTCCAGAGACAAAGTCCAATGTCTGCAATGGGGTAGGGATAAATCAGATTTTGATTTTTTTGGAAGGACTGTTCAGAAGCCTGACACCCGAGGGGAAGAAGCTGTGCCTGAGTTTGGTGTTGCACGCTTTCAAGCTTCTGCATCGTTCCTTATGGTAGCAGGGAACTATGGACTAGGACCCCAAGATCCCTCTTAGATTAATGGTGTTAAGAATCCTGCCATTTGCTGTACATTTTTCCCTCAAATTCTACCTCACACTTGCTCGGATTAAACTCCATCTGCCATTTCTCAGTCATATCAATAGGTGATCTATATCCTGCTGAATCCTTAAACAGGGATGTCCAAAGACGTGTAGGTTAATTGGGTTCCTTAAATTGTCCTTAGTGTAAAAGGTAGAACTAGTTTAGTTAGTTTATTCATGTATTTAGTTAATGAATGGGTGATCATTGGTCGGCTTGGACTCAGTGGGCCAAAAGGCCTGTTTCCACACTGTATCTCTAAACTAAACAACCTTCTTCACTACTTGCACTGACACTCTATCTGTTCATTTCATAATGGTATCACTTTTTTTCTGTTTCGTGATGTTTTAAAAATGTATAATCCATAGAGTCATACAGTATGGAAACAGGCCCATCTGCACAACTTGCCCTTGCCAAACAAGATGCCCATCTACGTTAGTCCCACCTGCCTGCTTTTGGCCTAGAAAACTTTTTAAATCTTCCTTTCAATCTTTGTGATTTTGATGAAATTAGTTTTGGAACAGAGCTGCTGAGCTGTGCAGTCAACTTTTTCAAATGGAACTGAGAGGGAAATATTTTATCCTTCAGTATCTCCCTTCACATTCTTTATAATCACAATCTGTCCTTAAAACGTTTTGGTAGCAGAAAGCCAAGTTTTTTTTTTCTATGAGTACTGGGTTTTCTAACACTAATTTAATGAGTCGGAAGTTATGGGGAGAAGGCAGGAGAATGGGGTTAGGAGGGAGAGATAAATCAGCCATGATTGAATGGCGGAGTAGACTTGGTGGGCCGAATGGCCTTATTTTACTCTTATTATGACCTTAGTCCTCTATACTTTTCAATCATACGTGATTTTTTGATGCAGATGTACTTTGTTTTTAAGATCGCCTTTATCTTTATTCTCAGCTGATTCCCAGGATGATATAAATCAAGCAATCTCAGACATGGACCTGGTTTTCTCAGGAATTTTGTGGGTTTTTACTACTATCAGTGGCCTGATCACTCTTCTGCCAGATGGTGCTATACACAGTTTGAATAATAACTTTGCTCTCATGTTGTTTGGCTATGAGAAAACAGAGTTGTTGGGCAAGGTAAGATGCTGAAAGGCTTAGTGAGCCACTCAACCTATTATGCTTATGCTTCCTAGGCGATCTACTCTAGAACTCTTAGAACATTCCAACAACACTTTCATTTGTATAAAACTTTAAAGAAGTGCAAGTGTCCCAAGACCTTACACGCACACACACACACACACACATACACACACACACTGATGTCATTTCAAAGAGATATGAGGATAGAAGAAAAAATGCAACATCTTTGAACAAGTGTCTTAAGAAAAGAGAGGAAAGGAAGGAATTACTGACTGTAAAGCCTGTTTGGATGGCCTCAAGTTTATGGGGAATAGAATGAGGGAAGTAACTTGCGTACGGATGAACAGGTGTTAGAAATATCCATACCTAATACTGCAATATAATACTGAATAATAATATGAAACAGAACATTTCAATACAGGAAAATTCAAACAAATTTATATCCTGGATTTTTATAAATGAAACACAGCCACGGAGTAATTTCTGGGTGATGTTTTTCAATGAATACAACGTTTGTTAGTGAAGATACAAGAATATGTCCAATGGTAAACGTCCACAATATTAACAGTTTAAAATCTATACATCTGCTGACATGGGAACAATCACCTATTGAACATGAAGATAACTAACTTATCTTTCAGGTCACAACTCAAATGTCATTTTTAAACCAACTTAAACAGCAAGATTTCCTCATCAGTAATCTCCAGGCCAACCTCGGAAATGTAATTGGAAGAGAAGATGCACTCTAACAAAGTACATGCAAAGGAATGCAGAGATGTCAAATTCTGAAGCTATAAGAACATAAGTGAAATTAGTGAGTAGAAAATGTGCAATATACAGAGGAATAGCATGGCAAAAATAATCAGTAAGAAAGGCCCAAATCTGTCTCTTGAAATGGGGACAAAGCAAACCTTAGTCATAGAGTCATTGCCTACTGGCTTTCTAACCCATCCAGAGTTTTGTGTTCAAAATAGATTCAAAGTGCTTAATGTTATAACTTCTTGCTTAGCACTGCTGATTGACTTAGGTTATTTTTATTTACACATAGTTTATCTTTTTTTTTCATGCCTGCAGATGTATGGGTTTTAACTGTTAATGTTGTGGAAGATTTTTTGTTGTTGGATATATTGTATCTTCACTATAATAAACAAACAGTTTGGTAGAACGTCATCAAGAAATTACTTGGTAGCCCTTTTAAAAATAATTCCAGCGAATAAATCTGTTCTAGTGTTCCTGCAATGACATTTTTGGCCTTGCAGTATTAGCTGCATACTGAAGAAAACGTTATTTAAAAAAAATCTGTATTGTAAATCCAAAATATGTTTTTACTATTAAAAAAGTACATAATAAATATTAAATAATGTTAACTTGGTGAAATCAAGTTTTGGTTTGTGTCGTTCTGAGATGCAAGCATCTTTTTTTTAGAATATTACATTTTTAATTCCTGGTTTCTATGACTACATGGACCCAATTGATGATGGATTTCTACCATTATCTCCTCTGGAAGATGAAGCTGATGAAGTAGAAGTATGTCGTAATGGTGAGGCAAGTGTAGGAGGGTGCTATAGTTACACAGCACTGTCTGACATTATGCCAGGTAAATTGAAAATTGCAATCAGAATTCTTTATTTGCTTTTGCTTCTGCCTAGTTTAAATAGTGTGAGCTATTGCTGTGCTCCTGCTTTGCTGCTGTAATTAGTGTACTAGTTGCAATACTAACTAGATATGGGAGTGAGAAGGCACCAACAATAATGATATAAATTGTTTCTTTAAAATTAATAAGATGATGTCAACATTTCTATATTGCAGTCAAAATTAATGAATGCATTTGGTTCTTTTGAATGATTTTAAGTAAACTGTTTGCAAAGTCTCCTCCATAAACTGTTGTTAGACTCAAAGCCAACAACTATCACGACATCTGTTGTCTGAATAGATTATAGATATTAACTTGAGTGAGCCATGTTAATTCTGTTTTGTTAAAGTAATGGACATTATATAATGTGGGTTCAGATTTGTATATGTTTACAAGTTAGTAAAGGAATTTAAAATGTTTTCTATGTTCTGAGTAGTTGCTGTTGCCAGAACCTTCCATATATTGGTGTTATTTCCATTGTAGGTTGTATGCAAGTTGTAGAAGGATCTGTAACGTGTAATCTTCTTGTTTTTTTACCATGAATTGTGTCATGAAATTCTATTTTGATTATTTGGAGAATGGCATTTTGGCTGTGTTCAGAATTGTATTCCATGATTGTAACATTTGTTTCTGTAAAAGCCCAAAGAGAACCTTGATTGTAGTTAATTAACATGATATTTTGTAGAGAGTGCAAAATATGGTTCATTATTTACATTGAATCAGCTATTTAAAACATTGGTTTGAGCCACAGTTTTCAAGAATTGTGACTTTTCTTTTGATTAATAGAAAAAAGACAGTAAAATTAATTATTAGGATTACCTCTATTGCTCGATATTACTTCAATCATATTTTAAACTACTTGAAACTATTTTGGCATGCATTGTATTTTATTGAGCATCTTAAATCATTAAAAATTCCTTCCTTGCTATATTATAAATACATTGGTATCTAGTAAGGTTATTTTATATGGACAAATACAGGGGTAAATAGGAATATTTTAAAGATCTGACCCAGTCTAATCTGACGTGCTGTAATGCAAAACAGCAATAGTTGCATTTTTTTTAGTGATTCAATGCCCCTGAGGAAATAATTAACTCTAAAAGAAGTAGCTACTCTGCTGTTAATTAATGGGTGGTATAGCATTAAATAGACACGATGGAAATTATGAGTTGAGAATATGTTTAAAGCTTGTCATGTTTTGTGGTGCAAAATACTACCGGATTTCTTTGAAAGATTCTAATGGTCAGGTGGTTTGAATCTGGTCAGTGCTGAAACTTGCTTTGGTCAGATTTCACTACAGGAATCGAAAGAGCAGCAGGGAAGTGCTTCTAGAATTAAAATCATTATCTGACTACAGAAATCACTTGGTGCCTTTTTTTCACACAAGAATCTTGAATAGAGAAGATGTATTGTTTTGGATTTTAAATAATAAAAATGCTATTGGTGGTGCCTTTCATTGGTGTAGGTTCATATTTATTGCCTATTTAATACAGTGAGAGCAAGTGAGAATCTGTACTATGAAGAAATTGGGGATCTGAGATAAAACTGTATATACAATTGACAGCATAAAATCTTGCTCACATTGTTTTCAATAGGAGAATCATATCTATTGTAGTTGTTAATACATCAGAATGCTTTTGCTCCTTTATAAACTTGTGTTCTCTTTTTCTCTTTGTGGTGCTTCTTTTGTTCTGTTTCTTTGGGTTATGTGTATATTTAGAAGACCGGGATTATGCAGGTAGCATCAACCCGTTTTGCAATATCATCAAGATGTCTAATAAGCTCCCTGCCTTATCTGACACAACAAAGAAAGGTACAGTGCACAGAATAGGGTTGGGGAGGAGTATAAGGGACCATTTTATGCTGGGGTAAAATTAGATGTGCTACATAAATTTCTGGATTCAGGTTTTGTATTAATGTCTGAACATTTTATTTTAGATTAGAATTGAATGCATTAGAAATATATTAAAACCTTGCTACAGTGTATGTTGCCTCGATCTTCCAAAAATGTACATTTTTCAACCATGACTTGTGCACCTATTTCTCAATGGAAATGTTTCAAGCCCATTCCTGAGCAAAGCCTAGGAAAAGCATTTGGTACAGTTCTGAAGGAATGCCAAACTGTTGTTTTGGATGAGACGATAAACTGCAGCCTTATCAGGCATCCTGAGAAACATCTGTTATTTCCATTGATTTTATCCTTTTGAAGACATTACTATTCCTCTGAATCTTCCTCACAATTTGTCATGCAGATAGAATGAATGATTTCTGTGAAAGCTTACAACGTTTATTATACATGGCACACATTTCTATGCCATTCCATAAAAATAATGTAACACTTAATGAAAGAAGTCATCCTGGAGATGAGAAATGCAATACCTGAATGTTTACTTGTTGGTAGTAGTGTCTCCTTTCAATTTCTTTAATGCTGCACAGAAAATTATTTTACTGCTGTCTCTCAGGAACAACACAATTTTCTGATAAGCATTGTTAGAAAAATGACATAAAATTAACAATAATCATGACTAGATATTTTATTTTGCACCAGTTAACAAAGAAAATATGAAATATCTATGATTGCACTGCCTTTTAAAGAATATTTGCACATCATAACAAGAAAAATACTTGGGATATATCAGGACTTGGCTTTGGAACATTTATATAAGGAATAATCATTTTGTGTGGTGTTAACCTAGAATTATAATTTTAGTGCTTACAATGTGATTTCTAATGTAGATCCAAGCATGTTGGTTGCTGGAAATAGAGCTCTTGTACAACAGGCAAAAGATTGTGGTATAGGATCAAGTGTCCCAATATTTACCGGAACCAGTTCAAGGTTAAATAGTAACTGCAGCCTTCCTTCCACCATGTCATCTCCAAAAGTCACCTCGACTCCTTTCAGCAGGTAAAAAGATTTAATCCGTAACCAAAGTCTCTCTAGAAACCAAGATTGTGAAATTCTAATGCCATTTTTGGAGTTAGCTTAATACAGTCAACTATGTATAATTCAATGTTGGTCATAAGCTGCTGAATTAATTTGATCCTCTTCAATTGGAGACATTTGTGAAGTATTTCAATATCTTTATAATTTCTGTAGCATAGAGTAGAACGGAGAGAAAGGAAATGAATTCACAATGATCATGTGAAGTGAGGACTTGGGTGTTAGATTTGCCAACTAGTGTGACAACCATGGCATGGAGTCTGGATAGAGAAGAGTTTCCTCTATGCTGTTGTGAAATATCTTGGCAATTCCAATCTGTGAAACAAAAAATGTGCATTTTCAAAAGTTCAGAAAAGAGTGACCAAGAAATTAAACTGATGAATTTGTTAAGGAAAAGTCTGTGGAAGGACAATCTGCCCCCTTCTGAACTTATGAAATCTGATGCACTGTAGTACTGATACTTGTTCTGGTTGAATAATATTAAGAAGCTTTTAGTAAATTGAAATGAGTACACTGAATAGATTGTCAATATGTTGAGTTATTCATCAGTTAGCATATTTTCAAAAATATTATAGAGTTGAAGTGTTCGAAAGGTAAATCTGTATACATTGTTGATCAAACATTCCACTTTTATTTGGATCAGCTATTGTTAGCAGTGTAGATTATAATTTGCTAAGATTTTGCAAGGTTACTGGATTCAAAGATGAATTTTAGAGCTTTATGCTCTCAGAAGTTTTGTAGTTATTATGAAATCAAATGTAATATGCTCTTGGAAAGGAATGCTCTTTACCAAGTTTAATACATTTCACTTTACAGTGCACAATGATGTAGTGTCATACAGCATGGAAAGTTGGCCCTTTAGCCCAAATCCATGCCAACCAAGTTGCCCTCTAACATTTTGTGGCATGAATGTGTATTTATCAGTTTGTATGAGTTGTTAATGATACCAAAGCTTCAATCCAACTGCTGGGTATGGATACATTCCTAGTTTGTAGAAGGGTAAACTTTAACTGACCCTATGCAACACAGTTTCTGGTCAGATTAGGCAACTGACTTTGTAACATTTAGTAAAATTATGAGAGAAGAATGTAATTGTCAAATGTTACAATTTCAATCTTAAGATTATGTTACTGTTCTATATCATACATGTATCATGCTTTATCATTTCAGACCAGGGAGTGATAACACAAATGAAATGGTTGTCCAAGCGAAACAACTTCAGCCTGTGAAGGAGAGCAGTAATTCCTTGCGACTTTTGGAAAGTGCTGCCACCAAAAATCTCTTGTCACCATCCATCACTGCTGTTGGTTCGAAACGGACTGATGGTTGTTCATCTCAATTTGAAGAAATAAATCCAGAGAACACTGAAGAACATTTGGTTCCAAAGGACTCAACTGTGGCACTGTGCTCTGCTGGTGGGTGCGGATTTTGTTCACTCTCTGCATCATCAGCAGTAGCCTGTCACTGCTGTGAAGGAATGGGTACATTACCATGCTCATCAAATCTAAACCCACTTTTGTCCATGTGTGGTCACCAAACCAGTTTGTCAGGAGATGTAGTAACCTGTTCAGATCAAAATGGTGATGGCATGCAACATCGTGGCAAGATCTGTGATTCCCCAGGGACCCCTACCCTGGATGAAAACGTGCCTGGAAATGGGACTTGTACCAGAATTCTCGTGAAACCCGAGGAAGATAAAGTTGTGTATCATAATTATCTTGGTGGCCAATCTAATGAAGTAGGTATAGCAAATGAAACTTGGTGGCAACAAGTCTCCTATGAATTTAGTCTTCCATCTGAAAACCACAAAGAACAAAACAATGTCTACAAAGAAAGTCATGAAGTGATTTATTCTGCCAGGTTAAGTGGTCAAATAAATCTATCTGCAAGCCAACACCAGCAGTGTGACACAAAGATTGAAAACCAGCCAGAGGCTGATGTAAATTCAATTCTGTATGGTCTTAAGGATCTGGAGCTCAGTAGCGATTCAGAACTTATTTCTGTAGATCAGTCTGGCACTTCTTGCACAACCTCAGAGCTTCTCAGGACTCCATCACCTTATGTGATTGATTCAGACCTTGAATCAGAATCTGAACAAAGTAAGATAGCTGCTGTGAAAGAAATTAATACCTCTACTTGCAGTTACCAAAGTACAGAAATAACCAGCCACTGTGTAGGAACACCAGAACAATTCTCTGTTTGTCCAAGGATCACTGATATTCTGTCTGAAGGATTCATTTACAGCAAGGGTCATCTGCGTAATAGTGAAATAAGTGCCAGTGAACACTCAGTGCGGCAGAGTCCTTGTCTGGAAATTATGGGAAGTAAGGATGAACTGGAAGGACATGCTACATCAACACCAAAATCCCATAAATACTTGAGCACAGATACTTCTTTAAGGCCCAATTGTGAAATTAATGAGGGGATCTATACTGGTAACTGCTATCACAGGGATGGTTCCAGACTATGTAAGTAATTTTAAAGTAATACAGTACATAGCTAAAATGAAAATGAAAGTGTTTTTTTGCATTAGTAGATTTATTGTTTGGTCCCATTGTTAAATTATTGCGATAAATACCAACCCTTGAAATACCATATCCACTCGGGTATTAGAATGCTCTGGTGATATTGTGTTTTTTCTATTTTATTAAATGGGGGAATTATATTGACATGAGAGGTTTGAGCAAAGTTTAGCATCACTTATAAATTGCCATATTACAGTTCCAAGAGACACTAAAGATGCTGGAATCTGGAGGAAAAATCAAAAAATCAACTCTAGGTTAGCATTTGTGGGGGAACGGAATGTCGATGTTTCAGGTTAAGGCCCTGCACCAGGACAGAGGGGGAAGATAGTTGGGATAAATAGGGCAGGGAGTGGGGAGAGTCATGAGGTGACAGGCAAACTGAGGAGGATGCAGGATAACTGGCAGATGGAGCTAAGTGGGGGACCAATGGGGTTCATAAGTAAAAGCAGGTGGCTGATAGATGCAAACATAAGAAAAAGGGCAGATGGAACCAGGTGGGGGAGGAATCTGGTCGATGAAATGTGTGGATAGTATGGAACCAGTAGGGGGAGGGGAATAAAATAGTGATGGGTGTGGTGTATGGGGAAAGCAGAAAAAATGGGAGAGCCAGAAGAAGATTGGAAGGAAAGAGGAATAGGAGCACAGGAGGCAAGGGTTATCTGAAATTGGAAATTTCAATGTTCATACCATTGGGGTGCCGTTTACTTTGGCGGAATATGAGGTGTTCCTCTGGTTTGTATTGGGCCTTATCCTGCCAGTTGAGAAGGCCGGGGAGTTGAGTACAATACAATACAATACAGTACAATTTTATTGTCATTTGAACCTCAAAAGAAGTTCAAACAAAATTTGGTTTCTGCAGTCATACAACAAGAAAAGAACCAAGACACACATTTAGCACAATTTAGACAAACATCCATCACAGTGAATCTCCTCCTCGCTGTGATGAAAGGCAAAGTCTTGTCTCTCCCCTGTGTTCCATTCTTCTCCCGATGTTAAAGCCCCTGGCGGGTGATGGCAAGTCCCGGGGGAGGGGAGGGGAAAGGAAAGGATCAGGGTGATTGTGAGAAATGTGTGATTGTTCCAATTATGTTAACATCTGACAAATTAATGCATACCACACTGGATACTGCATTTGAATCTTTCCTAGGTTACTGTGTTGGATATGTACGTTTATGATTGACAAAAGAACAAACTGGAATAAGATGATATTGAGTGAACTTCAAGAATCTGAATGTTATGTGTAATCGCCATCTTTTTGCCCCAGGCATAGTGTTTCAGGTCAAGTGTCTACAGTTGCGAGATGGAGGAAAGTTGTATTGTGTGTGGGTAGTGCGGAATCATACTCAGAGTCGGAGAGAGGCTGGGCTGAAGAATCTTTTAATGTCTACTCTAAACAGCACTTCCCTATCTGCAGCGCACTCTATCAGCTTGGGAGAGGTTAGTCAAGTGAATACAACTGATTTATTTTTATTTTAGTCCATGATACACATCAAGGCTGTTGTGAATGGAGCTTATGAGGAAGTAATGAAACATCACTAAATATTGAAGCTGGTGCAGGTGGTTCTAAAGGCTTCAGGTTCATACAACAGAGTGCTTGTATTGAGCAGTTGTGGATCAGCATGTAGCTGTCACATATGTAACATTATGGTTACAGAATTAAAATTGCTTCATACCTAATTATATATTACCCAAGTTAGACACAAAGTGCTGGAGTAACTCGGTCTGAAGAAGGATTCCGACCCAAAACGTCACCTATTGCCACCCTCTGTATTAAAAACTTGCCATGCGCATCATCTCCTTTACACTTTGCCCCTCTCACCTTCACGATCTGCTGAGCTGGAGTTTCAATCTCTGGAATTATAAACTACAACCTCAATGTGGGGGTTAAGTGTCCCTGTTCTTCGAATCAAGAATACTTTTTAGAGTGTCTGTTTATGTTATAAGGGTGTTGTACTTGAATTGTAGGTTGTTCTTTTTTTTTCAGGTTATAATGGAAACTGCAAAGTTACATGGTTTAACGTATTCAGAAGATTTGGAGATGGCGAAAGCTTTTGAAGGAGAATACTCTGAGTATTATACCACAGTCAGCCCACTAGGGAAGGGAGCTTTTGGTTTTGTGTGGACAGCACATCAAAAAATTAGCAATAAAGAGGTATACACAGAGCTTCATCTCTGACTCGTATACGTAAAGCTCATTTATTTTATTGTTTTCTTCTTTTCAGTCATGCAAAATGAGCATATTCACAACAAGCAGTGGCTGCCTCGCCAACAGTCTGTCTCATCCTTTTCTTCTTTGTTGTTTTTTAGTGTATGTTAAATGTATGTTTTAGTGTTCTTTAGCTTTGTTTTATGTGGGGGGGGGGGGGGCGGTGTTGGGGGAAACTTTAAAAAAATCTCTTACCTTGACGGAGATGCAATTTTTTGTTTTAACGTATTGTAACTCCGTCTGCACTGCGGCCTAACATCGAGGAGCCGGCGGCCTCTTGCTAGGAATCGACCTCGGAGCTCCAACCACGGGAGCCTGCAGACTTAACATTGTGGAGCTCGCAGTCCCTGGTTAGGGACCGACTTCGGGTGCTCCATGCCGCAAGAGCTCCGATCGCGGGGGCTTCGATTGCCGGCTGCGGGAGCTTCGATTGCCCCGACTGCGGATGGTTCGACTGCCCTATCCGCGGGAGAATAAAGAGTGAAGAAGATTCAAATTTATTGCCTTCCATCACAGTGAGGAATGTGGGGAATCCGCTGTGGTGAATGTTTATGTTAACTTTTATGTAGTTGTGTGTCTTGTTGCTTTTTTTCAATATGGCTGTATGGTAAATCGGGTATCACTGTACCTTAATTGGTACACGTGACAATAAAATACCCCTTGAACCCTTAAATGTAAATTTAAATATCAATAATCCTACTGAATAATTTAAAATAATTATGTAATATGCACATATAGGTTTATTTTTCAGAAAATCCAGAGGTTAGTTCATAGTATGATTTAAAAATCTGGATGTGGGAAAAAATAGATTCAGTAGTAATCTTCAGAAATAAAATGGATATTTGCTTCGAAGCGAATAATTTGTAGGGTGATGAAGAAATTTAAATTAATTACCTTTAAAATACCCTGTTTGTTTCTTAATTTCATGAACATTTGATTAGATTAGATGAAAACTTGTCATAGAATCCAGTTAACTTTAGCAACCATGTAGTTCTAATCCATTGTGAACTTTTAAACAGTAGTATTTATTAAGAAATAGATCTGGCCAAATGGATGATTTGTTCTCTTCAAAAATTATGATACATCAACTTGTTAAAGGAGCTGTGGTGTAGTAGCAGTAACTTCCAGATCAAGAAAGTTCCAGAGCTGGTATTTGCTGATTTAATAGATATTAAAGGTTGCTTTACTTTAGAGAACAGCATGGAAATGGGTCCTTCAGCCCATTGAGTCCACGCCGATTGTCAATCACTAATTCAATGTTATCCCACTTTCACACCCACTCCCTATGCATGTGGGTAATTTTACAGAGGCCAATTAACCTGCAAACCTGCACATCTTTGGGATGTGGGAGGAGACCGGAGCACCCGGAGGAAACCCTGGCAATCACAGGTAGAATGTGCAAAATCGACACAGACAACACACAAAGTCAGGATAGAACCCAGGTCTCTGGTACTGTGAGGCAGCAGCTCTAACAGCTGTACCAATGTGCCACATCCCTCAATCCTGTTGCTTAAATGAGCAGGATGTCTTCTCTTGAAGTTCAGTTCTCATCTATTACCTTCCCTCTGGCCAAGCTTGATTGTGCAGATGGTCACTAGAAACTTAAAGCTAAACTCATTTAATTGCCAGTTGTTGTCAAATATCACCCCTCCTTGCACCTTTCGAGATGTTCAGTATCCTGCATCTATCCAAAGGCCTTTCTAATCATATTATATGCCTCTGTTCTTTTGCTTTCCAAATCTAACAGCATCTCCAAGATACAAAGAACATGCCAACAAGACATTTACAGCCCCGTTAGCAACCAGCAATGACTGCTAATTTATTTTAAACTGCTTGGGCATCTTAACGATTGTATGTTACAGGTATGCTTGTTTTGTATCTTCAGGTTGTGGTGAAATTTATTCGTAAGGACAAGATTGTTGAAGACTGTTGGGTTGATGATGCGGACCTGGGCAGAGTAAGTCAGGAGATCGCGATCCTTGCTCGACTCAACCATCCCAACATAATCAAGGTCAGTCACGTTTTTTCCTGTTTCATCCTTTTTATGTTTCACTGTTTTAGCTTGGGTATCTGTGCCAGGTTTATACTGCTGAGCGTCAGAATATAATACTATATAAGGCTAGAGAGGGTTCCTTCTGGTGAAGGGCACTGATCATGTTGCCACATAGCCTACAATCTCTTTCATGACAACAGATAATCTCTTTATGTTCCTGCATGACATGTTGCTCATGGAATTGTCAAATGTTCATAAGCTGTATTACTTTCCCTACTGTGAATGAGTGCTGATATTAATGTTTATTATTGGAAGCTGAGTGTACTTGCATGTTGATCACAGTGTACAAACTTGTTCATTAAATTGAGGATGGGCTAGCCATTTATCAGTTCCTTAATATTGTATTGAGGCATAATTGGAACAAAAAGCATAAGTCTATGGCTCATGGATCTGATAGTTAATTTATCTGTGTTGATTCTTACCAGAATTATTAATAGAGAGCTGCAAATTCAAGTGTGTTATAATCTCTACAGGTACTTGATGTGTTTGAGAACCTGGATTTCTTTCAACTTGTAATGGAGAAACATGGAACTGGTCTGGATCTCTTTGAATTCATTGACCAGCAGCCAGACTTGGATGAGCCCTTATCCAGCTTCATATTTAGACAGGTAATAAGAAAAATATACATTAGATCAATGACCAGTGTTACTATTTTCCTGATGTTTTATGTAATATCTATTAGTACAATATACAATAATGGAGATCACCAATTCTGACATTGTGCTGTCTATTCAGTCTGGAAGTCAAAGGCAACCCTTAGCTACGCGTTGCTTCTCACACATTAATTCTCTCACTCAGACCTCTCTGTCTTTGGCCCCCTGTGTTGTTTCAAAGAAAACCAATCAGTCCATGCATATTATAGCCCTTGGGGCTTAATATTGAATATAACAATTCCAATTAATCACCCTTTTTTAGGTTTATGGGCGTCTCTGTTTGAGCTCTGTTGAGACAAGTGGCACCGAAAATACTCTAGATTTATTGTTCACTTCTCACCCAGATTTAATTTCGGAAGTTTCATCGTATGCTGGAATTAGCGATCATTATATTATCCAAGCAAAACTGCACACAAAGCTTAAAGTTCCTTCAAAGCCACCGCGTAAAATTTCCCTCTGGAGAAAAGTGAACAGCGAGGAATTTAAAGTCTTAGCAAAAAAACTGGGAAAAGATTTCTTCAACCTGCAACCAGATAAAAGATCCGTAAATGACAACTGGGTGTGGCTGAGAAACTCTTTAAATAATATTGTTACAAATCATGTTCCTCAAAAACTCATTAAGGGCCGTATGCGTCCTCCTTGGTTTTCGGCAAAACTGAAACGTCTCTGCAGTAAGAAAGAGAAGTCTTATATCCGTACCAAAAAAAGGGGTACAAAACTGGACTGGGACAATTTTACTAGAATGCAAAAGCAAGTCGATCGTGCTATTAGGAGTGCTCATAGACAACATGTTTCTTCTATTCTTGGGGGAGAGCAACCCAAGGCTTTTTGGAGATATGTGAAATCCAGACGGACAGACAACACAGGTGTCCAGATGCTTAAAGTGAACAACTGTCTGATCACTGAGGACCAGGCGAAAGCAGAAGCTCTTGCAAACCGATTCCAACACGTTTTCACCCGGGAAGATATGGAGCCTTCATCATTTCCAGTTCTACCGCCCAGCCCGTATGCTGATATGCCTGCTATTAAAATTGAGGTTGAAGGTGTCAAGAAGTTATTGCTCAACATCAATACCACAAAAGCAATTGGACCAGATCAGATACAGAATCAAGCCCTCAAGATCGCAGCCGAAGAACTGGCTCCAGTTTTGCAGTTCATTTTCCAACAATCGCTTGACTCAGGTGAAGTTCCGCTGGATTGGAGGAAGGCTAACATCACTCCTCTCTTTAAGAAAGGTTCAACCACCAACCCAGCGAATTATCGTCCTGTTTCATTAACAAGTACTTGCTGCAAATTACTGGAGCATGTAATTGATAGTAATCTGATGCGACACGTGAGCAAACATAATATTCTTGCTGACAACCAACATGCATTTAGGAGGCATAGATCATGTGAGTCTCAGCTTATCCTGACGACAAATGACCTGGCCAAACATCTTGATGGTAATGTCATCACGGATTTAGTAGTGCTGGACTTTTCTAAAGCATTTGATGTCATCCCACACCAGAGACTGCTTCGGAAGCTTGACTTCTATGGTATTCGTTCCAACACGAAACGATGGATTTCCAGTTTCCTGACAAAACGTCTTCAGCGTGTGTGTGTGAACGGAAAGAGCTCCAATTGGCATCCAGTGTTGAGTGGTACACCTCGGGGCACAGTACTTGGCCCACATCTGTTTTTGCTTTACATAAACGACATCCATGAAAAAGTCGCAAGCACGACCAGACTATTCGCTGATGATTGTTTGCTGTGCCGTCCAATTAAGTCAGCTGATGATGAAGATGCTCTCCAAAAGGACCTCGATACAATGGTTGAGTGGTCACACCAATGGGGCATGCAGTTCAACCCTTCCAAATGTGAAACCATGCGTGTCACCAGAAAGAGGAATCCAGGCAAAACATCGTACAATATACTTGGTACCACCCTTGAAGAATCCAAACAAACCAAGTATCTTGGCATCAAATTGCAGAATGATCTGCGTTGGAATGGTCAGACTCATCATGCAACGGTGAAAGCAACAGGTGTCCTAAATTTTCTGAGGCGCAACTTTCATCATTGTTCAACTTCTGTCAAGGAGAAGCTATACTTCACCCTTGTTAGACCTCATTTGGACTACGCAGTTGCAGCATGGGACCCATACACAAATAAAAACATTTCTTCCATCGAACGTGTCCAAAGACAGGCAGCTCGATTTGTTACTAACACCTATGAGAGAGAAGCGAGTGTTACCAAACTTCTGAATTCTCTGGGGTGGAACCCTCTCCAAGACAGACGTGAAGCTCACCGTTTGACCTGTTTTTACAAAATGTTAAATGGTCAGCTCAACATAGATTACAAGACCTACACCAAACCCAAACCAATTAGGAGCAGACGAGGACATTCGATCCAATTTGAGATTCCAGCTACCAAGACAGATGTGTACAGCAATTCATTCTTCCCCCGCACAATTAAAGCATGGAATAATCTTCACCCTACCATAGTTACCCAACCAGATGCAACTAAATTTAAGGTAGCTCTTTCTTCCCAAAAACCCTTTCTGGCTTAAGTCCTCCCTCCACCATCTCCAGTTTAAATTCCATTTGGAATATTTTGGAGGACCAAGAAACCAAGAACCAAGAACCAAGAGACACAATCTGTTTTTTAGGAAATGTTGTCAATGGTTTTTTATTTGTCACGTATGCAACTGCACAGTGAATTTCTTTTTGCATATATTATCCATGCGGGTGCCACCCTGTTTTGGTCCAAAGTCCGATTGGCCGGTGCGCTCGATGTATTGGAGCAGTTTCCGCAAACCGACATCCATCTCCTCACCCGGCCATCTTTGTGTCCCAGGGACACCTCTTGCAGCCAACCTTGAAGGTGATGGAGGCATTACCCTGGTTCGCCCTCATACCGGCCCTTGCTTCTCATTTCCGATGTCTCCAGCTCCCTCCCGGTTAAGCCGACCAACGAGCCTTCAGGTGGGTCCTGCCGTCTGACGAGCCTTCGGATGGGTCCTGCCGTCGGATGAGCCTTTAGGTGGGTTCCCAGTTGCGCCGACTGACGAGGCTTCGGGCGGGCCACAGGAAGACCTCCGCCATGCCAGCACCTCGGGAATGTCATGATCAATTCTAATCGACTATGTCAGGAAATCAGAAGTCGGTTTCAGATGAAGGCTCCGAAGCCAAGGTCCAGAAGTTAAGGTAGACAAAAATGCTGGTGAAACTCAGCCGGTGAGGCAGCATCTATGGAGCGAAGGAATAGGTGACGTTTCAGGTCGAGACCCTTCTTCAAACTGGGTTCAAACAGGAGTTAAGGGATGAGTTTACTCAGTATCATGGTGTTGAAGGCTGAGCTGTAGTCCATGAATAGCATCCTAACGTAGGTGTGCATATTGCCAAGATGATCCACAGTTGAATGTAATGTATTATCCTAGATGAATATAACGTTGGCTTCAACATGGATAAAAGTTATGATTTCAAGAGCCAAGTTAAGAATTATTTCTGACTGTGGATTTCTCCTTTTGCCAAAGAAAGCTCTTTGAAGGCTAATCATCTCAATCCCAGTAAATTACTGTGGAACATCTTCAGACCAGTATTATAAATTAGCTGGCTTCATTCGTGACCTTCAACGCTATCAGAAGTGGGGCTATAGGATGTTGATTGCAGCGTTCAGTTTGATTTGGCATTTTTTGTCATGAAGCAATCTTTGCTTCCTCAGCATTCAGCATGTAAGGCCTGGTTGATAAAAGACGATCAATACTTCCTCCTCAGCGCTAAAGCAAGCACAAATTACACCAAGAGCACAATTCACCTCTGAAGTGCCATTGTCAAAACCTCTCCCTTCAAGCTGGGCTAGGGATGAGGGGTGTTCTCCAGTAGTGCTGTACACCTGTAACTCTCAGAACTGAGTGGTATTGCTGTGTTGATAAAAAGTGGATATTTCAAGGGTGGGGGATGCAATAATGAATTTACTGTGGGAGAAAAGG
Source organism: Malacoraja senta (assembly GCA_038087875.1). Classification (NCBI taxonomy): domain Eukaryota; kingdom Metazoa; phylum Chordata; class Chondrichthyes; order Rajiformes; family Rajidae; genus Malacoraja; species Malacoraja senta. The sequence goes on from CM075984.1 coordinate 29,097,913, forward strand.
CTTAACAATAAAGAGGAGGACATTGGCAAGGTGACAAAGAACAGCTTGAGCGTCATGATCTGTATAAGGCCGGAAGCTGGGAATTTGATGATGAATTTGATGAAGATGGAACAAAGTTATGAAAATCATGTTAGATTTTTTTTTCCATTGGGTAGTTGGTGAACTTTATGGAGTTGTTGAGGAAATTGGTTGGTGTGCCTTGTAATTAGAGAGCAATAGCCTCAACTGAAATTATAACATTAGGTATTGATATTCTGTGATGGAGAAGTTGAAATCTGTCCATTTAAATTTACCTTATTTAAAGAACTGATGTACCTGCCTATTTCATTAATCAAGAGACTACTTCTGGTAGATTCATCTTTGCTGTTTCGAATGTGTGGAGGAGTGTGTGAGACTACTTTTCTAATCATACCCGACAAATTTGTGGCTATCGAAATTGGATTTTGAGAACGTTGTAAAAACCGCCGCTACAAATGTTCTCTGTATAATTTATGTCTTCCTCTCTAATCCTGGTTCCTCAGTAGATACTTGTGCGTTCTCTCCCATATTTTGATCAAATGCATAGTTTTGCCTTTAACGTAGCAAGTATACACTGAGATTTGTGTGGGCCTTTGTATTGCAGATTGTGGCTGCTGTGGATTATCTACACAGTAAGTGCATTCTGCATCGGGATATCAAGGACGAGAACGTGATTATTGACGAGGATTTCACTGTTAAGCTTATTGACTTTGGTTCAGCTGTGAACTTGGAGCCTGGGAAAGTTTTCCGTACATTTTACGGAACAATTGAATACTGCTCTCCAGAGGTACTGATGGGAAACCCGTAAGTATTAAAATATGAAGGAGTTTTAAATTTCCTATTTTGGGGTATAATCCATGATTCCTACTCTTGCCTACAAGATTGCGCTTGTTATAGAAAGGATCTGGCTTGTGATATCCTTTGGTATAGACATTAATGGCTCTCAAAATGGCTCAAATCCCCTTGCCTATGTCCACCTTTAAACTGCCACGCTTGGTCCTGCTTCTCTTTTCCAGCTTTCTTCTCCTGCCCCCCCCCCCCCCCCCCCACATTGAATCAGAACAAGGGAAAATAAACATGCAGGTACAGCAGGCAGTGAAGAGAACTAATGGCATGTTGGCCTTCATAACGAGAGGATTTGAGTATAGGAGTAAAGAGGTCCTTCTGCAGTTGTACAGGGCCCCGGTGACACCACATCTGGAGTATTGTGTGCAGTTTTGGTCTCCTAATTTGAGGAAGGACATCCTTTCTATTGAGGCAGTGCAGCGCAGGTTCATGAAGTTGATCCCCGGGATGGCGGGACTGTCATATGAGGAAATAGAAACATAGAAAATAGGTGCAGGAGGAGGCCATTCGGTCCTTCGAGCCAGCACCGCCATTCATTGTGATCATGGCTGATCGTCCCCTATCAATAACCCGGGCCTGCCTTCTCCCCATAATCCTTGACTCCACTAGCCCCTAGAGCTCTATCTAACTCTTAAATCCATCCAGTGATTTGGCCTCCACTGCCCTCTGTGGCAGGGAATTCCATAAATTCACAACTCTTTGGGTGAAAAAGTTTTTTCTCTCCTCAGTCTTAAATAACCTCCCCTTTATTCTAACACTGTGGCCCCTGGTTCTGGACTCGCCCAACATTGGGAACATTTTTCCTGCATCTAGCTTGTCCAGTCCTTTTATAATTTTATATGTCTCTATAAGATCCCCCCTCATCCTTCTAAACTCCAGTGAATACAAGCCTAGTCTTTTCAATCTTTCCTCATATGACAGTCCCGCCATCCCAGGGATCAATCTCGTGAACCTATGCTGCACTGCCTCAATCACAAGGATGTCCTTCCTCAAATTAGGAGACCAAAACTGCACACAATACTCGAGATGTGGTCTCACCAGAGCCCTATACAACTGCAGAAGAACCTCTTTACTCCTATACTGAAATCCTCTTGTTATGAAGGCCAACATTCCATTAGCTTTCTTCACTGCCTGCTGTACCTGCACGCCAACTTTCAGTGACCGGTGTACAAGGACACCCAGGTCTCGCTGTACCTCCCCCCTTACCTAACCTAACCCCATTGAGATAATAATCTGCCCTCTTGTTTTTGCCGCCAAAGTGGATAACCTCATATTAATCTATATTATACTGCATCTGCCACGCATCTGCCCACTGACTCAACCCATCCAGGTCACCCTGCAACCTTTTTAACATCCTCTTCACAGTTCACACTGCCACCCAGCTTTGTGTCGTCCACAAACTTGCTAGTGTTGCTCCTAATTCCCTCTTCCAAATCATTAATATATATGGTAAACAGTTGCGGCCCCAACACCGAGCCTTGCGGCACTCCACTCGCCACTGCCTGCCATTCTGAAAAGGACCCATTCACTCCTACTCTTTGCTTCCGGTCTGCCAACCAATTTTCTATACATGTCAACACCCTGCCCCCAATACCATGTGCTCTAATTTTAGTCACCAGTCTCCCGTACGGGACCTTATCAAAGGCTTTCTGAAAGTCTAGATACACTACATCCACTGGCACCCCTTCATCCATTTTACTTGTCACATCCTCAAAAAATTCCAGAAGATTAGTCAAGCATGATTTCCCTTTCATAAATCCATGTTGACTTGGACTAATCCTTTTACCGCTATCCAAATGCCCCATTATTACCTCTTTAATAATTGACTCCAGCATCTTTCCCACCACCGAAGTCAGGCTAACTGGTCTAATTTGTTTCCTCTCTCGCTCTTTCTTTGAAAAGTGGGAAAGACTGGGCTTGTATTCAATGGAATTTAGAAGGATGAGAGGCGATCTTATAGAAACTTATAAAAGGACTGGACAAGCTAGATGCAGGAAAAATGTTCCCAATGTTGGGGAAGTCCAGAACCAGGGGCCACAGTCTAAGAATAAAGGGGAGGCCATTTAAAACTGAGATGAGAAAAAACTTTTTTACCCAGAGCTGTGAATTTGTGGAATTCTCTGCTGCAGAAGGCAGTAGAGGCCAATTCACTGGATGAATTTAAAAGTGAGTTAGATAGAGCTCCAGGGTCTAGCGGAATCAAGAGATTTGGGGAGAATGCAGGCACGAGTTACTGATTGTGGATGATCAGCCATGATCACAATGAATGGCGGTGCAGGCTCGAAGAGCCAAATGGCCTCCTCCTGCACCTATTTTCTATGTTTCTAAGTGTCTCGACCTGAAATGACACCTTTTAGTTTAGAGATACAAAAAAAATAAACTGAAATGTGACCTATCCATGTTCTCCAGAAATGTTGCCTGTCCTAGACACACAATTCTGAAGTAGCTCAGCGGGTCCGGCAGCATCTCTGGCGAAAAGCAATAGATGATATTTGGGTCGATTGGAAACCTTTGAACTAACTTTAATCTGACTTTACTGGACTTTATTTTGCACAAAACGTTATTCCCTTTATCCTGTATCTGTAAAGTGTGGACGGCTTGATTGTAATCATGTATAGTCTTTCTGGTGACTGGGTAACACGCAACAAAAAAGCTTTTCACTGTACTTCGGTACATTTGACAAACTAAACTAAAAAGAGAATATGCCTTTTAGCAAGGCCTTTGACAAGGTCCCATATAGTAAGCTACTCTGGAAGGTTAGATCAGATGGTATCCAAGGTGAGCTTGCTAATTGGATTCAAAGTTGGATTGGGGAAAGGAGGCAAAGGATAGTTGTACAGGGTTGTCTATCAGATTAGAGGCTTGTGACCAGTAGAATGCTGAAAGTTTGTGCTGGGTCTGTTTCTGTTTGTCAAAAGAATAGTTCCTGTATATGACAAAGTTGTTAACATTGATGGCAAATTAGCAATTGACACTAAAAATAGGCGGTATAGTAGACAGTGAGGAAGGATATCTAAGTCTGCAACAGAATCTAGATCAGTTGGAAAGGGAGGAGAGGGAATGGCAAATGTGATTCAACCTCGACAAGTGTAAGATATTGCACTTTGGTATGTGTAACCAGGGCAGCACTTGCACAGTAAATGGTAGAGCCCTGGAGTGTGTTTCAAAACCAAGAGATCTTGGGGGCATTGTGTTACCTAAAAGTGGCGAGTCAGGTGGACAATGTGGTAAAGAAGGCATTTAGCACGCTTGCCTTCATTGGGAACGGTATTGAGTACAGAACTTGGCACGTTATGCGACAGTCTTCACATGGCAAGGTGAGACTACACTTGGAGTACTATGCGTAGTTCTAGTTGTCCAGCTATAGGAAGGATGACATTAAGTTGGAAAAAGTGCGTAAGAGATTCAGCAGGATGTAACTGGGCTTGCTGGCTCAAGGTATAGGGAGAGGTTGGATAAACTGGGACTTTTATTTTTCCCCAGGGTAGAGGATTCTAAAACTAGAGGGCAAAGGCTTAAGGTGAGAAAGGAGAGAGTTACAAGGGACCTCGGAGGCAACCTTTTAACTTGGAGAGAACTCTGTATCTGGAATGAGCTGCAAAAACTAGCTATGGAAGCAGATTCAATTACAAATTTCAAGAGACCTTTTGACAGATATATGGATAGGAAGGGTTTAGAGGGTTATGGGCCAAATACAGGCAAATGGGACAGTATACTAACTTGATCATGGACAAGGCAGGCTGAATGGCTTGTTTCCATGACGTTGAAAGGAGGTCCTATTGCAGTTGTACTTAGGAACAAGGAGATCCAACTGCAGTTGTACAGGGCCCTGGTGAGACCGCACCTGGGGTATTGTGTGCAATTTTGGTCCCCTAACTAGCGGAAGGACATTATTGCTATTGAGAGAGTGCAGCGTAGGTTCACCAGGCTAATTCCCGGGGTGGCGGGACTGACATGAAAGAAGGGGTCAACTGGGCTTGTATTCACTGGAATTTAGAAGGATGAGAGGGGATCTTATAGAAACATATAAAATTCTTAAAGGATTGGACAAGCAAGATGCAGGAAAAATTTTCCCGATGTTGGGGAGTCCAGAACCAGGGGTCACAGTTTAAGAATAAGGGGTGGGCCATTTACGACTAAGATGAGGAAAAACCTCTTCACCCAGAGAGTTGTGAATCTATGGAGGCCAATTCACTGGATGTTTTCAAGAGAGAGTTAGATTTAGCTCTTAGGGCTAAAGGGATCAAGGGATATGGGGGAAAAGCAGGAACGGGGTACTGATTTTAATAATCAGCCATGATCATATCGAATGGCGGTGCTGGCTCGAAGGGCTGAATGGCCTACTCTTGCACCTATTTTTCTATGTTTCTATGTACAGCTCTGACTCTCTCTGAGGTGTCTGGAACCAGAGGTCATTGTCTCAAAGTGCAGGTTTGGCCATTCAGGGTTGAGATGCTTAAAATAATCTTCATTAAGAGGATAGAGAGTCGTTGGGTAGTAATCACTAGCAAAGGTGGAGATTTATATATTTTTGGATATTGGAAGATGAATGACATGCGATGAATGGAGGAAGGTAATGCAGAGGTAAGAGACTGCCCTGATTTTTATTCAATGGTGAAGTGGAATGGCGCACTTTTACTTTGTGACAATATCCATGTAATTTATGCATATGAGCTGTGCTCATTCTCGCACATGCTCAGTAAATCAGTCAGTGACCTTTGACTTGGAAATAAATCATTCGTTTTTTATTCCAACACGAGTGTGTGTGCAGCCATCTTTCTCTGTATATTATGTGATAGTTTACTTATTTTACAAGTAGACAGGTATGAAAACATACTTCCATCCTTTATGTTCATGCTAATGGTATATATAAAGGCGAAGGCAGTAAGTCAATATATATATATATCCTTGTACAATGCAGTTGATACCGATTGCAGTAGGTTCTCAAGTACAGTGAAAGCATATTTTGAAGAATTCCATAAATATGCATGTGCAGGAGAGACAGGATTGGTACTCTCATGTGCATTGTATACTCTAAATGATGCCTTCATGTTGTGAGGAATTTTTATTATTGGACTGAAGTCAAACATTGCTAAAAACTATGTTGTTATCCATTGGCTAGTTAAGAGTTTCTTTTGCATTGGAACGTTTCTAAATTTGAAGCTGTGGTATTTTCCTCACTGTTAAATCATTTTCATGTTCTATCTTCTCTATCTGTTTTCAGGTATTCTGGATCTGAGTTGGAGATTTGGTCCCTGGGGGTGACATTGTATACCCTGGTCTTTGCAGAGAATCCATTCAGTGATGTAGAAGAGACAGTAGCAGCTGTCCTAAAACCACCTTTTCAATCCTCCAATGGTAAAATAACTTTTACATTTCTAATAAACTAGCACAGATATAGCCATTTATAATCCAGAAGGAATTGAAGCTGTGAATCGTTCTGATCGTTGTTCCTGAGATTAAACTCGGTAGTAAACATGTTGGAATAATAATTATAGTGGGAGAATGGGATGGCTATTGCTTCATAACCTGGACTTCCACCATTTTTTTTTCCTTCAGATTACTGGTATTGCATTTTGCTTTAGTTTTTGATGTTTTTCTATTGCTTGGAAATATTGTATTTTATTTACTCTGTAAATCAAATCAATTCTCCATGATGTGCCCATTAAATTGTGCCATTCAATAAATAGTTCTATGCAAATGGATATCTATCCCTATAATTTTTTACTATCCACATTCTGTGTTTAGTCGTCTCTCTCTTGCTAGTTTTCTCAAGAGTTTTCTCACTTGACTAGCACCTTAATAGTTGGGATTACTTACCATGCAGCTTCACTTGATTATTTTATGTGATAATGAACCCTTGAGAATGACAATTCCTCTGCTTGTCATACTTGGTTGATGACATCCTAATTATTATTCATCATCATTTATCTTTCTAAGGAAACTTTGTCCAGGCTCCTTTGTTTATGCATTTCTTCAGTTCCTCGCACAATCTCCCATTCATTAGAGGATCTGCAAGCATTCATTTCCTCTCAGTATTTTTTCCTTCCATTGTCTTGGTTGCACAGCTCATCCTCACAGAGGACATATTACATTATCATTAAACCATACCTCTGACCCACTTGTAAGCAACCCCTAAGAAGAATGGTAATACTGAACAATAACCAATAGAATATCAGATATGATACAAATTTTATAAAGTACAACATCATCTCTGAGTAACGCAATCAATAACGTGTAACAAATGTTGAATGTGTACCTTCAAAAGTGTAAATATTTATATTTAATGTAAATATCCACCCTTTGAGCCAGCTCAATTTCTGTGTTCCTTTTCCGTAGACTTTATGAACTTGGTGTCATCTATGCTGCAGCCTGATCCTTGCCTCCGCCTAACTTTGGAAGAACTAATGAAGGACCCATGGGTGACACAGCCTGTCAATCTGGCTCTCTACACCTGGGAGGAAGTGTACTCCGCCAAAGAAAGTGAGTGCAAAACCTGTCATTTCAAATACAGCCATGAACTGAGCAAACCCAACAACCTACTTGACAAGCTTAGATTTTTTGTGGGTTAGGAGCAAGTCCAAAATAATTTTAATGCCACGAAGAGGTCATGAAGATCTTTCGATTCTTTATTATTTCAACCTCATAGAATATTTATCCAGCATGGTCTTGGATCAGTGGTTCTCATTGCATATCCTGACAACTGATTACACAGATGGAAAGCATTTTATTCTTGCAAACCATTTTGATTATTTTACTAGATTGTTTTAACTGGTTGTCGGGAAAGGAGAGATTAATTTCTAATTAGCAAACCTGTGCAACTCGCGCAGCATATTAAAATTAACAGCATGAATTAACAGCAAAATCATTGGTTATGATTTCCAGATTTCTATAGATTATTAAATAATTCCTACCGATAGGAGGGTGGTAAATGAAACCATTTTTCATTCAAATGTATGGATCGAGAGAGAAAACAGAAAACAGTGGAGCCTTACAAAGTGCAGGGAACTACAAGAATATCACAAAGAATGTGATATCAATAGGATTGGACAAAGTCAACAAAGATTTATGAAAGGGAAATTATATTTGACAAAGCTACTGGAGTGATCTTAGGATGTAATTGGCAAAATGTGGAAGAGACAGTGGATGTGCTTATTTGGATTTTAAGAATCTTTTTTTTAAATAATCCCACATAACTATTGAGTGCACAAAAGCAAAGTATTTGGTTTGGGAGTAACATTTGCATGGGTTGAAAATTGGTTGACGGAGGATAAATGTGACTTTCTTGGAGTGCAGGGGGTAACTTGTGCATTATGCAGGGTACGGTGATCGAGTCCTAGGTACTTGCAATAAACATCCTAGAAATATGGATGTTTCTAGGTTTACTGGCAATACAAAAAGAGATGAGATTGTGAGAAGGATGCAAAGAGGCTTCAGATGATTTGGACAATTCGAATGAGTGGGTAGATATGTGGCATGCAGAAAACTATGGATAAGTGTGAAGTTAACCATTCTGGTTGGAATACCAGTAAGGTAGATATTATTTGTGTTTAAGAAGGAACTGCAGATGCTGGAAAATCGAAGGTACACAAAAATGCTGGAGAAACTCGGCGGGTGCAGCAGCATCTATGGAGCGAAGGAAATAGGCAATGTTTCGGGCCGAAACTTTGCCTATTTCCTTCGCTCCGTAGATGCTGCTGCACCCGCTGAGTTTCTCCAGCATTTTTGTGTACCAGGTAGATATTATTTAAATGGTGATGAATTAGGATACATTGATGTACAAATGGACCTGGTCTCCTTGTTCATCAATCACTGAAAGCAAACAATGTGAAACAAGTAGTTATTATAAATGGTACATTCTCCTGCTTGAGGAATTAAGTTAATGTAAATGTTTTCAATGTGCATTGGACTGTCATATCAATGAAGGAGGTAAACTGAGTAATAACCAATTGACCATTCTATTTTTTGCAATTAGTACCATTTGCGAACTGTTCTGTGGCTGGAGAGGACCACAGATTGCTCATTCCCCCTCTGAGGTTTGCTGACAATGAGAGTGAAGTAAGTGCTGACAAGGTTTCTTCTGCAGACCTCCTCCAAGCTGAACGTTCACATGATCTATACAAGAAAGATGAGGACACAGTTCCATCTTCGGCAGAGCTCCAGGCTGACCTCTTGGAATATTTGTGTAGCCAGGACTGATAGAAACATACCTGGGCAGCAAAGCAGAACATAGGGAAGCTGCATTTGCACTTAAGTTTTAACATTGTATTTTTGAGTTGTACATTGAGGTAAAATGCATGTTGTGCTGTAGGAAACAGTAAGGTCTCCAATACATTGAGTGAAGTAACTGCTGGGAAAGTGGGATCTCCCATACTCCTGGGGCTGGAACAATTTTCAATGTTAAAGAATTGCAACTTTGGGAAGGTCATCCGCTGCCCAAAGCTATCTGCGAACTGACTGGCTGAAACATGGCTGCAGGTGGCCAGTCAAACCTGGTCAGGTCCTACTTCCAGTCCTGCATTCTGTAAATACAACTGTAAACTAGCCTTGGGACCTGGGCAGTGCAAATCTGTTAAATTCTGGGCTTTAAGATATTTTTTCAAAATACAGCAGATAGTTAAATGGAGAAACTCTCTTAGAACCTTAGATGAATGCAGCTATCCTATTGGGAGTAATGATCATGGTCTCTGCAGTCAGCGTGTGGTTATGTGGTCGGACTGCCAACATGAATTATTTGTTATTTTAAAAGCCTAGATAAAATTGGACACTGTGGTAGCATCTGTCATGCTTCCTTCAGAGTTCAGCAGCACATGGGATTTAATGCCTTTCATGCCAACCCATATCCCCTTATTCAGTCACTGGTGCCTCCCACTTAGTTTTAAAGTTGCTACTGATGAACTGTTTCTTTGCATAATCTGACAAATAGTATACACATGCAAAACAATATTGGATTTGGTCTTTATTGTAACAAAAAACTCATGATTGTACTGTCTCTTCCAGAAGATTGATAATATATACAGGTTTGCCACTGATTTTCCAGCACCACCTTTAATGCGGACAAAATTGCGAGAGCATTGCGTGTGGCGTACACTTTTTCGGGACGTGTGCCTCTGTCCTGCAAGAGTTAATTGTTTACTTCTTTGTTAATTGTTAGTTCTTTATTTAAGTTTCTAGCAATCCATGGTGCTTCAGAGACATGGGAGGGGTATAATTAGTGAGTCAGAGGTGTATTGAATTATTATTACGTGACATCTGTTGGTCGGCAAAATGGATAATCCAGCAAGGCTCTGGAACGAAGGGTGCCGGAAAATCAATGGTGTACCTGTAATTATACTTGGCTTGTATACCATTTGTTTCTATTTTTTACTGTTCCTTACATTGCAATAGTGACTCAGTGAAACAAAAATGTGCTAAACTGACAACAAATGAATAACACTCCTGATGATTTTTAATCATTTCATTGCTATAGAAAAATTGTTGTGCTAACTCTCTTTTCCCCTCAAAACCCTCTGTTTTGCATTTAATTTTAGTTTGTGGATATATGTTTGCCATAAGCCCCCACAAAAACTTTTAAAAATAAATTTATGAAAGTAACCCAGTAATTGTGGTGAACAGGATACAGGCTACTGTGATCAAGTTCAAGTTTACTGTCACATGTAATGAGGTAGTCACATTGAAATACTTTTCCTGCTGCAGCAACATCACACACAGGCTCAAATGCCCAAAAATAAAGTATACGTAAATTACACAAAAAGACTGCAAAACAATCTATTAGTACAGAAACATAATTAGAATTAGAAAGAAAATAAAATCCATGGCAGTGTGGGAGATGGGCTGCAGTGTTCCATTGTCAAGGTAGGATTAGTTGTGCAGGTTAGTTTAAGAACCGAATGGTTGTTGGAAAGTAGTTGCTCCTAAACCCAGTGGGATACGTCATTTCAAAACTGGAGCTGGTTAACGGACTTTTAGTGAAAGAAGTGGGGGAGGGTTTGTAGAAATTACCTAAAATTCAATGTTCATACCGTTGGGTTGCAAGCTACACAAGTGAAATAGGAAGTGCTGTTCCTCCAATTTGTGCGTGGCCTCACGGCAATGGAGGAGTCTTGAGCCCCTGTCCCACTTAGGAAACCTGAAAGGAAACCTCTGGTGACCTTGCCCGCGACCTAAGGTTTCCATGAGGTCGCTGGAGGTTTTGGTCACTCTCCCTAATGGTCGAAAGTGGTTTCTGCGTGGTGGAGGCTTCATCGAGGTCCCTTCTTTTTTTTCAACATGTTTAAAACCGGCCTCCACTAAAAATAGGTTGCCGTTTGGTCGAAGCCAGTGGAGTGGGGTCGCTATTTACTTACAGGCAGTCAAAGACAATCTCCTTCACTGCCTGGCCATTTTGATTGGCTCATTGGAGTTTCACGACCGAGAAGACCCACCGGTAGGTAAAATGCCCGCTAAACTTTATTAAACTTCTTAAAACTGTCTCCACTGCTTCTCTCCCCCCCCCCCCCCGCTCTCTAAAGGACTTACCGTGCTCTGTGGCAGCCGTTTACCTTCCTCTTCACCTCGCAGACAGCGCTACTCCGCTCTCCATGGCCCCCACCTTCGCGATGTGTGTGTGTGTGCGGTCTGTAGATGCAGCTCGCGCTTCGGTCGATCCAGCTCGAGGTTTTCCAGGCGAGTGATCAAAACCTCCTGTGACCTCGTGGTGACCTTGCAGCGACCATGGTTGCAGGCAAGGTCGCTGTTTAGGTCGTCCAAGTGGGACGGGCTTTAAGGGCAGAAAGGTCATTATGGGGATGGGAAGGAGAGTTAAAGTGGGTAGCAGCCGGGAGATCCAGTATACGTTGGCGAAACGGTTGCCAAGTCTATACTTGATCGTGCTAATTTACAGCTTACATCAGGATCGCCTGTTTCGTCGAACACTTACGCCAAAGCCTACTGGATCTCCCGATTGCTCACTACTTTTAACTCTCCTTCCCATTCTCATCGTGACCTTTCTGTCCCAGGCCTCCTCCATTGCTGGTGTGAGATCATGCACAAATAGGGAGGAACAGCACCTCAGATTCACACAGCTATTTGGACATTAAAGATTAATATGGAATTGTGTAATATGGGCAGCAGGAACTGGAATAAATGGGTTGTTTTTCAGCTTGCTAGCTTTACCTGGAATGTGTGCTAGGATTGTTATGTACAACCTATATTAATGATTCAAACTGGGGAATGTGTGTGCGCTTATGGGATCAGGAGGAAAATGTAGTGAAGGAGTGGACAATCAGCTTCACATAGAAGCAGCTACCTCTGCTGATCACGTTGAAGGGGAATCCCCTATACCACTTTTTACACAAATTCTTCATGTTGATGTCAGCAAGTTTTACCAGGATCACTGCAATACCTCACTAGTACTCTTCCTAGTGATTAAATTCATGTGATCCTCTCAGTTGCAATAAATGCTTCTGAAAGGTTCTCCAATCCTCAATTTTAATTGCACAAATGTGATACATTCACTCAGAAACATCACTTCTTCGATAAGCAACCTTGTAGCTTATTAATTAGAGCTGGGGTTGATGCTGTTATTTTTAGATAAAAGGACAGTGGAGTTCAGTTCTTTCTTGTATCAAAATGGGAATCATCTATTCTTAACAATGAACAGAACTTGGTTTGTGACTTTGTCACATTTAATTTTTTGGGTGCTCGGTGGCAGGATTTCTTTCAAATTAAAGCAGTTAAAAATTATTTTTTTGGAGAAGGGGACCCAGCTCTCTGATTGACCCTTCTATATCTATTCTTCAACTCACCTACTTTTTGTTGTACAATTATCAATGTATTTCCACTGTTGGTCACAGTTCCCCATTTTAAAACCTGATTGAAACAGGCTTTTGGATATAGAATCGAGCAGGGAATTGAATATCAACGAATCTTTCAGTTGCATATCAACAATGAAATCGGTTTTGATGTGACCCACATTATTTTACCGGAGACAGTTCCTCGTCCTCAATGTCGCTCAGTTCCTCATCCTCATCACTGTCGGACTGTTCAGCAGATGTATCTCTATCTTCCTGATTACCAAGTTCTTTTTCCATCTCCTCGCGCCTCAGGAGCTTCTTAAATGTATCAAATTCTTCCCAAGATGACATGGCCACCTTAGCTAGAAAATAATCTTCAGTTGTGGTAAATATGGCCTTTGGTTTGGGGTTTATAATCTGGGTCTGTCCCTTTTTGTCTGGAGTCTGGTAACGCCCCAGCCGTTCCAAGAAGATATGGCGCTGCCTCAGTTCTTCCATTGACACCCGGAATATTCCAGATTTCACAATCTCTGCTTGTTTTATTCCCATTCGGAAATATGCGAACTGTGAAATAATATGAAAACCGAAGTTAATGAAACACCTGAAGGGTAACTAATAATTATGAAAATTTGATGAAAAAAGACCAGAGACTAGAGGTTTGTTAGGCTAACATCTGTCATTGGAAGGAAACAGTAAATAGTAAGATACCCAGAATTGTGTATACAGAGTCAACATGCTATTCATAAATGTAAACTTCATTTGATGATTCAGTTCTTTGTGGAAGTAACTATCATGAGAAAAGGAGGCAGTAGATTAAGTCTATTTGAATTCCCAGAAGGCAGCCAAAATGCCAAGATAATGATACTTTCACGTGAATTCACTGAGTTTAAAAGGAGTGGACAATATACATGCATGGGACACAAAGCTACCCACATTCCTGATGATCTGGACCCTAACTCCTGGCCTGTACTCCAGACCCCCAGCTCCTATTCCAGATAAATGAGCCAGATGCTGCTATCTCATCAGGATTTCTAAACAAATAAGATGGCAGATTATTGGAGTATTACTGCAGTTATAAGAAGTCATTTTTACATACATGACCATTGGTACTTCATGGCCTTGCAGACTGATGCTTAAAAATACTCGCTCTTTGCATCTTTCAATGACTGAATTTATGCCCGTTTAAAATGATTTAACAAACAGGAATTATTCTTTCTTTCCCATTTGCAACCTTTTAAAAGGATTTTAAGCATCCCCGTCAGATCTCTTCTTAACTTTCTCCATTCTACTGAAAAAGCCTGCTTGTAAATGAAGCTTCATGGGTTGGTATGATATTTGCATTCAAAATTGAGTATTCTTTGCCTCAAGAAAGCTAACTGAATAATTTGATGTAGAGGCATATCCAAGATTACTGAGCCACATCTGGAATGCACACAATGAAAAAGGATTTTTGTTTCATCACACTGGGCTGGATATAAATCCAGGTACCAATATATCCTATACATCACATCACCGTTCTGTATTGCATAGGACTGACATTTCTTCGCAGCAAACATAAGCTTCTGAACAGAGTGGATGCCGACTTCAACTAAAACATTGAAATGAAGACTGAAATTATTCCTAGACTGCAGAATTGTCAGATTACTCATCAACCCCAAAACTGGCCATGATCGTGGATGAGGAATATTTCCCCACCATGGTAAACTTAGAACTGTAAAATGGAGATACACGCAAATGTGGATGTTGGAATCTTGAACAAAAAATAATCATTCTGGAGGAGCCCAGCAGGTCAAGCAGCATCGATATAACGAGTGAAATGTAAAGACCAGGAGGGATATGGTGTGGGAATAAAAAGTAGATAGGAGGTTGGGGACGGGAAAGGGGAAAGGAGCAGGGTGGCTGGTAGGTGGTGGCAGTAATGCATGCTCGCCAGGGTTGGGGCTTGGAAAAGGGGTGCAGGGGGACTATCACTTGAAATTGGAGAATTCAATGTTCATAGCATTGGGTTGCAAGCTATCTAAGTGGAATATGAGTTTGCATGTGACCTTCGTCTGACAATGGAGGAGGCCAAGGACAGGAAGATCAATATGGAAACACATATTCTCCAATCACATCCTTCTCCAACATTTCCACCATGTTCAACATGATCCCACCACAGCCACATCTTCCCATCCCTCCCTTTCCTTTGTTTTTAAACATGTGCCTGTTCCAAATGGGATATATAAAAAAGATGGTCCCACATGTGGTCCTCCAAGGGTGTGCTCATTACTGTACCTGAAATTTGTATTCCAATTCTTCACATTTTTCAAAGAGAACATTGGGTGAAGTTTGAAGGATTTCTGTAACCTGCTGTCCTGTGAAAATGCATTTATCTTTGAAGAAGCGCACAGTGTTGTTCATCTGCTTTGCAGGGAGATTCAGAATGTGTGGGCAATGCACCACAACACGTTGCAGACGGCCTGCAAAAAGGATACACAGTCAACATCCAGCTGAGAAACCACAGTGTTCAGATACAGATTAGCCTGGAATTTCTTGCTGGCTGTGAACCACCCATGTTCAGTTGAGTTTAGTTTGGAGATGTAGAATAGAAACAGGCCACACTGACACCTTTCACAGCAGTTCCATGTTATCCCACTTTTGTATAAGGGGCAATTTGCAGAGACCAATTAGTCTTTGAGATGTGGGGGGAAACCAGAGCACCCGGAGGAAACTCACATGATCACAGGGAGAATTAACAATGCGCAGACAGCAGCTGAGGTCAGGATCGAACCTGGGTCTCCGCAGCTGTGATGACACATTCCACTCCTGCGCTTCCGAAATGTCTTCCTTTTTCCTCAGCCATGGATTTCCCCTTATTGTAGTTGACAGTGGTCTCCAAATGTATCTGTATCAATCCCCCAAATTTTGTGCTCACTTGTCCCCTTGTTCCACTCCTTCCATCCTGCCTACCTCCATATTCAATGGATATTTCCTTTGTAATTTCCCTTTGAGTGTACCAGATCTGGCCAGTTCTGATGTAAGGCCATTAACTTGAAACATTAAGTCAGTTTTTGTCTCGCTCCCTGGTTTGTTGAGTATATGCAGCATTCTCTTTTATTTCAGCATTCTACATCTCAGTTCTAGCACTACTTTCCGTTTCTCTCTCCCCCCCTTCTACTTAAACTTTCCACCAATTTGTAATTAACCCCTTTCACCACCCTCTTTCATCTGGCAGCAATAACATCATGGTTTCTCGGAGTCGCCGACCTATCACATACTCCACTGGTTCTCTGCACATGTGCCCCTTCTCTGCAACCTAAGACATGCCTGTTTTCTAACTTTGCCTGGTTTTGATGAAAGGTTGTCCAACTGAAACATTAAATAGTAACTGCTTGAAACACGTAACTGGTCAGGCAGCATCTGTAGAGAGAAAGCTAAGAAAACATTCCAGTTCAAGCCTCATGTGAACTTATGCACCACTTTTGCAGCACCTCGCCATAATTATTTGTATTGGATGTCACCACAAGGAACCACTTCCCCGGCATCCTTTAATGATTCATCCGAGGCAGCCGATATCTCACAAAGTCTACCCTCTCCTTTTCACAAATTCCACAGGCCAATTCCCAGCGGCAACAATCCACTTTCATTTAAATAATAGGGAGGTTTTAACTTGCTCAGCCTCTACCTACATTTCTTTCCTTATTTTGCGAGTGGAATTAAAGGAAATAAAAGAAAACTGAATTATGGAAGATACTATGAATTCCAAATTAGCACCATTTGGTGGAAAGAATAAAATACCTCTTGGAAAATGAAAGTTTGAATTGGATGGAGGAGAACAGGGATCTGATTTACAGGTGCACTAATAGCTAAATGTAGAGATAAAGGTTAATACGATTATTATTTTTTTTTAAACTGATTAATTTGTAAAGAAAGAAATGCATAAAGTTTGTAAAACCAGAACAGAATACTGATAAGAGCAGGCTAGATGTGATGTGAACCATTCTAATCTCCATATATAAAGATTCTGATGATATTGGAACATATACCATCAGGAAAGGCTGAAGACTGGTACGCTGTTCTCTAGGAAATTGAAGACTAATGTTAAAGATTGTTCAAAGGCTTTTTTCCACAATCATTAACATTTGTGAAGAGACAAGAACCTGATAATTGTACTTGTAAATATATTTTGCACTCTCCAGTACCTGTATATCCTTTCTACATGGGGACAGAAACTGTTCATGCCCTACCCAGCGTCATGTCACCAATGTTCCATCAACATACATCCACCATCAACATAAATCCATTAGGAAATGCAGAAGAAGCTTTAACTCGGGAGCAACTGGAATTCAGGACAATTAATAGCATTTGAAATGTAAAGGGAGAAAATAGAAGGATGAGTGCCATCGAATAGGGTGTAAGAAGACTGTAGTCACTAAGCACAGCTGGATGGTTTGTTTGCTTTGCTATAAATGCTACAGCAACAACAAATTCCATTTATATAGCACGTTTAATGTTGCAAATTGACAAGGCACAGTGCAGAACCCTTTTCAAATAAGTTAAAGTTAATACTGAGCCATATTTAGGGATCAACTACCAGTGTTCAGCCATCTGAATGGAATTAATTCCACATTTAAGCCAAGTGCCCTGGACTTCAATAGACAGATGACACCACATCCGTCACTGAACTCCATATGAGGCCTTGCTGGGACACTCCAGCATCATGCGTAGGAAATGGCCTCTTAGGCAAAGGATCGGTGACGCCACTGATTTTAATGGGGCTGGTGAGTTGCTTTTCTAAATTATATTAGCTTAATGTTTTTATTTTACAATGAATAAACGATAAAATTAGTGGAAAATTGATTGCCTCTATGTTACTGGGGGTTATAGATGCCTTGAGAAAAGATGCAAACAGCAACTCCTGCTGGAGACAGGTAATCTGTACCACTGATCCGCCAACCTCTGCAAGGTCAGTAGGAGCACCAATTACAGCAGATGCCATCTGGCCCACCAACCACTACTGGTGGCAGCAACCACTGCTGAAGATTACCTTCGCCCAGTCCATGCTTCCGCAGGTTGTCAATGCGTGACTGCAGCTGGTGTTCCTTCTCTCCGAGCAGTTCAGGGCACCTCTCCAACACTTTGAAGGTGCTCCTTGGGTTAAGGCCAAGGCTCTCAAGGACGTAGAGCACAGGGAGATCCTTCACTGGAACCTGTGCAGCAATTCTGGGATTCAAATCGAGCAGTTGCTTCACTTGATCCTGGGTGAATCTCAGATTCAGAAGGGATTCAACCGTATTTGATAATCCAGAGGCATCTGCGTCCAATTTTTCTAAATGTTTGCCTGCAGTATATACATTGCTCTCCATATCCTTGGAAAAAGAAAAGTGAGCTTTGGTTTTTGGGATCAGATAGGAGTCCAGTGAAATTTTCCAGAAATGATCGAGAATCCTGGCTGATGAGATCCCAGCTGGAATGTTTTTGTGAGTCCCTGCGAGCACAGCAGGGTTCTTCCCTTGTGTTGGGAGCTGCCGATAGCCAGCAGCTGGCTGGATCCTGTGGAGGAGGCCACGGCAGCACACTGCCTAGAAAAGGACAAGAGTGTGGGGAATTACGGTAAATGTATCTGGTCTCTATGGATTTTAACAGGATCTATGTGAGGACTTTTACTGACACTGTGCCCTACCCGTACCCTACTCAGCAGACCTTGTCCTTACCCTTAATCTACCAACACTCTCCTCTGCCTATGTCGCAGGAGACAGACTATCAACTGACGTCAATTATAAACCCAATGACTCCCACAGCTATCTAGACTACACTTCTCCCCATCCTGCTTCCTGTAAAGACTATATCCCCTACTCCCAATTCCTCAGTCTACACCACATCTGCGCCCAAGATGAGGTGTTCCATACTAGGACATATTTAGGGAATGGGGATTCCCCTCTTCCATCCCAGATGAGGCCCTCAATAGGGTCTCCTCGATATCCCGCAGCCCTGCTCTTGCTCCCCCCAATCGTAACAGGGACAGAGACCCTCGTCCTCACCTTCCACCCCATCAGCCGTTGCATACAGCACATAATCCTCTGACATTTTGTCACCTACGGGATCCCACCACTAGCCACATCTTCCCATCTCCACCCCTTTCCGCTGGGACCGTTCCCTCCGCAACTCCCTGGTCAACTCGTCCCTTCCCACCCAAACCAACGATCCCCAGGTACTTTCCCCTGCAACCGCAGGAGATGAAACACCTGTTCCTATACTCCACCCCCACCCGACTCCATCCAAGGACCCAGACAGTCTTTTCAGGTGAGGCACCTCATCTACTGTATCCACTGTTCCAGGTTTGGACTTATATCAGCGAGACCAAGTGCAGGCTCAGTGATCGTTTCTCTGAACACCTCCGTTTAGTCCGCCTGAACCTACCTGATGTCCTGGTTGCTGGACACTTTAATTCCCCCTCCCATTCCCACACAGACCTTTATGTCCTGGGCCTCCTCCATTGTCAGGGTGAGGCCCAGTGCAAATTGGGGGAACAGCACCTCATATTTTGCTTGGGCAACCTACACCCCAGTGGTAAGAACATTGACTTCTCTAACTTCAAGTAATCCTTGCTTTCCGTCTCTCTCCATTCCTCCCCTTCCCAGTTCTCTGACCAGTCTTACAATCTCTGACTACATTTTATCTCTGTTGTTACCTTCTCCCAGCTAACAATGATCTATTCTACATTTTTCTTGATCTCCATTCCCATTGCCCTGTTTTCACACCTTCACACTTCCTTATCTATCTATCTCCCTCCCCCCTAACGTCAGTCTGAAGAAGGGTCTTGACCTGAAACGTCACCCATTCCTTCTCTCCAGAGATGCTGCCTGTCCCACTGAGTTACTCCAGCTTTTTGTGTCTATCTGCAAGTCTTGGGAGTTCAGTATTGGGCCTAACACTTCACCTGTCTGTTGCCAACGTTTCTGAATGGTGCACATGGAGTACATGTGGGGTCCATTTGGTGTAAGGACCACAGTGTAGATATTGCTTATGAATTGTACTCTATTGGGTAGCCAATAGTATTACTATTGGCCACCCAATAAGCAGTGTGTACTGTCAATGCTGGCAAAGAGCTGTCACAATTACATGCACTGTTCCCATTCTATTCTTTTCCTTCATTCACCATCTAATCCAATCTTTACTGCAGAGATCTTTGTGCCCCAGTGCAAACTGAAAATCAGGCTTTATTGGTGCCTGAATACATCTCATTTGCCCCTGCGTTTGCTTACCAACATTGGTAAACCATTGCATTGACTGAACCCTTTCCATGGCCTGACTCCTCACCATCGCCAAAACCATCAGTTCTCTTCTCTCATGGATAGACGCAAAGTGGTGGAGTAACTCGGCGGGTCAAGCAGCATTTCTGGAGCAAATGGGTCGGTATGTTTTGGGTCGAGATCCTTCTTCAGACCCTTAGGCAGTGTGTTTTTCATTCCATCCATCCTCTGAATGAAAATAAATTCTTCTTCAGATCTCCCCGTAGCCTTTTACCACTTCACCTGTGCCTTCTGATTACAGACACCTCTGCGTCCCTCTAATTTAGGAGAACTTAATTCTACTATCATAAGATAAAATGTTTGCCCCCCCCCACCCAAACACTGAGAACCACCTGCACCTTTTCGTCTATTTGTTCTTGTTATGGACAAGCCGCCGCCGCCGCCGCTCACCTGCCGCGCCACCGCCTGCATCCTCCGGCTCATGTCCGCATCAGATACTAGAGGAGTTTATATAATCTTTGGGCCGCATCCCGGGGCGGTGCGCCTCCGACTCCAGCTCCTCGACACCCGTGTCCGTGGCTGAACGTTCCGCCGCCGCAGCGGCCCCACCTCGCACACGGGCACAGCCGACACTTGCACTCGCTCTATTTGCACTGGTCTGTTCATCACCTCGCCGTCTTTAAATTGAAATCCATCTCGGAAAGATTGCAGTCCCTTGGGAAACACAAGTGACTTCACGGTCAGAGCGCGGATATTTTATCCTTTTCTCCCAACAGAAAATGACACGAGACTGCAGCTGCTGGAATCCTGAGTGAAACACCTGTCATAGATACCACTTCCCTCAACTCCATCCAGAGGCTTCGACAATCCTTTCAGGTGTGACAGATGTTCACATGTACATCCTCGAACCTGATCTACAGCATCTAGTGTTCCTGATGTGGGCTCCTGTACATCGGCGAGACTAGGCATGAACTCAACAACCATTTTGCTGAACTTTAGCTTGATCCACCAAGGCCTCCGGGACCTCCCGGTCACCAACCATTTTAACTCCCCTTCCCATACTGACATTTCTCGCCTGGGCCTCCTCCATTGTCATTGTGAAGCCACTCGCAAATTGGTGGAACAGCACCTCATATTTCATTACACTCCAACACAATTCTCTCATTTCAAATGCATTCCACTATTTTTCCCCTCCCTTCTCCCCCTTGCCCACATCATCCACCCTAGTTGTTTAACCAGTTTCACAGTTCACCACATTGAATCCCTCGAGATCACAGCTTCCCTCGTCAACAATGCGCTAACCAGGGCACCACTCTGCACGAGGTCATTTATTGCTGGCCATGATTGGTACTTGTCTTTTCTCACCACCGGCTCTTCATCACCCGCCTCATCCTCCGCTCTCAGCCTGAAGGGTCCCAACTAAAGACATTTTTCTCCAGAGATGCTGTCTGACCTGCAGAGTTCTCCAATACATTGTTTCTAACATAAGTATAAACCAGCATCTACAGTTCTGTTTCTGCTACAGCAACTCTGCGGGTCAGAGGGGAAAAAATTGCACTTGAAAAAGGGAGTTCAGTGAAGATTCACCAGACTTCACCAGACTGGTACCTGGCTTTGCCATCGCCGACATAAAGTGCAGGAAGGAACTGCAGATACCGGTTTACACCATAGTAGATTCTGGAGACAAGTCTCCAGAGATGCTACCTGTCCCACTGAATTACACATTTTGTGTCTACCTTCTGTCTTAATAAATTTTGGTTTATGATAGGCTGTTTTTATTTAAAGCTTCTGATGCACGTTTATTTCCTGGCAAAACACCCAGGAATTATGACACTTCCTCTGCCGCTGATGACAGGATTCTGTCCGAGAGTTGATTGTAAATGTTGTTTTCTCTGGAACAGACAAGTTTGAGGAGGGATAATTGAGCCGAGCCGAGGTGGAATAGGCAAGACTATTTTCCTTTAGCAGAGGGGCACAAAATTTAAAGTAACCTGTAGAAGGATTAGAAGAGAGTGGGGAAAGTGGCGTGTGTGGTACGGTGGAAAGCTTTTTTATTGTGTGCTATCCAGTCAGCAAAGATTATACATTATTACAAGTGTGTAGGAAGGAACTAACTGCAGATACTAATTTACACCGAAGATAGACACAAAATGCTGGAGTAACTCAGCAGGACAAGCAGCATCTCTGGATAGAAGGAATGGGTGATGTTTCAGGTCGAGACCCTTCTTCAAACTTCTTCTATCCAGAGATGCTGCCTATCCCGCCGAGTCATTCCAGCATTTTGTGTCTAGGTCAGGCCATTTCTGGAGGACATGGATAGGTCACCTTTTCGTTTTTTGGATCCCTAAACTAAAAAAAGTGACATTTCAAGTCGAAACCTTCTGAGTCATTGTCTGGCAGAGGAAGGAGAGGGGAGAAGCAAAGAAAGCTGGAAAATATGTCATATTCATATCATATTCTGCAACAGTACTTCAGCACCAGCAAGTATTTCAGAATGTGCAAAGTACTTGAGATGTCTTGAAAGTGCTATTTAAATCCAAGTCTACTTGGCAGGAATTAGTTGCATTTTAATCCCAGTAAAAGTAAACTACTGGGATATTAGTTTCTTCATTGTGGGATCGAGAAGGGTTCAGGTCTGCAGATTTGCTGGTCTCAGCTGACTTACATTAAATCAAGAGCCAGACTTTTCATTCAAACTTCCAGCTGCAGAACGGCAAATGAGCAAAGCTCGCTGCTTCCAATTTCTGTCACATGTTTTCCATTGGAAAGCAGGTGTAATATGACAGCAGGACAAAATCTGGTTAGTCATTTAATTGGAGCGTTGTCCATGAGAATTAACAAAAGCTGTTTTGATCAGGCTAATTGAAATAGTAAGTTCTATTCCTACAGTTTGGTAGTGTGAAAGAACAGAACAAATAGGCCAATATCAGCTCACCCCAGAAAGCAAGCAGGATTCAACCACAGGCTCTCCTTTCAGGAAAGAGGTCAGTATGTGGCCCTAACAGCATAATTATAATGGAGACGGAGTCGTGAGGTCTACTTATCTGGGGATTTGTCCGGAAGAATCTTACAAATGGTGTTTTATTTGGGGAACTTAAACCAGGGCAGGACTTGCACAGAAAATGGTAGAGCCTTGGAGTGCTATGGAACAGAAAGACCTAGTACAAGTACATAGTTCCCTGAAAGTGGTAACACAAGTAGACAAAGTGGTGAAAGAGGCATTTGTCATACTTACCTTCTTTGGTCAGGACATTAAGACCACACTTGGAGTATTCTGTACTGTTCTGGAAGGATGTCATTAAGCTGGAATGGGAGCAGAATATTTTCAAGAACAAGTTAATAGCACTGAGGGCTTGATTTACAGAGACATGCGATAGGTTGAGATTATTTTCCCTGGAGATAAGAGGTTGAGGGGTGACCTTATAGAAGGTATATAACATCATGAGGGGCATAGATAAAGTGAATGGTCAGTTGTTTTCCCCAGGGTAACGGAGTTCAAAATAGAGGGCATAGATTTAAAGTGAGGTGAAAGATTTTAAAAGGGATCCGAAAGACAACTTTTTTTTCCTCACAGGGAGGTGGGAATGTGGAACGAGCTGCCAGAGGAACTGGTAGAGCCAGGTACAATGACACTGTTTAAAATACATTTGGACCGGTATGTAATGGGTTAGAGGGATATGGGGCAAAGGGACCAGCTCAGATAAACATCTTGGTTGGCCGAGTTGACTTGGGCCTGTTTCGATGCTGTATGACTCCATGAAAGAAAATGGGGAGAGAGAATAAGATCACCTTTACTCATATGTTTAAGAAAGAACTGCAGATGCTGGAAAAATCGAAGGTAGACAAAAATGCTGGAGAAACTCAGCAGGTGAGGTAACATCTATGGAGCGAAGGAATAGGTGACGTTTCGGGTTGAGACTCTTCTTCAGACTGATGTGGGGGTGGGGGGTGGGAAGAAGAAAGGAAGAGGCAGATACAGTAGGCTGTGGGAGAGCTGGGAAGGGGAGGGGAAGGAGGGAGAAAGCAAGGACTACTGGAAATTGGAGGTCAATGTTCATACCTCTGGGGTGTAAACTACCCAAGCGAAATATGAGGTGCTGCTCCTCCAATTTGCAGTGGGACTCACTATGGCCATGGAGGAGGCCCAGGACAGAAAGGTCGGATTCAGAATGGGAGGGGGAGTTGCAGTGCTGGGCCACCGGGAGATCAGGTTGGTTAATGCAAACTGAGCAGAGGTGTTGGGCGAAGCAAACGCCAAGCCTGTGCTTGATCTCACCGATGTAGATCATATACACATTAGCAATCTCACGTGACAAGGTCAAACATTAGAGAGCATCCATCTGTAGAAGGGTCTCGACCCGATACATCACCTTTTCCTTCTCTCCAGAGATGCTGCCTGTCTCTGAGTTACTCCAGCTTTTTGTGTCTATCCTCAGTTTAAACCAGCATCTGCAGTTCCTTCTTACATATCATGATATTGGAACTTGACCCTCCGGTCAAGAACAGCTTGATTGCTCACATTTGTTTTTATTGGGAGGAAAACACTACGTGTCAGATGGTGTAATCTGGTAGGAAATAAAGCAATTTAGTGGGGGGATATTACCAGATTGCATTGGAGATAGTAATGGAATAGATATTCACAAATCACTACATTTATTTATAAGGTTTTAAAAATTAAGCAAAGTAGGTCATATGTTGATTTCCAGAGGGATAGAATTGTTTTAAAGCTAATTTATAGCATGGTTGGTACACAGTGCACAATTCTCTGTACATTATTATTAAAAGCATGAGGTGTCATTAGATTTGAAGATAATACCAAGACTGTGAAGCAGATACCAAAAGGTAAAAAGGCTGGCAAGAGAAGTCTGATACAATCAGGGTCTTCGAGTCACTTGAAGGTCTCAAAGCGAGCAAAAAAAGCATAAATTAATCTTAGAATAATCCTAAAATATGTAACTCACTCAGACACAGGTGAAACAAATAGCAAAGATACATTTCTGAGGCAGTTTATGGGGAGCTACATGAAAGAGAAAGGAACAGAGGATACAATGATGTGGTTAGAGAAAAGATGAGCCTCATGTGAATGTAGGAGTGTTAGTAAAACCAGTTAGATAATGTGGCCTGTGTGTGGTAGACTCAAATGCAGTTTAAAGTTTCTTTCTCTTAAACTTGATGTGAAGTTTTCAAATAATGCAATCTTTGAATTAAGTTTTGTGTGTGCTGAAAGTGCATTTACTTTCTTATCCATTCTCACATTTCACACACCTGCAAGAAATGAATAGCAATCAATCTAAACGTGAAGGCAGATTCCTTGCAAGGAGACCACAGTAATGAGGCACTTATTTAAAAACTTCTTGAGGGTGGTTACATCTGTCCTTGTAGAAAGGCAAGGGGCAATCAGTAGAACCAGAAAACCACACATCACCATTCACAAATGAAAGCCAGATCTCTTTATTCAAGAACAAAAAACATTTCAAGAAACAAGCTTCATACGATCCAAAGCATTCCTTTACATATGCAACGTATGCAGGTAGCCCACCAAAATAATAGCCCTTTCCTGTGATAGTTTTGCTTCCGAGACAACACACTGGCACACAATTAACTGGAACACAATTTGGATAGCAGTAAAAGGATTGGTCCAAGTCAGCATGGATTTATGAAGGGGAAATCCTGCTTGACTAATCCTCTGGAATTTTTTTTGAGGATGTGACAAGTAATATGGATGAAGGAGAGCCAGTGGATGTAGTGTATCTGGACTTTCTGCCTGTCTGATATCTATGCACATCACTAAGTGAATAATTTGATTTGCTAGATCTATAAAATAGGCGTCCAAGTTTTCATACAAACCAAATGAAGATAATTCTGGCTATATTCTGACCTATTTCTTTAACAAAGACAGGCCACTTTCCCCTTGAACTAACCACCACACTCGGGGTTCCCCTTAAAATCCAATTATCTGTTTTTCCTGCTCAGTTAACCAATTCTGTTTCATGTTCACATGTTGACAAGGATATCACATTGAAGTGTTGAGACTGGATCCACACGGTTTACCTTCAGTGATCCTTAACAGGATTAAAAAGCATTTGGACAGCAAACAAAAAAAAATGAGACCTTTGCTTGAAGAGAAAAGTGTTGTCAAGTGACACCATGGAAAATAGAATGAAGCGCCTGACACAAATATACTTTCAAAAGCACTGAATGAAAGGGTTGTTTCCAGCAGAACATGGAATGCAGCACAAGCCTACCGCTGGATTTCAAATACCTGAACCTTTTGTGAGGACCACTTCTTCGTGCTGTTGATGGCTGTTGTGGTCTGTGTCCCCAGGCAGAGGAAGCTGCAAGATCAGAAGATTGGGATCTCTGAGCCACAGGCCGATCATGTTCTGCATCTTTCCTGGTTAAATGAACGAGATGGTGGGATGCTGGCCATGCTACGTAGCGGCCCGGATACAAATTACTTCAGGGCAGCCAGGGACAGAGTGACACCAGTTCGAAGCCGCAGTGCTGGGTGGAGAGGTTCAGTGAATGTTCCATGGAAGGTGTACAACAAGGTGATTATTCTGCCTGACACACTGTAAAAGGAGACAATACCACCTTCAAAATCCACAAAAACTCCCACCGTGGATGGTTTCCCTGCAAACTCGGCAATCCTCTTCCCATTGTGTAGGCTTGAAAGGACGTATGGACCCGAATGGATGCACCAGGACTTCTTGTTAAATCCCAGCAGGCATTCATCTCCCTCCCCCTTTCTGCTGATGCTGGTGTAGCAAACTCCAATGCTCCAGGCACCACCACCCTCCCTCACCTCCACCTCCCAGTAGGATCGGCCACAGCTCACACACTGTGTGCCGAGGATCTGAGGCCATCGATCAAACCTGTGGGCGCTTCTTTGAAACAGCTGTATTTGGCTCGATGCGGACACAGTTCGGTTGTTGTCCGTCAGGAGGAGGTAAGGATTGGCCGTGTCTGGATCTAGAGTCGGTGTCTGCCCATCTGTGAATGAAAGGAGGCAATGGCATCATTGACTTTCGACCACACATGACTGAGACCTCAAGGCATTCCCAATACTTGGACCAGAAAATGCTTTCTGTAGCAAACCTACAGAAGATAGGTTTAAGGGCAGCACAGCGGTAAAGTTGCTGCCTTACAGCGCTTGCAGCACCATGGACTCTGGTTCGATCCAGACTACGGGTCTCTGGGTACAGAGTTTGTACGTTCTCCCCATCACCGCGTGGGTTTTCTCCGAAATCTTCAGTTTCCTCCCACACTCCAAAGACGTACAGGTATGTAGATAAATTGGCTTGGTAAATGTAAAAATTTTCCTTAGTGTGTGCTGGATAATGATAATATGCAGGCATCGCTGGTCGGCATGGACTCGGTGGGCCCAAGGGCCTGTTTCCACACTGTATCTCTAAACTAAACCCGTGAATACTGCACATCGGAAGAACAATCTTTCAGATGAAATGTTAAACCAATGTTCCTTTAGCCCTCAAATATCCCCCGGTGTTGTTTGAAGAACAGGGGGGGGCTATCTCTGTTTTCCTGGATACATTTGTCCTTTACCCATCATTACCAAGAAAGATTATCTAATCATTCATTTAACTTTGTGGAAATTACATACCATGTTTTCTTGGTCAACATTCATTAGCATTTTGATAGCTATAAAATACCCTGGACGACCAGTCCTGGAATTTTTTTTACTTTCAGGTAGTGAATTTCAGACCCCATCCCCCTTTGTCGAAAGCCTTCCCTCATCTTCCCTCCAATGCATTTTGTTTTGAAAGACCTTTGATCTTTGAACTCTTTGTAAGGGAAATTGACCCTTCTTGATCCCTCATTATTTATGCTCCCAAATTTAGCTTTGCCTAATTTTCTCTGGGCCTAAAACAGCCCTACCACATCCAAATCTTACTCATAGCTATAATTTCCAAACTCAAACATTCCCATACATCTTCAATCCCATTGCCTATTTCCTGTAATGTGGTGACCAGAACAGGCAATAATAAAACTGTGACCTAATTTATGCCGTTTACAATTCTAACATAAAGTCCCTCTTGTAGTCAATGCCTTGATTAATAAAGGAGAGATTCCCTTTTTAATTTAATTGACTAAACTTACTAACTTCAAGAATCTGTGGACATCCTTTCAAGGTTCCTCTGATCCTGCACACTACTCGATATGTACCCATTTACTGTACATTCCCTTATGCATCTCTCCGCACAATTCTGGCTTAAATTCCATTTGACATGGCTTTGTACAACTGATCAGATCATCTATATTTTCCCTCGGTCTAAAGCCTTCCTGCTTGCTGAGCTATTTTTTGATCAGCCTGCACACAGGACCTTGTCAAAAGCTTTGTTAAAATCTCGGTATACTGCATCAAACACAATGGCCTTGTCAACGCTTCTTGTCACCTCAAAAGGATTCAAATCAAATTCAATCAGGCAAAATCTCCCCTTCACAAAGCCATGTCGACTTCGGCCTATTTTATTATGTGCTTGTAAGTACTCAGAAACCTCATCCTTTATAACGGACTCTAAAATCTTGACCACTGAAGTCAGACTAATCGGCCCATAGTTTCACCTCGGTTCCTTCTTGAACAGTAGAAAAACATTTACAATTTTCCAATCTTCTGGAACCACTCCTGACTCTAATGATTCTTGAAAGACCATTAGTAAAACCTCCACAATCTCTAAAGCTATCTCCTTCAGAACCCTGGGATGTAGTCCATCTGGTCCAGGTGACATATCCACCATCAGACCTTTCAGCTTCAGACCTTCCTACTTAAGTAGGTTCTTTTTTAACTGAGTTGTATGCAAAAGGAATTTCACTGTACCCTAGGTACATGCGGACATAAAGCATCATTTAAACACAGAAAATCATACCCAAAGCCTCTACAATATTTTCAATTGCTTCCATCAACATTATCTGGGTCTGGATGATATGTTAGTAGGATCATGGAATGAGGTATCAAATGGGGTAATCTCAATGTGTAGGTTTCAGGGTGAATGTGCACAGACAGCACTGGAGGTTAGATTTGAACCTTGGTCACTGGAGTTGTATGGTAGCAGCTCCATGAGCTGTGCCACTGTGCTGCCCTGAACACATTGCTTCATGTTACCAGGTTCTCTATAGGTACGATGGTGAAGTAGTTAAATGCTCTGGTTTCTTTCCACATGCAAAGACACACAAGCTAGAAGGTTAACTTGCTGCTGTAAATTGTATTAGTGTGCATGAGTGGTTGAATATGGGGGAAATTGATAGGAACACAAGGAGAATAAAATGGGTGGACACAAAATGCTGGAGTAACTCAGCGGGACAGGCAGCATCTCGGGAGAGAAGGAATGGGTGACGCATCTGCAGTTCTTTCCTACACGATTAATAAAATGGGATTAGAGTAATGTGTGATGGTCAGCATGAAATTGATGGGCCACAGGGTCTGTTTCCATGCTGTGGGACTTTATGTTACTATATAAAAAATAATGGAAATAGGGGGAAATGTTTGCAATCGTTTGCAGTGAATGCAGTCATTGTGTATGATTGACAAAAATGCTCTGCTATTCATGTTTGTGGTCAAAAACACATTGTGGCAGTTGAAAACTGAATGGAAAGAGTTGAAAATGAAATTGATAATATTAGCAGAGATGCGTGACATTGGAAGGAAGATTTATGACTTGGAGGATGTCCTACTGTAGAGTGCTTTAATAAAAGATTTGTGAAAGGTACTTACAAAGCTGGACCATCATCTCTCTGTCCCTCACCTCTTCGGTCCTTTCATTTGTACCTCTTATTCGGTCCATTATTTGCGTCTCACCTGTGTAAGGTGTGGGTACAAATGGCAGTGAGACATCCTTGAACCTGAAAAATAAATGTTTACACCGTGAAACTAGTTTTAGCTAGAACAATGAGTGTTACTATACAAAGATTTATTAAAAACTTGACTCAAGGCAAGAACAAATCCTAAATCGGGTATAAAAACTGAGGAGCCTCCCATACAGGTTCAATCCTAGAGAGGTTACATATTCAAGAGAATAAGATACTTACATTTCTCTACGTTTAGCCGAGACTCAAAAGCAGCTCAATGTCCAGGAATGCTTGGTTTTTCCTGCCACAGATGCTGCCTGACCTGCTGAGCTTTTTCAACATTTTCTGTTTTTATTTCAGAGTTTCAGTACCTGCTGTTTGTTGATTTTTAATATAAATTTTAATTCTGCCTGGTACACGATTTATCTCATGCCTGCTGCCTTTGTCCTCTTTGGTGATAAAAGTCATAGTTATGTGTAGTGGCTGTCAGTGTAGCCCAAGCAAATAACTGCAGTGCATTTTACACACTGCACATGCTGCTGCCATTGTGCAGTGGTGGTGAAAGGTTAAGATGTGGGATGGGGCAAAAATCAAAGGCTATTTTGTGTACATCTTTTCAGTGAGACTGGTTTCTTCAGCTTAAAAAGCTGACATACCCGTCACTTGTCATTCCTGTTACCTCCATTAAATGTCACTACAGCGGTTAAAAAACAGTCCATGCCCCACAAAATATAAAGATTAAAAAAAACAGAATGTCAGTCCTGCAGAACCACCACATCACAATGCTGAAACATTGATAGATAACGATCGACGCACTGGGTTTGTGGCAATGAACTGGGACAAATTTGTGCTGTTATGCTTGTATGCTGTCGATTCTAGGTCAATAAGCCAGTTCGGTATTCCGAAAAACAAAAGGAATAATGGGATTTTTCAATAATGGGGTAGATGCGAGTGGGAGACGGGGAGAGGTGGGGGAAGAGAGGTTTCAGTTAGACAGACAACCACTGGTAAAGCCATGGCTCGTTGCTTCTAGGAGTGTCGAGAAAATGTCCTCAATCAAGAGAATGCAACTTCAGAACCCCCTCGTCTCAACCGCGCTGGAGATTTCCGCGGGCGCAAGGAACAAATGACCTAAAGTTTGTATTGAGTGAATGGAGTGTTCTTACCGTCCTCATCGTACACCGCCGTTTTGTGAGAGTGGTTGGATCCCGGGATCGAGGAGTCAGTGCCCGACAGGTGAGCGGCCGCAGTAGCTGGTGCCTCTCCGCTGGCAGAGCTGACACCTCTACTCCCGGGTCGGGCGCTGCCTCTTCGATTCTGCTGCTTGGCGGTGGCCGACTAGGATTCCAGAGCATCGCCGATGCCTCACATCAGCTGCTGATCCCCCGCTGCCTGTCCGGATAATGTGACCGACATTGGTTGAGCTGAAGCTGGGATCCAACCACTCTCACAAAACGCTAGTGAACGACGAGGACGTTAAGAACACTCAGTTCACTCAACGCAAACTTTAGGTCATTTGTTCTTTGCGCCCGTGGAAATCCCCACTCCCATCCATCCCAACCATGGCGCAAAAGTCTAATGTGTAGGAAGTCTGAAGGAGGGTCTTCTATCCAGAGGGCCGTGGACGGGAGTGTCGGCCCAGGCCCGTAGGCAGCGTGGAGGGGAGGAGTCGGCCCCAGCTCGACTCTGCCTGTCCCGCCGGCGAGACGGGCGGGGTTGAGCTGGAGTTGGTGCTTCTTTTCCGCGGCGCCTACGGGCCTGGGCCGCCGCTGCGACGGGCCAATGCCCTGCCGGGACAGGCAAAGCCAAACTGGAGCCGGCGCTCCCCCTCCCCCGGACAGGACACTCGGGAGGGGACGGGGACGGCCCAGCGGCGGCTGGATAGGGACGAGACGCAGGTCTGCACCCATGCAGCGGCATGGCCGCCGCAAGTGTTTAGCCCGAGCGACCTATGATCTGTGTATGTGCAGTCGGAATACTGAACTGGCTTATGGCGGCAACCTCTTTGGGCCACCAAGTCAGAACAAATTACACTTTTTTAATATCGACTTAGCAAGATCAATCACTACTTCCCTCTGCAAAATGTAAACTTTTATGATTAGTTTGTAATTACCGATGATATTGAACTAATTTTTACTTACCGCTTAGCAATGGAGTTAAATTCCTGAAACAAGAAATAGAAAACGGACATAAACAACATAGAACATGAAGAGGAAAAATCATCTTGCATTTACCCACAATGTACCTTAGCATAAATAGCATGCCAGGTTCTTCAAAGAAATGTCAAGCCTCAATGGAAGACACTAAAACGGAAGAAAAGCTGTAAATAAAACCAAGAAGTACTGCCAAGAGTGAGATACATGCGGGAGCCAAACTACACCGATCAATTTCTCTGACAGTCTGCTGCAAGGCGAATGTACAGACAGATTTAAAGATTTGGGCAAGAATTTTAAATTTACTGCACTTAGAGAGGGACAGAGAGTAGAGAATGAACTCAGTATAGTGTAGCAAATAGTGGTGAAGGGGAGGTAAAACCAGAGCCCTTAATATTGATCGCAGCATTGACAAAGCCATGGATTACGGTTTCAACAGCAGCTGGCTGCAATGGAAGCAAGCAGCAGTTCCAGCTGCCACTCTGCATCCAAATTCAAAAGAGCCACAATGGTTTCAATTTTAATTCATTAAACTATTTATAAAAGGAATAAATGTAAAATGATCAAGGAATTTAGTGGAGGTTGTAGATTTGAGTTCCATTTCCCCTAATATTTAAATGGGATAATCTATCCACATGTCAACGACAGATAGGCGGCTCAATAGCACAGAGGCTGCAGAGGAAGATGGCAGAGCATCAGAGCTGGCTGTCATCAACTTGCACATGGATCATTAACCAAACTGTAACAGAGAGGAAACCTCTACACAAATATCCAACCACCCAGTCTTCTCACCTTGCACTGTAGATTGGAGCACAGGATAAGCAGCCTACATAAGCATTAAATGGAAGCAGAGCCAGTCAATAGGAAGCTGATGAAATGAATTTGTATCAAGTTGAGTAACTCAATTATTTCTTCATAGCACTGATGCATTTACTGTTCTCACCCGGGAATGAGTGGAATACATTTCAGTCAGCCAGACCTTTTGCAGACAGAATCAAGTAAAGAACAGCCCCACTCTAAACACTTAACACAAAGGTGGGGATTATCCTTAACGTTTAAGGATAATTATGCAAGGTAAATATCCCCCTCACATCTGGCATGCAATATTCCCATTGCCAATAGTTTATTATCCAACAGACATCCCTTCAAGTAATGCACATCCCTGATATTCTCCTCCCGCACTCATCCACCAGCTAGTTTTCTTCTCCCTTTATTCACCCCTCCCAAACTCCTCCCTTCTCACCTGGTTTTATCTGCCCATGATTACCTCCACATCTGGTTCCACCCATCACCCTCTATTCCCACTCTCCAGCCTTGTACTGTTATTCACTCACAATCTTTCCTCAGTCCTGTAGCAGGGCCTCGATCCGAAACATTGACTTACATCTTTTGCTTGAAGTGATGATCAATTCATTGAGTTTTTCCAATGTTCTGTTTTTTGTTCTAGATTCCAACATCTGCAGTCACTGCCTATCTAGGCTCACTTAACTGGCTATCATTTGAGTGATGAAACCAATGAACTGGTCATTAATCACTTTATTAACAAAGGAGAAGCTTATAGGGAGATTGGAAGATCAAATGTAAGCATGCTGAGATAAACTGACACAAGTATAGAAAATTGGGCCGACATTGCAACAAACTACTATCTACTCTTCGCAATGAAAAGTTATGGAAATGGGGAATCAACTAATTAAATATAATCAATTATATTTAATACAAACACATATGTCATTGCAATTAAAGTCTTTTTGCATTACCTCAATAAACAGGATGTCTTCATTCTTCTCTGAAAGATTTTTGAGATGGGTCAGAGATTCCTCAAATTCTTTCATCAAATTCTGGAGAGCAAGGATCCTGCCATCAATCTCTGATGTTACGCGAATCTGCTCCTTATTCAAGTGTTCAAAAGCCTCTTTCTCCTCTTCTTCAATCTGCTGCCTGAGAGCCTTATATTTCTTTTCGATGTTTATTTTCTTCGTCTTCATCGTTTCCTTCATTAAGGAAATATTAGTTATTGGACACAGTTCATCACATCACTGGCATCAGCTACTGCTCAATTGGTGGCTTACTAGTCCCAGTCAGAAGATAGTGGGGGAAACAAATTGGTGAAAACCTTCAGTGGTAAGGAAATATTGCATTAACAAAGGTTAAATGTTTTCGTCATGAGCTCCTCACAACTAATGCCTCTCAAGATTATCCAGTGATTAGCTTATTGCCGCACGAGCTGTTGTTGGACACAAATTGGTTACTTGCTTACGACAGAACAGAAACAACTTGTCAAACGTAACAGATCACAAGATCACCAACAACCCTACATTAATACATTTTCTACATCTTCGAACAAAAGGATGGAATTAAATGCAGAAGAAAATTTATATCTAATGAAAAAAAAGTACAGATACTGCAAATATTAAATAAATATACAAAATTATCAGCAGTTGTGGAGAAAGAAACAGACCACTGATAGACACAAAAAGCTGGAGTAACT
The DNA here is from genome assembly GCA_038087875.1 of Malacoraja senta. Classification (NCBI taxonomy): domain Eukaryota; kingdom Metazoa; phylum Chordata; class Chondrichthyes; order Rajiformes; family Rajidae; genus Malacoraja; species Malacoraja senta. Next base: position 29,132,228 of record CM075984.1, read on the forward strand.
CAGCAGGACAGGCAGCATCTCTGGAGAGAAGGAATGGATGACGATTTGGGTGGAGACCCTTCTTCAGACTGGTTAGGTATTAGGGAAACGAGAGATATAGATGATGTGGAGAGATAAAGAACAATGAATGAAAGATATGCAAAAAAGTAACGACGATAAAGGAAAAAGGACATTGTAAGCCGTTTGAAGGGTGAAAATGAGAAGCTAGTGCGACTTGGGTGGGGGAGGGATAGAGAGAGCGAGGGAATGTAGGGGCTACCTGAAGTGAGAGAAATCAATATTCATACCACTGGGCTGTAAGCTACCAGAACCAAATATGAGATGCTGTTCCTCCAATTTGAGTTTAGTCTCACTCTGACAATGGAGGAGACCGAGGACAGAAAGGTTTGTGTAGGAATGGGAAGAATTAAAGTGTCCAGCAGCTTTGAGATCAGGTTGGTTCATGCGGGCTGAGTGAACGTGTTCCGCGAAATGATCGTCCAGTCTGCGTTTGGTCCACATCTTGAACAACGGATACAATAGATGAGATGGGAGGAGGTGCAAGTGAACCTCTGCCGAACCTGAAAGGACTGTCGGCGTCCCTGGGCCGTCGAGGGAGGAGGTATAGCGACAGGTGTTGCATCTTCTGCGGTTGCAGGGGAAGGTACCTGGGGAGGAGGTGGTTTGGGTGGGAAGGGATGAGTTAACCAGGGAGTTGTGGAGGGAACGGTCTCTGCGGAAGGCGTAAAGGGGTGGAGATGGGATAATGTGGCAATTGGTGGGATCCCGTTGAAGGTGCCGGAAATTTCGGAGGATTATGTGTTGTATGCGACGGCTGATGGGATGGATGGTAAGGACTAGGGGGACTCTGTCGCTGTTGAGACTAGGGGGAGGGGGAGCAAGGGCAGAGCTGCGGGGTACTGAGGAGACACGAGTGAGGGCCTCATCTATGATGGGAGAGGGGAACCCCTGTTCCCTAAAGAATGAGGACATCTCAGATGTTCTAGTCTGGAACACCTCATCTTGGGCGCAGATGCGGTGTAGACGGAGGAATTGGGAGTAAGGGATACTTTGTGGGAAGCAGGGTGGGAAGAAGTGTAGTCGAGATAGTTCTGGGAGTCAGTGGGTTTGTAATAGACATCAGTCAATAGTCTATTTCTCGTGATAGAGACTGTGAGACCAAGAAACAGACCACATTTTACTTGCTCGGGTGGAAGTTAACTTATCAAATTGTTGGCCTAGTTTTCTTTTGTGACCACTACCCAGTCCATCATCAGCTCTGACCTCCCCACCATCGAAGGGATCTATCGCAGTCGCTGCCTCAAAAAGGCTGCCAACATTATCAAGGACCCACACCATCCTGGCCACACACTCATCTGTCCGCTGTCATCAGGTAGAAGGTACAGGAGCCTGAAATCTGGTACATCCAGGTTCAGGAACAGCTACTTCCCCACAGCCATCAGGCTATTAAACTCACCATCAGACAAACTCTGAACCGTATCTGTTTTATTCATGTGTATATATATATGGTCTATGCTATATAGACACACTAAACTGTTCTGTATTTATGCTTACAATACTCTGTTGTGCTGCAGCAAGCAATAATTTCATTGTCCTATCTGGGACACAAGACAATAAACTCTCTTGACTTAACTTTTGTCTACAGAGGTGCTAGTCCATCTGGTCTACCCACCTTCAGACCTTTCAGCTTCCCAAGCATCTTCTCCTTGAGCGATGTAATGGTGAGGCTTTGTGGCAGGCCCGACTTGTCCGCTGCGCACCGACGGAGGACCCAGCTCGACCACCATAGACTCCGAATCGTCCCCGAGCCACCGAGAGGAGGAACGGAGGGAGAGGTGGGCCACTGAGAACAAAGGGGGAACCGGGGAGGGGGCTGTGTGGAGGTGTGGTGTCGAGAACAAAGGGGGATGTGAGGGGGAGGAGAGGAGAGGAGGGGGCTTGATGCCACGTGGGGCAATAGACGGTAAATAGGACTTTTGTAACTTTGTCAGCGGCAGCAGGCGGTGACACTAGTGTACTGCCTAAGTTGTAAGACAATAAGGTACCATTCATTAGTAACTGCAACTCTTCTAACTTCCACCCCCTGACTCTTGGATTTCTTATTTTTAAACTCACCTGGGAGAACAAAGGAGCTTTCACTTTTATACCCGTTGTTCCAGAAGTGGTTTATGGTCTCGAGTTTATAGAGAAGGATTTAAATCGAGAACCATGACTTAAGGAAGACAGTGAAAATCCTGAGCAGGGTACGCCGCTTAATTTAAAATCCACAAAACAAACGATTTACTCACCAAAGCGTCTTCCTTTTCCTTCTGGAGATCTTTCAGAGCGACTTGCGAGGTTTCAGCGCTGATCCTGAGCTTATCTTGCTGTTCTTCCATGTTATTCTAGCAGAGCAGCAAAAAAAAGTCACTGTAAGCTTTTAAATAAAACAGTGAAATAAAGAGCAACACATCTCCGCCCGCACACTCGTACACTCAGCTCGTTCACTGCCTCGCTGATGCTGACAACGTCGTGGCCCTTGTGGCTGCCCAGCAGCGCGCAGAAGGTGCAGATGCAGGCGGCGTCGTCCTTGCAGTAGATCTCCAGCAGCTTCTGGTGCTCGTCGCACCTCCCCGACGCCGCGCAACCCGCGGCAGGGTGATCTTCCAGCGTCGCGTCCTCGCTTTGCTGCATCGACGACGTTTGGCACCCAAGGCAGCTTTTCGCGGCAGAGTACTTCTTCTCGGTACAGGGGACGGCGTCCGGGGACATTTCCAGCGCCTTGTACCGCTCCACTATGTTCGCCAGCTGGAAATTCTTCTCCAGAACCGGCCTGACGGCGGAGCCCGCTCGGCATTGCGGACAGGCGTAAATGCCGGAGTCAGGCTCCCTCCACACCTCCTCCACGCAGGCCCGGCAAAAGCTATGCCTGCAGCTGAGAATGACTGGCTCGGCGAAAATCTCCAGGCAAACGGTGCAGGTTAATTCTTCCTCTAACGGTTCTTGCTGGAGAGCGGCAGCCATGTTGAAAGACGAGTGGCGGGCGGAGAGGGCGCCCGTTGCACCGCTCGCTCGGTCCAGCGCACGGAACGCCCCGGGCAGCAACAAACCTTCCCCAACGTGAGGGACTGACAACGCCTGAATCCGGAGCAACTACCAGAGGATCTCAGCGGTCTTTGATCTTTGCTGTCGACTGTCCAAGAGTGTTTTATTGACATATGTCCCAGATAGGACAATTAAATTCTTACTTGCTACACAGATTCTCTCCACAGATACTGCCTGACCCACTGAATTCCTGTGGCTGTTGGGTTTTTTCTCACTCAACCTTGACCTGGAAATGAAGAACCAACTAAGTGGCCCGTTGAGCGGATTGATTTTATTGGTATTTAGATTTTTTTTTTTTTACCATCGGCTCTTCAAACGGGATAGATATATATATATGGCGGCGAATCAGGATTCATTGCAGTGCACATCAGTCAGCTACACACTGCCAATGGAGAGGATAGACAGGAGCCTGCAAATGATTTTGGAAAGTCTGCAAAGTAATCACAAATCTTCCAAACTCGAAATGACAGCAGAAAACTCTAATTAAGTAGCAGCGGCCGAGCATCTGATTTGCCCAATATGCTGAATAAGAATAATCAATTTATGATATGGTCTTCATTTTGTGGAAGAATACATAAAAATACCCTTTGCACAGTTGTTAAAATGCCACGGCTTATACCTTTTCAGGAATAAATGTCACACCTAATGTGAGGGTTTTTCTCCAACTATCGTGTACCATGAGGTACCCACTACCATCACAAACGGTACTCTGGGAAACATGCCCCACATTAGGCCCAATCAAGAGGGTAAGTGATTTAACTTCAATTTGAATCCGGAGCCAGGAGCAAGAGTGTGCTGTGTCAGTCCCAATCCCAGTCGACTTTTGTTTGAGTTTCGAGCCTTCACTTCACTCTCTCTGCCTCGATCTCCCAACTTTTTAATCCCTGCAATCTACCCACTTGATCATTGGACATACAATACCAGAATCCGAGCCCTGATTATATTGTACTTTTGATTATTACTGTTTGTATACTCTGTAGCATGTAGTTAGGTGGGCGCTAATGAATCTGATGACTCCAAGAGGTGGAGTGTAGTGTAAGGGTTAAACAGACAATTTCAGCTAAAATGTGGAAATGAGTTATCAGCTAAGTTAACAACCCTACATTCCATTGCCTCTCGAAAACGTTTCCAGACGCGTTATCTCCTTGCACCTGTGATCATTGCCTGGGAACGCAGTCTTCAAGATCATTCTATGGGAAAGCATAACGTTGGCAAACACAACACAACAGCAACAGTTGGGTAGACCACCCGCGCCCCCTGCCGCTAGTAGTGTAGAAACGTTGCAGACAAGGGGGACTTATGATTGGCTCGGGGAGGGGGCAGTGGTGCAGTCTGCTCTAATAAGAAATGCCATAAAGATTAGTGTTGGGCGCCCTTTTGGTGAGAGAACCTCAGCCTGTGATCATGTCGCGAACGGTGCCAGATGATCAAGAAACATCCTGTGGCGTGCTCTGATGAGTTTGCAAGTGCGTACGGGTTTACGTGAGTGTATGTGGAAACACCCTGTGGCGTCCTCTGCTGTGTACTTCAAGAGAGAGCTAAATAGGGCTCTTGAAGATAGTGGAGTCAGGGGATATGGTGAGAAGGCAGGAATGGGGTACTGATTGGGGATGATTAGCCATGATCACATTGAATGGCGGTGCTGGCTCGAAGGGCCGAATGGCCTACTCCTGCACCTATTGTCTATTTGTGAGTGTGTTCGGGGATATTCGGTGATATGTGAGTGTATGTGCCTTATTTAGTAGTGTAATAAAAAACAGTGAATCAAAACAGTGAATCCAGTGATTTATCGAACACAACATGGTGGAAAATATATTTGGATGGAAAGAATAGATAAGCATAGGTTGTCTTCATTGGTAGTGAAAGCAGGAAGCAGGATAAAAGCAGGAAGTTGTGTTAAAACTGTTAACAGAACCAGTTAAACTAGAGCTTGGGTAAGTTTGGGTACAGTTTTGGTTCGTGCACTAGCAAGATGATACAGTATATTTGCAGAGGAGATTTACGAGAATACTGGTAAATAGCATCTGGATTGAAAAGCCTGCGTTAAGAGTCTGAAAAAGGGTCTCAACCCAATACGCAGGGCTGCCAACATTGGGTGAGAGTTGGGAGTGAGAAATTGCGAGAGACCAAGCCCGAGGGAGCGTAGCGACCGAGGGGGGGAGGGAGGGGTGGAGGGTGTGGGAGGAGTGTGTCCCCCATCCCATTGGTACAGAGCTTTTGCATTTTTCAGCTTGAAATTGTGCAATCTGGTGCATACTGTAGCGAGTCTTTTAACTTACACTTGAATGCAATATTTATGCTTTAAATTGGATTAGCTATGAATAAGGTTAGGCTAAATTACATTCCACAGTAGAGCCAGGCTCTGATCAACAGGTGCAGCACATGAATGATCTTAGTGTATTCATGTATGGATATCAGATTATAATCAAGCACTTGGCCCATGTTGACCAACCTGGGTCTCACTGCACACCTGGTACTACACCTGACCCTGACGCCAGTTGCATACCTTCTCTCATTGCTGACCCTGAGTCCAGCCTTACAGCTGCCCCCCTATTCTACCCTGATCATAGCTGCTTACCTGCTTAGGTTCCCAGTGCTGAACACTCCCATTGTCCCAGCTTTGACTGCACACCTAGTACTATTTCAGACCTTGACTCTGGATGCACACTTGGCCTTGCTCCTAGCCCCTCTGCACTGACAATATATCTGGCCTACACATAAAGCCCCATATCTGACTCTCTGGACTTAACCTATTACGTTCAAGTCCACAGGTGCTTATGTAATGTGGTAATCTTTTATGGGGCACTTCATGGACCAAATTGTAACAAAATTTGCTATATCCATTGGCTTCCTTGTTATCTAACATGCTAGTTACTTTGTCAAAAAAAATCATCAATTGGTTGAACACAATTTCTCATCCATAAAATTATACTCACTCAGCTGTATAAGTATTCTGTTACCATTTCCTTCATTTTCCTAACAAACTGTCCTGAAGTCATTTTCACCCCCAATATTTTCAGTATTTTGCTGTCTTCCTCTCAGCTGGGACTTTTCCAAAATGCAAAGTCCAATAACTATATATTTAAGCAATAATATTCTATTTAATGTGATCTCGGGAGTACATCATATTTTCTGTGGTATTCATAACACAACAATGATAAAAAGATCTTTGTTTTGATTGCACCTACCAACATGCATATATTATTATATTACAATTAATATGTACCGAGGGCAAATTTTTGTTCCAATGCTCCCCATTCCCAATTACTTTTACATTGAAGTGATTGAAATCCAAGTGAAGTTTAAATGGCATCAGAAAAATAAAACCTCTGGAATGGATGATATTCATTACGTGGATGGTTGGAGTCAGTATCAGCACAATTACTATATTAAACTTTGAATCTTCAGATGTCCTGGTTCAAGCTAAAACTAAAGAAAATAATAACCTCCTCACACATTCCCCTGCAAGTATCTCTGTCACTCCTTTAAAATATGCCCCTTCTTTGAACAAGCTCTTAAAAGTTGCATCTGAATCAGTTTCCATCTGATTACACTCCTTGAGGATGTTCATCTACGTGTTCAATTAATAAAACAATGAGATTGGGGACATTTCTATTCAACCTGTCAAAGGAATTTGGGGGAGGGGGGGTTTAGAAATAGTCTGAGGTAAACAAACATAATAGTTGAGTGGCAAATGACAATAGTGCTACCTTCCCAATATTTAACTGAAGGAAATAATGGGTTATCGGGGCTGTATGTTGTGACAGACAGCCTGACATCTTGCATGTCATTTTAGTATTACACTTATCCCATCCCCCTGGACATTCCGGATGAATAAATTAAGGTTTTGTCAATTAATTACAAATCAGGCTAATCAATAACATTAGCCAACTCCGAAACACGAAGCGCTGAGCATTGGGATCCAGACATCACGGACATCTGGCAGTGCTCTCCGTCTGAACCAGGGGCCGCGGAGCGTTTTTGAAAGTGGGGGGGGGGGCTGAGCGATCACTGGTCTTGGGGGTACCCGGCAAGGGAGTGGAGCGACCGAGTGGGGGGAGGGGGTGCCCCCCTCCCATGGTAGGGACTTTGAAATTTGATGTATTAAAATCATGTTTTAGTGCATTGTAGAAGTATGATTTCAATGGTTTTTGTTTGAAGTATTTTTAAGAAGTAACTTTGTAAGGGGTAACTTTTTCCACACAAAGGGTGGTGGGTGTATGGAACAAGCTGCCAGAGGAGGTAGTTGAGGCAGGGACTATCCCAACATTTAAGAAACAGTTAGACTCATAAATGGATAGGACAGGTTCGGAGGGATATGGACCAAAAGCAGATAGTGTAGCTGGGACATGTTGGCAGGTGTGGGCAAGTTGGGCCAAAGGGCCTGTTCTCACACTGTATCACTCTATGACTACATTATACCTCTACCATGCATGAATGCTTCAAAATCAAGTGGTCGAGTTTTATTGCCATATACTCAAGCATAGAAACATAGAAAATATATATATATTTTTTTTAAATAATTTTTTTAATAGAAGTACGGTAGATTACAGTAATGTACAACACGTATATATTAATACATTTTTTGTACCGCTTCACTTTTTTAAACTTTAAGAAAGAAAAAGAAAGAAGTAAGAAAAGTGAAGAAAGTGCGCAAAGGTTGTGAAGTGCAAAAGAGTGTTGGGAAAAGAAAGCCCCTTAGAAAAGAAGTTAGAGAAGGAAGTAAAGTTAGAAAATAGACCCTAGCGAAACATAGAAAATAGATGCAGGAATAGGCCATTCGAGCCAGCACTACCATTCAATATGATCGTGGCTGTTCATCTAAAATCAGTACCTCTTTCCTGTTTTTTCCCCATATCCCTTGATTTCGCTAGCCCCAAGAGCTAAATGTAACTCTCCTGAAAATATCGTTAATTGGCCTCCACAGTATTCTTAAACTGTGTGATCCCTGGTTCTGAACTCCCCCAACATCGGGAACCTTTTTCCTGCAGTTACAATAAGTGAAAATCTAGCAGACAAGCAGGATGCTTTCTCCAACCACCTCCATTTGAAGGCCACTATCTTCCACCGCTTCTACCCAGTGCTTGGTACCTCCTTCCAGCAGCCACTGGTTGTCCTCCAGGATGCATTGAGCTGCAGCCTGGTCCATGACGGTCACCAGGGCGAATTCGGCACAGAGACTCTCATGGCAGCAGCGCAACGCTTCCGACGGCCCGGGACTCTTGTACTGAGGTTGCTCCATGGCCGGAGCTGCAGCAAGCGACTCGCCAAGCCGGCAAACACTTGCCAGCGACAGGTCCCCGTCCGCATCTGTCCCCGCCGCTGCTTCTGCTTCCCCTCCCTCCGCACCGGCTCTCCAAAACACGCGGCCCATGCAGTTAATATTAGTTTTGAAATTCTCGTTGATCACAGAATTTCTCACGAGAGTGTGAGAAATTCTGTGATCAGCGTGAGAATTCGGCGAAATGCGTGATTCTCACGCTCAATGCGTGAGAGTTGGCAGCTCTGCAATGCGTTACCCATTCCTTCTCTCCAGATATGCTGCCTGTCCCGCTGAGTTACTCCAGCTTTTTGTGTCTGTCTTTAGAGTTTCATTGTTCCTTTTGACGTATTAAAATAGAACTCTCTTGACTGTTTTCTGCACCCTCTTTAAGTTAGTGATATCCTTACTACGGCAGGGACACCGGGACTCCACAATACTCCAAACTTGGCCTTATTTTAAAACAGTAACACAACATCCAAACTCCAGTACTCAATGTTTAAGAAAGAACTGCAGCTGCTGGAAAATCGAAGATAGACAAAAATGCTGGAGAACCCCCCCCCCCCCCCGCCCCGCTGAATTTCTCCAGCATTTGTGTCCAGTACTCAATATCCTGATTGCTGAAGGGAAGGGTGCCATATTCACCACCCTGTCTACTTGTGTTACCACCTCCATGGAATTATATATATCCATCCCTACAACACTCTTCAGCACTGATGTTTGATGTTGTTTGGAGACTGAGGAAAGACAATTGAGAATGAAATTACACGACGTAGATAAGAAATAGGAAGGCCATCTTTCTCTGTTAAAACAGGGGGGCGTACACTTAAAGGCATTGGTGGCGGTACAGGGAGATCTAATGGCCGCCTCTGGGTTGTAAATTTAACAGGATTCCGCCATAATCATTAATAATAGGCATCGGGCAAAGTGCGTGGCGTGATATTTTGATCAGGCGATATTTTGACCACGTCGTACAGTGAGTATTTTCTGCATGTTTTGCCTCACAAGGCAAGGTGAAGCAGCCCAGCGCTGGCAACCAGTTCCTACCCGACCACGAAGACAGACACACTGTCTGCCTGCCAATGCCACACAGTCAGGAAAGGCCAGAGACTCCCACTCCCAGCAGGCGGCGCGGAGGCACTGCTCTGTCACGGGTTGCCACGGCAACCGGGTCAGAGTTCACAGTCGCCCAGGACTGACAATAGAGGCAGAGGGGGCGGGGCCACTGAGCACTAGCCAATAGAAACACGTGTTTCACGTTGCATCGCCGCGCTCTACCTGGTCATCATCCAATGGCAATAGAGAGGATTCCCGAAGCGAGCCAATCGGAGAGCAAGTTGCTTGGGGCGTCGTCGATGGGCAGAGAAGCCTCGGGAAGCGATTACCCGCAACAGGGGGAAAAAGTGCGAGCGTCGGCGGTCACCCACCGAGGCGACGGAACATAGCGGCTGTTGAGTGTGGCGCCGAGGTGAGGCCCGTGTCGGCGGGGACGCGCCGGGCCCCGGGTCGTGTCGGCGGGAGACTCGCCGGAACCCGGGCCGTGTCGGCGGGAGACGCTCCGAGTCGGCGGGAGACGCTCCGATCCCCGTTGGTGGCAGAGGTGGTGATGCACCGGATGATGATATATTAGTGACTCGGTGGAAAGCGATCAGGAAGTGGGCAGTACTCGGAGGTCGGGCGATACCGTGGGTAATGTGACTGAAGTGTAGGGAGACAGATCGGCCCTGAGTTTCTTCCGTGGAATATTGGAAGACATCAGACATCGACTGCGTTCGTGTGAAAGGAGAGACGCATCAGGCCTTGAGCAGTATTAGGAAGAAAAGATGGGCATATTGGGGCGCAATCAGAAATACTGAGGGAAGGGGAAACTCATTAGACTCTGGACAAGGTTGGAGAGACTAACACTACTGAGGCAGGGAGAGATATCCAATTATGGTCGGTTAGAGAGATAGGGAGAGATATATTAGCTCTGGAATTTGTTAGTGGAGAGTACAAAGACACATCAAGCGCTGGTTCCTCTAGAGGATGCACTTTGTCTACAGACTGGATTTTTAAGAGATGAGCATACTTGTAAAGGGAGAGAGAGACCCTTGGCTTTGGACATCTTTCTGAGGGGAGGACATTTACTTCTGGTCCTGGATTATATTACTGAGACAGTCCTGACATTAAGACATCAGCTTTGAGCTACTTTGGTGTGGGGTGCATTGGTTGAGGCGGTGGAGATATCTTTACATCAATACAAGTTGTTTTCAGAGAGGAGGAATGTAGAACAAAGGAAATGTATGTGATAGGGTGGGTAGAAATGGCTTGAGGTGGCTGTTGACAGCACATTAAGCTGCTTGGTCTGTCGAAGTCTCACTGATTTTCATTTATGAAAATGAATGGTGGCTCACTTCATCCTTTGATGCAATATTTTGAGTTTTTTGTAAATAGTCTGTGGAGAAGGGGCTTTTCTGTGATTTGAGAAAGTGACATTAAGTGAAACGACTTAAGATTAATGTGTTTGTACAGATGAGAAAGTTTGTTCTACTTGGTGAGTTGAAATTTAGGAACTGAATGTCTCTAATTTAAATACTGCAGGTTGCAGTTTGAACATTCACAACTATAGGATGAGTATGTTTCACAAAGGAAGCTAAATGTGGGCTACTCGAGGTGTAACCCCAGTCAGTTGTTAGTCCCTCTACGATCTTATTTATATTTAGGTTGCTGTGGAATGGAGTGTACTTTGCAAGTGTTTAGTGACTGGTGAAGATTGTTTTGTAGAGGAAGGAAGTTAGACAACAAGATTAAAGATTTGGGTTCTGTTTTGTTCCAACTAGTTTTATTTGGGTTATTCCACTAGTTTGAATTTGTACAACAATAGCACAAGAAGAGGTCGCTTAACCTGTTGTGCTAGTTGAACTCTTTGAATGTAATTCCTTTAAACAAATAATGATTGTTTGCTGAAATGTTTATTGGTTGATGACACGGACTGTTCAGTCATTGTCTTGCTGATTAATCGGATGTAAGTGGGTAGGGAGGCACGAGCCTCCTGAGCTTGGAGACCTATTAGTATGTTGTTTCAAAATAGCTTTGCTCTGCTATAATCTTTCCAGAATTCGTAAGTTGTAGGAGCAGAATTAGACCAATTGGCACATCAAGTCTTGTCTGTCATTGCTGGCTGCATGGCTGGTCTATCTTTCCTGCTCAACCCCATTCTCCTGCTTTCTCCCCATAACCACTGACCCCTGTACTAATCTAGAATCTATCAATCTCCACCTTAATAAAATATCCATTGACTTGGCCTTCACAGGCAATGAATTCACCATCCTCTAACTAAGAGAATTCCTCCTTGTCTCCTTTCTAAAGTTACATCCTTTTATTCTGAGGCTATATAGCCCTGGTCCTAGATTCTCCCACTAGTTGAAACATCCTCTCCACATCCACCCTATTCAGGACTTTCACTATTGGGCAAGTTTCACTGAGGTCCCCCCTCATCCTTTTAAACTCCAGCGACTACAGGCCCAGTGCCGTCAAACGCTCATCATATGTTAACCCAATCATCCCTTGGAATTATTTAACTTCCATTTCAAATTTCCAGACACTCCTGCATTCTTTATTTCTCAGCTCCAGCATTGATTTCTTTCATAAGTAGACACAAACTGCTGGAGTAACTGAGTGGGGCAGGCAGCATCTCAGTCAGGAGAGAAGGAATGGGTGACTTTCTTCAGACATTTTTTGATTTATTTCGTGCCTCCTTTGTCCTCATTCATTTTCATTTGCATCTCTCCAGAACACCTCATATGCAATTACAAACCATCTATTCTTTAGAGAAAGGAGGAACTGCAGATGCTGGGTTACATAAAAAGCCCCCACAAAGTGCAGGAGTAACTCAGCGGGTCAGACAGCATCTCTAGACATCATGGGCAGGTGCTGTTTTGGGTTGGGACCCTTCTTCAGACTGATCTTTAAGGTTTGTTTTGGGGGGGGGGGGAAGGGGAGCTGGAGGTGAAAGCTGGAAGAGAGCAGGCCTGGCAAATAATGGGTGTATAGAGGCGAGTGGGTGAACACTTGCGCTCGGTCCACAAAGGCCTACTGGCTTTCCCAGTTGCTTACCATTTTTAATTGCTCTTCCCATTCCAATACTGACTTATCTCTCCTGGGTAGACAAAATGCCGAAGAAACTCAGCGGGTGAGGCAGCATCTACGAAGCGAAGGAATAGGTGATGTTTTGGGGTCAAAACCCTTCTTCAGACTGGGGGGGGGGGAAGGAAGAAAGGAAGAGGCGGAGACAGTAGGCTGTGGAGAGCTGGGAATGTGAGGGGAAGGAGGGAGAAAGCAAGGACTACCTGAAATTGGAGAAGTCAATGTTCATACCGCTGGGGTGTAAATATGAGGTGCTGCTCCTCCAATTTGTGGTGGGACTCACTCTGGCCATGGAGGAGGCCCAGGACAGAAAGGTCCGATTTGGAATGGGAGGGGGAGTTGAAGTGTTGAGCCACCGGGAGATTAGGTTGGTTAATGTGAACTGAGCCACTATCTCTCCTGGGCATCCTCCATTGCCAGAGTGAGGCTGTGCGCAAACTGTTTACTCACTGTCTTTTCTTAACTATAATCTTCAAATTTTATCTGATTCAGTTTTGTCTTCACCTGACCGCAGGCTTTCTTTGTTCTCTCCACCCTTTCACTTCTCTTGACCATATATACTTGGTTTCAAACATTTCCTGCAAGAAACACGATGTGCTGAAGTAATAACTCAGTTGGTCAGGCAACATAACAACATTGTTTTTTGCTCAGGTTCCAGTATCCGGATTGTCTCCAAAATTCCTGTTTTTGAAAAATTATTGACCTGAAGCATTAACTCCATTTCTCTTCCTATCTGTGCTGCCTGACCAGCTGCATATTTTCTGTTTTTATATCAACCTTTCAGCATCTGCATCATTTTTTTGCTTTCTGTTATCTTTTGATTCCTACTGCTGTTCTTGTTGTATAAACTACCATGTGGTTATTTCATTCCAAGGTCCAATGAGCACCCAACAGTTTCCACGACCTGGTGTATCTTCATCGAGCTTGGGAGCTGGCCAGACCTTCCATCACCAGCATGCAGAACACCAGTGGTCCAGTGGCACCAGGCAATAGCATAACAGGTATCTCTGTTCAACTTTTTTATGTTCCTCAGCAACCTCTGTAAAGCTTAATTGAATTTGCAATGAATGTTTTGACTTCATAAGGCCACGTGCAGATTGAATTGGTTTAAAATAAATTAAATAGGAATGGCATACAAGCTGTTACATGCTTCCAGTTTTTCTCTCCTCCACCTTCCCCCACTCCCCTACAATCAATCTGAATTCGGGTCCTGACCCGAAACGTCACCTATCCATTTTCTCCAGAGATGCTGCCTGACCAACTGAGTTACTCCAGCATTTTGTCTATATATGGCCTACATGCTGACGGGTTTTATTTAAGATAGGTAGTTCTGCTATAATGGTATAGCAGCTTTCTAAGAAATCTCACGTTATAGTAAATTGAGTTATAAAATGTTGTCAATAGGCAAAGGACGTTTAGGGGCTAGAGAGTTTCAGGCCTTTTTTCTGCAAGATTTTGATACTGCAATCGAAAATGCTGACGACTGTATGTTATTTGTTTAATCTAATATCATTGTACTTGTGTCAAAAGAAGTGATTGCTTGTCAATTTCAATGGCCACCTGCAGTGAAACTGACAGACTGTGTTCTTAAGGGACAACAATGTCCAATTACTGTGAGACTACGTGGAAATGTTTTTCGGCAGGACAGCTTTTTTTCTGCTTGCCAATTTTTAAAGTAACTTTCAAATAGTTTGTGTTATGCATAATTCACATTGTGTATATGTGCATTATAGCAGACCTACTTGTGCGCTTAAATGGGCCGTAACTGGTCCTAATCCTGATTACAGGTGCTGTCTCAACGGCGTTTGTACGTTCTTTCCACGACCAGCGGGTTTTCTCCGGGTGCTCCGGGGTTCCTCCCACACTCCAAAGACGTACAGGTTTGTAGGTCAATTGGCGTGATAAAATTGTAAATTGTCCCTAGTGTGTGTAGGATAGTGTTAATGTGCGTGGATCGCTGGTTGGTGCGGACTCGATGGGCCGAGGGGCCTGTTTCCGCGCTGTATCTCTAAAATAAATTAAACTGGGATTTTATCAGAGATGATCTTGGGCTGCAAGAATTTGAGGAGCCTGAACATGTTGAGGTTGTAAAGCCGGAGGATGTTAAAGAGAAGGTGGAAAGGGGTGGGGAAGTGCATTGATCCTAAAGGAGATGGTGATCAGGCTTCAAGGAATGTAGGTACTAAACAATCAAAATGGGATGTTAAGATAAAATCAGACACTTTAGTATAGCTTTACCGTGTATATTAATTATATTGTTGTTCCGTAGCTGCCAGTGAGGAGATGAATCGAGATTTGGAGCACTTGCCACGTGAACACTCTAATACTATATCTTCGCTGCCATTCCGAGATGAGAAGCAGGAGACTGTGGTAGTACGGCCTTACCCACAAGTGCAGGCACATGCACAGCCATTAGCAACAGCCCAGCACCACATGCAGCAGCCTGGTATGCCCGTAACTATGGGTGCACCTCCCACACACTTAGCGCAGGCCACTCAGCTGACTTTCCCAGAAGGACTGATGAAGGTATGTATGCTTTGGTTTATAAACATTTCTTGGTCAAGCTCTTTCAGATTTCTGATTATGGTCCAGGAAGAATGGCCTGGGACACTAACCATGTAGCTGACATAGAATTTAAGCTGGGCCATTCTATTCTTTGCCAGTGCTCCTTTAATCAGTGCATCAGTGAACATCCCACATCATCCTGTTTTATTTTTCAAAACGTTCCATTCCCAGATGCAATCCCAACATTCTGCAACTCATTATTGTTTCTTCATACTTTGTGATTGTATCTTTTAATTCTTCTGGGGAAATTGCATAATCTTGGTCTGTACTTGCTTTGGATTGAATGATTAAGAGATGATCTAATTAAGGTCCCCGGAATAATGCGTGCATTCAAAATGATAGGTAGAGAAAACAATTTTATGGCAGGAGTGTCAAGGGCAATGGACATGACTCCAAATTAGAGCTGTTGCAATTAGAAATGAAATCAGGAAGCATATTTTCTGCAAGGAGAGTGAAGATCTGTAACTCTTCCTACAAAGCAGTTGGTACTGTTGGGTAGTTGGAGCACTGGAATTAATAGGGTATTAAAGAATGCGGAACCAGAGCGGTAAATGGAGCTAATGTGCAAATTATCCACAATTTAATTAGATGGCAAAGCAGACTTGAGCAGAATGGCCTCTGAGTTTTCCTGCATGTGTACTGTGGGTTGGGTTAGTTTAAAGTCTCTATCCTTGGGAGCATGTCAATTATTCAAATTCCAGTGCCACCTGTACATACAAGCTCATTAATGCAAATTTGTTGGAGCTTATTTGTTATGAAAGTTAGCATGCTGAATGCAGTTCTTTCCCAGTTCTGTGATGTTAGAAGTGATATTAGATTGGTTTTATTATACCTTAGTGAATTTAAATCACTATTCATTCCTTTGCCTGTCAGCATTAAAGACTGGCTCAGAATGATGTATCTTCTTAGATGCTGCATTTGGTGATTTTAGTAATACAGAAGCAATTTGTATAGCTCTTATTTCAAAGGAACATTACAATAAGCGTTCTTATTGTAAATTACTTGTGTGGCTGAAGGTAGTGTTAGGCATTGCAGTTAATTCTGTCTTATTTGGGCACAAAAATGCACATCTCTCTGCAGTAGATGCGACTGGTGGTGAAGGAGACACCAGCTTCAATTATGCCCAACAGCCTATTCAAATAAACATGTGCTGAACAAACTAGAAATTGTACATTTTCTTCCTGAGTTTTGTACTTGACCAAGTAACGTACTGAACGTGCAGCTTTGCATTTTTAATTTTTGTGCATGTATTAAAATGGTGAATGCTGACCTTGTCTTTGGGGAAATCTGCAAGGAGAGCTATTGAACCTGATGACGTGAGAATGTTGAAATGATATCTATCAGGCTATGCTAATATGACCAGTGGTGAATTCTGATCCTTTCAAGCCAGTTCCAAGATGATGCCATCAGTATTTGAGTAATTTGTTTTGAAGCGCAGCAGAATTATTAACATCCTGACTTCCTTCTTTTGGGTGTTGTAAATTACTGCACCTCTGTAATGTCGATCACATGTCAAAATATGCACATTAGTGGAACAGATTCAGACAAACTAAAGTTTGACAACTTCTCCTAGTTCCGCTGTTGCCATTGAATGCTTTTCCCCATGAAGTCACACCAGTTTTGTTTTCTCAGACAACACTGAAGTCACCCTTGCCAAGTCGGCCCATTGCTCCTGCTCCATCTGGCCTGGGACACTTGGCTGTTCCACCTAAAGTTTCTGGACACGTAACTGTTAGCATGGACCCCAGCGTTCCTCAGGCATCTGCGATCCCTGTGGCTACAATCAGTGGGCAGCAGGTAAGAGCACAACTCTTATATTTGTTCCAAGTCTAAAACACCCGTTTACAGGTGCTCTCAAGATGACCGTTCAAATTCGTGGTTATGGTATCAGTATTGTGACTTGATCTGGATTATCTTCTTTGTAGGGACATCCTAACATCCCTCATCTGATGGGCACCAATGTGCAGATGTCTATTATCCGAAATTCTGTTCCAGCCTCACTCCACATTGGACCGTCCACAGCGCAGACCCATATGTTCTCATCTCATGTGCCTAGAGGTAATGTAATCTTCGACACCATTGCCCAAATATAAAATATAGCATGATTTTTCTTATCACCATTTCCCTTTCTCCCCCCCCCCCCCCCACCTTTTATTTTGGGCTGTAGGTATTTTTTACACACACTTTCCATAAACTAGTTAAACTCAGTCTTTTTAACTCATCCTGCAATATGTTCTTATGTAGAGCTTGTACTCCACAGTGCTCTAAATCTGGTATAACCATTGTTGCCATTATTATTACCACTGCTTGGTTTGGGTGATTTAAAGGAAACCACACTTAGTGCTTTTGTGTAAAGACTATGTCAAAGTTTTGAGGGAGAACTACAAGTCAGGGATGTTAAACATCCATGTGTGCTTAAGCAAAGGTTCAGTGAGCTAACGATAGACACAGAATGCTGTAGTAACTCAGCAGGACAAGCAGCATCTCTGGAGAGAAGGAATGGGTGATGTTTCAAGAGCCGAAACTTCACCCATTCCTTATCTCCAGTGATGCTGCCTATCCCACTGAGTCACTACAGCATTTTGTGTCTATCTTCAGTTTAAACCTGCATCTGCAGTTCTTTCCTCCACAGTTCAGTGAGCTAAGCATGCTTCCGGTTAAATTGAACAAATATGGTTAAGCAGATTCTATAGCATTATTCAAACAGAGGCAGAGATATCCATCAATATTCATCAATCAGCAGATTGATCAATTGTGTTGTATGATTACAATACCAAATCAGTGGAGTTCAAGGAATTAATGGAATGTTTGGTACTTTTCAATGCTTTTGAGATTTGATGACATGAATTATTTTTAAAAAGCTGGTGTCTTCTTAGGTGCAGCAGTAGCTGCAGCAATATCAAGTTCCAAAGTAACTACGGTCCTGCGCCCTGCTCCAGCGCCATTACCGACGGCTGGGAATCCTCAGACTGCTGTGCAACATTCTCTACACTTGCCTATACAGGTAACTATTTAACTGTAAACTATAAGACCTAGTTAATATTGAAATCTTTACCTTGATGGACTCCTGATATAATGCATATTACGTTGCAATTCTAGAAATTCTTCCTTTATAAAATGGGTGCTGTGTAGACAACTTCCAACTGTTGTATTCCAGGTGCATTGTACAATGTACGTTCAAATTACAACTCCCAGATCTTTAGTGTGCAACAGACTAGGTGAAAGGGTCAAAGTTATGTACGTATCTTGCCTCTGTCATCTCTCACCGAAGTGACAGCTCTAAAAAAGCAGTTTGCTACACTAGGCACTGATGGAAACTTTGTGAAAAGTTTAAGCTTGAGTGGAAAACGGTGGAGATGGTATGTGGTTGGACACCTGGTGCTGCTAACAGCCAGTGGGTTATTGTACCTTTGGAGGTGGTAACGCAGAGAGTGTACGGTGATTGTTGAGGGTTCCTAGATCATCCGAGAGGAGTGAGAGACCTACTCCAGCAGTGACCAGGTAGCAATTAAAAAAAAAAAAATGTGACTGACTTCATCCTATCATGCTTCTGCAATTAGGGCATTTACTGTTTATGAGTTTTGCGTTGTGGTGGAAAGGTCGTGAGTGGCATTAATCATACTTGTATACCAGTGTTTACTGCACACGCCCAGTGCTCTCAGTGTATAAACACATTGATCTGTACAACAGTTCCCAATAATGGTTGCACATGCACAAAGTTGCATCAACGTTCATCACTGGGTGCATGGAAATGCTTTACCATCTGATAGAATTGTTTGGCTACAGTATCTTCCTGTTACTCTCCTTGTATTGAACTGTAAGCCTGAAATCTTGCACGATTCACAAATCCAACATCTATAAGATGAAATTCACCTTGATCCAGACTCTTAACTCCCAGACTGATCAATGCTTCTAACACACCACAGGTTTACAGTCGATACCTTTTTCCGCATTCTGTGGCCGCTTAATTATTACAACTATTGTAACATTTGCACATCTTCATCCTTTCAATGGTACATGTCTACAATGTAATCCTTGCTGGTTATATTTCTTTCCAAATTATCTTCATTACAACCACATTTAGGCATTTAGATAGGCACATGGATTTGCAGGGAATAGAGGGATATGCATCGTTCACGATAAAATAGGCCAAAGTCAGCATGGCTTTGTGAAGGGGAGGGCTTGACAGACCAATTTGCTGGAATTTTTTGAAGAAGTAAATAGCAGGACAGAGAAAGGAGAGTCAGTAGATGTTGTTTATCTAGATTTTGAGAAAGCCTTTGATATGGTGCCACATGGGAGGCTGCTAAGGAAGATGAGAGCCCATGGAATCAAAGGGCATTTATCAGGTTGGCTGGATGGCAGAAGACAAAGAGTGGCAATAAAGGGGGCTTTGTCTGGTTGGCTGCCAGTGCCTAGCGGAGTTCCGCAGGGCTCGGTGCTGGGGCTGCTGCTCCTCGCGTATAATAAAGATTTAGATGAGGGGATTGGTTTTGTGATAAAGTTTGCGGATGATACAGAAATAGGTGCAGGAGAAGTAGTGTAGAGAAAACAGGGACTCCGCAGAAGGACTTGGATAGGTTGGGAGAGTGGGGCAGAGAAGTGGCAGATGGAATATAGTGTAGCAAAGTGTGGTCATGCATTTTGGTAAAGAATGAGGGGGGAACCTCATTGAAACGTGCACAATCGTGAAAGACTTGGATAGTGGGAGAGTCTAGGACTAGAGGTCATTAGAATTAAAGGACGTTCTTTTAGGAAGGAGGTATTTTTTTTAGTCGGACGGTGGTGAATCTGGGGAATTCTTTACCACAGAAGGTTGTGGAGGCAAAGGCAGAGAAAGATGGATTCTTGATTGGTATGGGTGTCGGGGGTAATGGGGAGAAGGCAGGAGAATGAGGTTGGGAGGGAGAGATAGATCAGCCATGATTGAATGGCGGAGTAGAATTGATGGGCTGAATGGCCTAATTCTGCTCCTATCACTGAAGATCCTATGAAAGGTCATTAGTTTAACTTGGCATCATGCTCAGCACAGACATTGTGGGTCAAAGGCTTATTCCTGCGTCCTGTTCTATGTTCTCTATTTGTGTTTTTGTTTGCTTATAATTCTGCATGGTCTGTGCTAGAGCTAATGTGATAGCATGAATGGCCTTTTGTGCAATATATGTCCAAGACCTATATCCTGCACTCTATCTTCCCTTTGCTCTATCTATTATACTCGAGTTTGACAATTGTATTTATGTATTATTATCTGGTGTGATTGGATAAGCATGCAAAATAAAGCTTTTCTCTGTACCTTAGTACATGTGATGATAATACTAAACCAAACAATTTGAATAGTTGACCTCGCACCTTATCTGCAGCTTGTACCAATTTGAATATCTGACATTACTCCAGTATTTAAATCTTGTACATGATTTTTTTTGGCAGTCTCGCCCACCTCCAACCACTTCTACAGCAATACCTTCAGCAGTGGTAGCAACAGTGTCTGCAACACGGGCCCAGTCTCCTGTCATTCCAACAGCAGCAGCCCATGGGACAGATGTAGCACACAGGTAATTTGATGGAAAACAAGCTATGTATACGTTACTGACAGTGCACAGATTTAAATACTTCAATTGGAAGCATTCCATTAAATGAAGAAAGAACCTGCATTCTTTTGTTTTGGGGAAATGATGTTTCATTTGCCAATAATTTTCCTTTCTACTCTGTAATAATTGATGTGTTACAGTGATTTTGCTGGAATGCTATATTTCATTAGCCTTGTTCATATGCTGTATCTGTTTTTGGAGATCTGCAGCTGTTGTTGCTGGAGTTCGTCCAAATCTTTGACAACCGTGCAAGAAAAATGAGTCTGGACCATTGATGGAAGTCCAGATACGGTTATCAAACTCATTCCTTCTATGCTTAATTTTGTTAACATTGCCAAAAGTAATTTTGTTCTCAGATTTTTGGACATTAACGGTTCGACTTGTGGTCAATATTGTCTATAATAAAATTGTAAGTTTTTGAAAAATTCACTTTGTAATTATTTACATCGGTTATATGCTTATGGTTAGTCATACAGCATAGAAACAGGCCCTTTAGCCTAATTTGTCCCTGCCGACCAAAATACTGTCTAAGCTAGTCACATTTGCCCACGTTTGGCCTATATCCCTCTAATCCTTTCCTATCCATGTACCTGCCCAAGTGTCTTTTAACTGCTGTTATCGTTACCTGCCTCAACTACCTCCTCATATACCCACCACCCTATGAGTGAAAAAGTTGCCCCTAGGGTTCATATTGAATCTTCCCCTCCCACCTGAAACCTATGTACTCTGATTTTTGATTTCCCTAACCTGGGTTTAAAACTGCATTTTCCCTATCTATTCTCCCATCATTTTATACACCTCTCTAAGATCACCTCTCAGTTTCCTGTGCTGCCAGGAATAAAGTCCTAGCTGCCCAACCTCTCTCTGTAGCTCAGCCCTTCAAGTCCTGGCATCATCCTTATAAATCTCTCTGCACTCTTTCCAGCTTAATTGCATCCTTTCTCTCGCAGGCTGACCAAAACTAAACACCGTATTCTAAATGTGGCTTTGCCCAAGTCTTGCACAACTGTAACATAATATCCCAACTTCTATACTCCATACCCTGACTGATGTAGGCCAATGTACCCAAAGCCGTCTTTACCATCCTATCTATCAGTGACGCCACTTCTGTGAACTATGTACCTGCACTCCTCGATCCTGCTGCTCTACAACACTCCCCAAGAATGTTGAGGATTATGGTGGGTAGATGTTAAGTTTGAGTTCAGACTTGATCTAATGGAATGGTGCAACTGACTCGAGTGGCTGTGTGGCCCTACTTCAAATTTCATTCCTTGTCAGCGAATATTCAGAATTATGTAGAATGCAGTCCGCGAGGTCTCCTGTCTGAATTGTTACTTTCCTCTCCTTGCCTGCAGTAGACGGCACTGACTATCCAACCTCACCCGTCTGCTGCAACAATTAGTATCCAGCGTACTCAGCAGCCTCGAGATACGACTGCTCGCATCACATTGCCATCTCACCCTGCAGTGGCTGCCCAGAAACGCAGCTTCATCCTATAACGCAGGTAGAGTTCCACCTACTTCCCGATATTGTGACTGGCTCCACAAGTAAACTTATTAATAATTTTGTCCTAACCCACCAACCCCCCTCTTCTTTGTTGTTCTACTCTGAACTATGTCAGATAAATTCTTCAGAATTGGTTTGTTCAGTGACATGAAAACTACCACTAAATCAACGTGGTATAAGTAAAAGTAAAATACATTGTTATTTTGTTCTTTACTGTTTTAGTCACTTAAATATCTTTGACATTTATTTTCTTAATTGGCAAGTGAAAATACTGAATATTAATTTTTGGTTTATGAACTAAAGGCCATGCCTTTGTGGCAAAGAATATTTGCGAACAGTGTGCATTTGATTTTGAGTGTGCATAACTGTATATTCGCCAGTTCTTGAAGCATTTCTTCAGCACTTTTTCAAATGGGAAGAAAATTGTACAACTGAGGCAAAAGTTTGACTAATTGAATAGAAGAGCATGATCTGTGAATTTATTAGTGCTAACTATAATTTGCATGCATCAGGAATATACACAATTCTCATTTGTTGGACATTTTTGCAGCACAAACATTTTTAACTCCTTTAACTAACACTCATTACTTTTTGAATGGTACAGATGGTTTCCAATACTGGAGAGTACTACTGCTGTTTGTAATTGGTGTCCTTCAATCATACCTGTCTGAGTAATAAATAATTCCACCACATTTGTACTATCTTATTGCCATTGTTGGCTAAACTGCATTTTTTGGCAACCTGGCCAACCATGTATCCTTGCATGTGTGATATCTTTTTGCGCTTACGGAATCTTTGTTTTAAACTCTGCTTGTTATAAGCCTAAAAGTTAGAATTTAAAACAAGAATTTAAACTGTGTGTTGAAAGCAATTTGTGCATGTTCTAGAGTATTGACACCTGCCAGAAGTCCCACTTGTTGGAAAATTGGACTGTTGTAATTCGCCTTTGTGTTGATGTCTTTTCTCTTTTGTAATTTGTACAGTGCATGTTTTTAACTTACTAGCAGATTAGATCAAAAGTTTTAAATATGTGACCTTCACTCACAGTAAAACAAGGAGGACCTCATTTAAAAAAAAAAAAAATCAAGAACCATAGAAGTTAAAGGGTCCCCACTGGTCCATTTGTTTTATTTTCCCGGTCTCTCCCACATAGTTTTACAAGTGCTGCAATTATACATATGGGCAGCACTGAGAGTGATCTTGGCACCTGTATGCTAATGATTGTTGTGGCAATGGTTCAGTCACACTGCTCCAAAGTATTACTGCACATTACCCAACACTTTGCCGTTTATTCTTTTCCCCCTCTTCTCTGTTTTCTCTCATCTCCACAGCATCCAAGTGACAATTGTTCAACAGTGCTGACCTTATTTCCAGTAGATGAGATGGCAGTGAGCATGCATGTTAGCTTTTAGGCTTTTGAACAACTGTAAATAAATCACAATAACAATTTCTTGAATGTAAAATATTTAGTGCAGAAAAAATATATAAATGTTATTTTAGGGCTATTGTATTTATTTCAAGGTGACTCTATTTCTGTTATTGATCAGGTGATTAATGTAGTAGGTAGCATCAGAACCGTACCTTTAACAGCTTCCAACACCAACAAGCAAGTTCTCTTTCAACAGAAAGCCATGTTCAGTACTGGGACACCAGTCGCTGCTGCTACAGTGGCACCTATACTTTCAACAAACTCAATCCCTTCTACCACGGGTCAGGGTAAGTATCTGGTTTCTGAAAAATACTTTTAAATTTAATTTTGGACTCTTAAGATAGAAAGCTGTTGACTGCACTTCAAATGAAAACACTCTTGTGAAGCAGTATAATGTACTCAACTTGAAAGACTCATTTTGTCCGGAAAAGCATTTCCTTTAAAACATTAAAAACTGGAGTAATCGGTAATTGCCATTAAAGTTAAACTCAACATAATCAGCAAAATGGTTGAAACGTTACATTAAGAAAACGGTGAATGCAAAGGAATCCAATTTCTATACTTTTTAGAAGTCAACTTTTGTAATGGGAAAAGTTTAATTGATTTCTCATTTTATATCATGTTTCAGCCTCTCATAATTAACATATCTGAGTTGCTTTTGCAGATGACTATGATTGGTCAGTTGCCCCTTTTTCTTATACTTTTACTCAAAATTCATTTTTTTTCTGTACAGGTGCTGTTTCCCATGCTCAAGTAACAAGCAGTACAATTGTGAACATGACAATGGCTTCCCATACACCTCATGCTCCTGTAGTCACTACGTCGACTATTCCTGTTGGTGAGTGAAACCCATTGCCCTGGCTTCAAACTCGCATGTCACAAGAAGACATGACCTCTTATTGAAAGGTATCTAGGCTCTAACCGAAGTCCAGCATGAGTTTTCAGATATCAACGCATTCACTTGGGAACTTAAGTCTTGACTGGATTCCTGACTGCTTTGAGAGCACTCTGGAGAAAGTGAAATGTTCTGATACACATTCTCAAAATCCTTTTGCAATTCAGTGGAAATTAGTGAAGTTTCCCTGGATTCGTGATCATACTGGGCAAGTTCCAATTGCATAGGAAAGAAAATGATCCCACCAATCTGAGAAAATATGTTGCGTAAGAAATCAGAGGGCTAGCTACAAGATTGTTTGCGTAGTGTAATGGCAATTTCAAACTTTCCCAATATCCAACTTTCCGTTGCCATTACTCCACGGGTAGGTGGGAGTGATCGTACGCAGACAAGCAAAAACGGATCTTCCGGTCGTTATTTCCAGCTTAACTAGTTCTTTATTGAAGGAAGTAGTTATACAGACAAAAAAGTGAACATACCAGATCCTCTTTATTCTTATACAAATTGTAGCTTTCCGTTCTTACTATCTGCATACGATCACTCCCACCTACCCGTGGAGTAATGGCAACGGAAAGTTGAATATTGGAAATGTTTGAAATTGCCATTACATCAAAGTAAGAACTGCTTTCTCTCCAAATCCCATGGCTGCTCCGATCTGACCTAGCCACTCCCTGTGACTACGCTATATGTAACGTTCATCTACTTATCAAAAGCCCACCCCCAAGCGTACAAAATAATTCTGCAAGAAATATCTAGACAAAACAATAAAATATGCCAACAGTAACTAGCCTAAGCATGAATGGCTCCTACAAGTAGGAACAAACAAGAGATCGATATCTCTTGTTCTAAAGCAACAATTGTTTTTAATGGGCATCTTGGAATAATTTTCATCAGCAGTTCTTTTATGGATTGGCTAATTTTGGCAGAAAAGCAAATAAACAAAATGCTAGAAATCTGAAGTAAATCAAGGTGTAGAAATAGTCAGTATGAAATTTCAACATATTTCTTTGCAGTTGCAATCTTGGATTACCCAGCTGAAATTCCTGGGTGTAAAACAAATGGGTAATAGTTGGAAATGCATTTTTCTATTGCTAATGCATACTCTTGTATTGTGTTACAGCAAAAGTTGTCCCTCAACCAATAACTCACACTTCTCCGCGGATCCAACCAGATTACACAACAGAAAGGGGGAATCTGATTTCTATACCTGGTCACAGGGCGTCACCTAACCCTGTTACAATGGAGACACGAACTGAGAATAGGTATGGCTGCCTCCAGTGTTTGAGTGAATGTTGGAAGCACAAATGAACATTTGATGGATGCATATCCAACTTTCACATTGATTTTTCATTCTACCAATATTTTCACTGCATTTTTCATCTCCGTGCTCTCTCTCCACATGTGCACTTCCATAATAAAGGCACTAATAAAGCCATAATTACTGGGTGAGGCATTTTCATGTAGCTCCACTTTGTAGTATTAAAGGAGAAAAGAGATTATAGTTTACACCTCTAATATACATCCATTGACCTGTTGATAAATACACGTGTAAATATCAGAGTTGATCGAGACTATGATGCACCTTGCAGATACTTCCTACCAGACTAGATAATGGTACAATGACTTTTACATTAAAGTTACCTATTCAAGTTGTCAATAAATTTTACTAAAGCAGACGTTGTTCTGAAACCTGAACACAGGTGACCATGCATTATGGGCGGGGAGAGAGTTGAGTTCCTAGAAAAGCATACTGGAATAACAGTTTGCGTCATAATTTCACTTAGTCATGAGTGACACAGTGTGGAAACAGGCCCTTCGGCCCAACTCGCCCACACCGGCCAACAATGTCCCAGCTACCCTAGTCCCACTTGCCTGCACTTGGTCCATAACCCTCCAAACCTGTCCTATCCATGTACCTGTCTAACTGTTTCTTAAACAATGGGATAGTCCCAGCCTCCATGACCTCCTCTGGCAGCTTGTACCATACAACGATACATCAAGAAATGAGAGTTGGGAAAAAGCAACTTTTGTATTTACATTTTTGTGCATAATTTCCATGAGAGCTAATTTTTTTTCTATCCCCAATTTTTGAATTTCTATTAACTGAACAGCCATAATCTAAGTCTGCATGAATAAATATAGATGTTTGTTCAAGGGTATGGGTAAAATCTTTAGTTGTAAAATCTATGTGGGATTTATCGTAACTAAGATTTCTTAATTGTAACAATTCCTTTTGCTCTCCATCCAGGCAAGTCCCTGTGCAGTTTCAATACTACCTGCCAGCTTATCCACCATCAGCTGCCATCCCTGGCTACCCAACACTGGCGCATACTTTTACCCCAATAACCAGCACAGTCTCCACTATACGGCAATACCCAGGTACGAATATACTGAATTATTTAACTTGCTGTTATGGCAGCACCAGCCTGGATAAACTGAGCAACTGGGAGGGCTCCCATTTGACTAACTAGCCTTTATGTAACAAGTTTTAAGTAGCTTCCTCATAACCATGGTTCCCATAAATCCACATACTGACGACTGTACAGTACTGAGCTTGTGAAGATACTCTCTTCCACCTAAAAATGTGGTAATTGGTTTGGTAGATAGAAAATGTGGTAGACACTTTGCAGTGTCTTTTCAATTAACGAGTAGATTCTTTTTTGAAATTCTGTGTGATGACTGGTCATCTGGGCTGGTTTTCAGGTTACAAAGATGGCTGTGGATGGATATTATAATTTTGCAACTTATTCTTCACAATCTGATTATTTTGTAGTGTAGAAAATAGCAGCTGTTTGAGTTAAGATGATGTGCCTGCAGCTAGTATAATTCCCAGAATATGCCTTCTAAAACCCCTGTCCCACGGTACGAGTTCATTCCAAGAGTTCTCCCGAGTTTGCCCTGATTCGAACTCGGAAATTTATGGTAATGGCCACTCATCGGTACTCGGAGCTCTCGATGACATTTTTCATCATGTTGAAAAATCTTCACGAGTCTTCCCGTATTTACCTGCTGTTAGCGAGTCTTCCCGAGTACCTGCCGTTAGCGCTAAGAGACGTCCCCGAGCTCCGACGTACCCGCTACGTTCATTCTCCGTGCTTACCATGAGTTTGATTTTTTTTAACTCGGAAGAGCTCTTGGAATGAACTCGTACCGTGGGACAGGGCTATTACTCTGGAGTAATGAAACAAACTTGCAATTTTTTCTCTACAACTTCTCTTCATTATCTGTTTAGTTTAATCTTTATCGGTCTTGCATTTTCTCCTTTCTCCCTCATTCCCTTCTTCTTCTAGAGTATGGAGTTATAAAGCACTGCCTGTTGCTTAAAAAGATAGATGGAAAAATAAATAGTGAAGAGAGCTAAACAACCTAGAAATCAATCTTCACATTTTTGGCGCAGAACATGAGTTGTACATAGAAACTGGCTCTTCTATCAGTTGCACAAAACTTTGATTAGACGACACTTAGAATATTGTATACTGATCTACTTGCTACACGATTAAAGGGATGTGGTGGCAGAAGAGTGCAGAAGAAATTCCAAAGGATGTTGCATGAAATGAAGGGCTGTGGTTGTACAGAGAGATCAGATAAGATGGGTTTATTCTCATAGGAGGCTGAGGAGTGACCCTATGGAGATTCATAAAATTTTGACGGGCATAGATAAGATAGTCAGAATCTTTTTTTCCCCCACGTCAGGAGACCTGGAGAGAGGACAGATTTAAAGTAAGAAGGGATAAGTTTGACGGTGGTCAACATATGGAACGAGCTGCCATTGGAGATGGAAGTAGATAAAATTACAAAGATTAAAAGGACATGTACTTGGATAGAAAAGGAGCAAAGGGATGCTAATCCTAATAGCCTGATGCCGGCTATTAGGATTAGCATAGGTAAGATCGCGGTCAGCATCAATGAGGTGAATCAAAGAGGATCGTTGCTGTGTTTAATATTTCTGATTCTATTATGGATGAGGAAGAGAAATGTGATGATCGTTTGGTTAAAACGAGACGAAGTCTTTTGCATTATAGAAACAAATAACATTAATTGGAGGGAATATATCTCAAGCTGTGAAGAGCAATAACTATCAATTCTCCTTTGATTTGTGATGTGGTTATTGCTGGCATAGCCACCATTTATTGCCTTTGAGAAAGCGGTGGCAGCTACTGGAGCCACTGCTATCCTTTGCTCAAACTCAGGAGGAAAAGTGAGGATTTAGGTGAGGACCAGCGATCCCCGCACATTAACACCAATTAGGGACAATTTTTCCATTTACCAAGCCAATTAACTTACAAACCTGTACGTCTTTGGAATGTGGGAGGAAACCGAAGATCTCGGAGAAAACCCACGCAGGTCATGGGGAGAACGTACAAACACCGTACAGACATTTATTTGGAAATAAGTTGACAGATTTCGTAATGATGACCATTAAACTACCAGTTTACTCCTGTTTGCGAGATTGCAAATTTGGGGGGGGGAGGGGGTACAATCGGAGTACGTTCAGCAAGTAACTGCAGTGCATTTTGCAGATAGTGTAACACTGCAGCCACTGTACAGAGTGATGGAGGGAATGGTTTGTTTAAGTTGCTTAATGCAATGCTGATAGGCTGCTTTGACCTGAATGGTGGCAAACCTTGTTGGAGATGGAGTCATCCAGGGCATTGGAGACTATCCATCACATGTGTAGGAAAGAACTGCAGATGCTGGTTTAAATCTAAGGTAGACACAAAATGCTGCAGCAACTCAGCGGGTCAGGCAACATCTCTGGAGATGCTTCTCTCCCCATTCCTTCTCTCTAGAGATGCTGCCTGACCTGCTGAGATACTCCAGCATTTTGTGTCTATCCCATCACATTCCTGACTTTTGCCTTCTAGATGAATGAATGGCTTCAGGGTATCGGGAGGTGAGTCACTTGCCACATGATTCCAAGCTACTGACCTGGTCATGTAACCACAGCATTTTTGTGTCCAGTTAAGTTTCTGTTCGGCCTCCAACTGTAATGGCAGTGGAGTTGGCAGTTTTAGTGTTATTTAATGTGAAGCTTTAGGTGGTGAGAATGTGAATGAATAAGTTTATGAATGAATAACATTATTGGCCAAGTATGTACACATACAAGGAATTTGCCTTGGTGCTCTGCTCGCAAGTAAGAACACGACATACAGTAATAAATCTTTTAGAATAAAGCGTAAAAACATTATAGGTTAAACAAGTGAATGAAATAAAATACCAGTGCAAAAGGAGGTTATAGTTGGAGACTTGTGTCCGAACACTAGAGGATTGATAATATTGATTAGTAAGGAAGAAGTGACACTCTGTATAATTACAGCCATTTTGTAGTTGCATGCCAGCAAACCTAGCCTCAGAAGGGCAATGTTAATGAGATTAGTATGTTTACGGGAAAGAACAACACCAGCAAGCACAGAATTTGTTGACTCTCAATTGTCCTTTAAGTTGTTGGTGTGCCAGCTTCTTTCTGGTAGAGATGTTGTACTATGTACCAACAGTGATGCCCTATAGGAGGAAATAAAGATGGTGGCATTCACAAGTTTTCCTCCCTTAGTTTACGAGATGAAGGAATTGCAGACTTGGGAGATACTATCTATGAAGCCTTATTGAGGTGCTGCGCTCCCTCTGAGACATGTGCCTGGTAGATGGTGGAAAGGCTTTGTGACTTGCGAGGTTTCATCTGCCATGGGACATCCAGGTGCATAACTAAACTCAGAGCGCTGGAAGAATCCAGCAGACCCTGGTGCATGATCGCAAACTGTTGTGTCACCTTGTACCTTGCATGCAAGTAGAATTGCAACCATCACAAAAGTTCCCATTTTGATATGATTCAAAAGGTAATTATTGGAGCAATGCATAGTTGGCATTGGAACATTGTCCTGTCCTGCACTCTGTCAACTGTTGTAATAATATCAAGAACATTCAACCTCTCTGCCTCTGGAGTTCAGTTTTCCCCCCCTCCATGCTTGGACCAGGGCTGTAATGAGGTTTGGATTAATAAACTTGAAAAAAATTGTTATCTGAACAGGACAGCTGGAGAATTTAAATTCCATTAATTAAATAGAGACAAGAGATTACAAGTACTGGAATCTGGAACAATCTGCTGAAGGAACTCTGCAGCAACTGTGGTAGGAGAAGAACGGTGTCTGCGGCAGAGTTAGAAAATGTCCTCAACCCAGATCCTCTGCATCTAACATAGGTGTCACATGTTCCATTTCAAACCATGCTGTCCATGCTATCATAGCACCACCACAATCCAAAAGAGGATAAAATGACCATCCAACAGCTTGAAAACCAGATCATTGGAACAGACCAAATCGTAGCTCAAACATGGGACAGTATTGTGTTTCAGCTATGTTAAGTGATACTTGAGGTGATCATCTTTGACGTGTACAAGATGTTGAGGGTAGACATCAAGAAACTGCTTCCTCTTACAGGAGAGTCTAGAACTAGGGTCTAGGATAAGGAGGAGGCCATTTAGAACTGAAAAGCTATTTCTTCGTACAAAGTGTTGTAAATCCTTTGAATTCTGAACTTTAGGCTCTGTGGATGTTGAGTATATTCGGGAAAAGATTTTTGGACACGTGGAATTGGGGAATATGGAGATTGTGCAAAGAACCTGATCTTATTGGGCAGAGGAGCAAGCTTGAGGGCTTTGTAGTCTACTTCTATTGTTAATATTTAAAATGGGCAGTTTAACTTAATGTCTAAACAACAGAGTGAATGTTTACCTTTGCCAATAGGTCAATAACAGGGAGGAAGACAATTTAAAATAATTGGTGAAAGGTCATGGTGGTTAACATGACTACTATCCCGAGGCTTGGGTATTGGTCTGAAAGCAAGCGTTTGAATAAGACCACCAGAGCATCTGGGGAATTTAAATTTGTGTAATTAAATGAATCTGGAATTCAAGCTGCCAATTATTATTTTTTTGGAAAAAAACAATGTTTCTATAATGTAAATTAGGGAACAAAATCTGCCACACTTGCCAGATAGGAAGAGATTTTATCCACTTTGTGTGTGGTGAGATGCTGGAACTGTCTGTTAGAAAGGCAGAGATCCATATTGCATGTTATGCAACTTAAATTAGTTCTAACATAAAGCTAGAGTCCAAGGGCTAGACTATGCATTTTTTTTATTTTTTTTTACTTGACTCGTGTAAGTATTCATTAGCTAATTTTGAAGAGTTTACAAGGAATGAGCTTGGACTAAGTTGGATATTCCTTTCACGACCAAATTAGCTCTTTGTCCTATAAAGTCTATAATTCTATAACTGATTCGTATTAAAAAAGGAAATTGCATTGTGTAAAAAAAATTAATATCTACTCTCCGTCTCAGTTTCAGCGCAAGCACCGAGCTCTGTTTCTGCAGCAGCGATTGCGGCTCAGGCGGGTGTGGGTGTAGCGTCTACTGTCCATCTCAACCCCATGCAGCTGATGACTGTGGACGCCACGCATACACGTCACATTCAGGGGCTCCAGCCGGCGTCCATCACTGCCCAGGGGCTACAGCCAACTTCATTTGGCCCCCAAGGAATTCAGCCATCTCCACTTGGGGCCCAGGGAATTCAGTCAACCGCTCTTGGGACCCAGGCTCTGCAGCCTGCATCACTCGGCCCCCAACAGACGTCCGACAACAAACCACCAGGTAAAAGGGAAAATACACTTAAAAACCTGCAGGGGTAGTTAATTAATTGGCTTGGCCATATCTCCTCATAGCCATGCACTTATTAGCACTATCTATCTAGCATTATCTATTAGCATTATCTGCCTAGCATTATCGTTATCTATCATTTTGACGCATGTCCAGGTCAATATCATAAAACACCAGAGATCCCAGCACAGATCCACACGTCGCAGACCCCAGAATAACATCCTTCCACCACAACCCTCTGCCTTCTTTGAGGAAGCCAGTTCTGAATCCAAACAACCATATCACTGTATATCCCATGCATCTTAACCTTCATCAAATGCCTTATTCAAAAACAGTTTCCACTGCCATACCCTCAATGATCACCTTTGTCACCTCCTTAAAAAAAAAAACTCAAATCAAGTTTGGAAGACATGAACTCCTGTGGATAAAGCCTTGCTCTCTGTCCCCAATTACCCCATCCTCTTCCATATGTAAGTAAACCCTATCTGATTAAAATCCTCTCCAATAGCTTAACAGCCACTGATGTGAGTTTCACTGACCTTTAATTTCCTGGAGTATCTCTATTTCCCTTCTTAAACAGCTTCACCCCTTGCCTGTGGCTAGAGATGATGCAAAGATCCTTGTTAAAGCCCCTACAATCTCCTCTCTTGCCTCAATAACATCATGGGATGGATTTCATCATGTCCTCTGGTTTTGTCCACATTAATACTCTTCAAGAGCCATCACACTATTTTCTTGATCTCAAATTGACCAGGCGTATTTGTATTCCCCACTGATCTTCATGTCCTCCATAAAGGGGCAAGCTTTACGGGAGGCCTTAAATGCCTGAACATGGAGCCTAAACAATTAAGAACACTTGTAAGTGGTTGGGTGAAAGGAATTGGGTGGATGATCAAGCTGCAATTGGAGGAGGATTATGGCACCAGAGGTGATTCAAATTAAGGAGTGAGACCACAGTGAGATTTGTAAACACATGTGATGATTTTAAATGAGTGGCATTGATGCACTGGAAGTTGAATGTTACATTCAGCTATCATCTCTGTGGAACCAATGTATGATGTGGAGCAGCATAGTTTTGGATGACTACACATTTACAGAAACTGGAAAATTGGAGGTTAACAAGGTGAACATTAAATATTGGGAAAATGAAGTAACTAAGGTGTGTAAGAAGGAACTGCAGATGCTAGTTTAAACCGAAGATAGACACAAAAAGCTGGAGTAACTCAGCGGGACAGGCAGCATCGTTGGAGAGAAGGAATGGGTGAAGTTTCGGGTCGAGACCCTTCTTCAGACCGATTATTCCGAGTTACTCCAGCTTTTTGTGTCTATCTTGAAGTAACTAAAACATGGATGTCTATCTTGAAGTAACTAAAACACTATCTCCATCGCAGGTGATAGACTCCTTACCGACATCCACTACAAACCTACCGACTCCCATGGCTATCTGGACTACACTTCTTCCCACCCTGCTTCCTGTAAGGACTCCATCCCCCACTCCCAATTCCTCCGTCTACGCCGCATCTGCTCCCAGGATGAGGCGTTCCACACCAGGGCATCTGAAATGTCCTCATTCTTCAGGGAACGGGGGTTCCCCTCCTCCACCATAGATGAGGCTCGCACCAGGGTCTCTGCCATACCCCGCAACACTGCTCTCTCTCCCCATCCCCCCACTCACAACAAAGGCAGAGTCCCCCTAGTCCTCACCTTTCACCCCACCAGCCGTCACATACAACAAGTGATCCTCCGTCAGTTTCGCCACCTCCAACGTGACCCCACCACTCGCCACATCTTCCCATCTCCCCCCATGTCTGCCTTCCGCAAAGACCGCTCCCTCCGTAACTCCCTTGTCAATTCTTCCCTTCCCTCCCATACCACCCCCTCCCCTGGTACTTTCCCTTGCAACCGCAAGAGATGCAACACTTGTCCCTTCACCTCCACTCCATTCAAGGACCCAAGCAGTCGTTCCAGGTGCGACAGAGGTTCACCTGCATCTCCTCCAACCTCATCTATTGCATTCGCTGCTCTAGATGCCAGCTGATCTACATCGGTGAGACCAAGCGGAGGCTTGGCGATCGTTTCGCCGAACACCTCCGGTCGGTCCGCAATAACCAACCTGAACTCCCGGTGGCTCAGCACTTCAACTCCCCCTCCCATTCCGTATCTGACCTCTCTGTCCTGGGTCTCCTCCATGGCCACAGCGAGCAACACCGTAAATTGGAGGAAATGCACCTCATATTCCGCTTGGGCAGTCTACATCCTGGTGGCCTGAACATTGAATTCTCCCAATTCTGCTAGCCCTGGCTGTCCCCTCCCCTTCGTCAGCCATCTGGTTGTCTCCTCCCCTCCCCCAGCCCTCGGGCTCCTCCTCCGCCTTTTCCTTTTTTCCTTTCTTCTCCCCACCCCCTATCAGTCTGAAGAAGGGTTTCGGCCCGAAACGTTACCTATTTCCTTCGCTCCATAGATGCTGCTGCACCCGCTGAGTTTCTCCAGCATTTTTGTGTACCTTCGATTTTCCAGCATCTGCAGTTCCTTCTTTAACACATGGATGACTTGTCACTTGTGTTTTGGCAGTGGGAGAGGCATGATAATCTGGAGGTGAAGTTGATGGGCTGGTGGGTGCAGTATGGAAGCTTGGAGCTCTGTTCAGATCAAGGATACCAGTAATTTGGCCTTGCTTAGGATAGGAAATTGTATAATTTGCCAATTGGTGGTAGTTGTGGGTTATGAAGATAATGAAGCCTTTGTCTTCCCAATGTTTAATTGAAGGGAATTTTTTTGCTCATTTGCATTTGCATATTGAACTAGATGACTGGCAACAGGATGGAAAATGGATCAGAGGTGGCAGTGAGGTGGAGCACTTCATTGTCAGTGTACGTGCAGGACATGATATTAATCAGTACTGTCAGGGAAAAGTGAATTCAAATTCTACCCAGAGCCTGAGCATAAGTTCTCTTCTGCATTTGATTTCAGTGGTAAGGAAGTGAGACACTAAGGTCCCATTTCATGGACAAAAAACTGAACAAGACCCAACTGTTCTCTAATGCAATGATGTGGTACAGAAAAGAACAGGACATTATCTGTAGTAATTTGGCTAATATTTGTTTCTATCTATTCGACATTGTAATATTGTCTACATTAGTAACCAGTATATAACGTGCTTCATTGTCTACACATTGTTTTAGGGCACTGAATAATTAAAAAGAAATGCAAGTGTACTTTGGTGCCTTGGGAAGAGTGGAGAGTGGATCCTGATCACCTTGATCACGTACACTAATCACTAGTTCCAGGCATCACTCATGATATAAGCATCCTGATCAATTTATGAAGTGGTCAGAAATGGCTCTTTCTGTAAAAAAAACAACATTAAGTTATTTGTGGGAGATTTTTATTGATTTCTGGTGGGACATGGGTAACCTTCGGTGCTGAAATAATGAGAATTCCAGGAGCTTAACATTGCCGTTTGTGTCCAGACCAGTTGGTGTTACACTTTGAAATTTGCTTGATGCCAGCTAATTACTTTTAGTTGAATGGTCGTGTCCATTCTGTCTGTATCACGAATGTGTCTTACATGTGCGTCCATGTTATTCAGCAGTGGTGTTGACGGATGGAGCAACCATTATAGCCAATCCCATCAGCACGTTCAGCGCGACACCTGCTGTCACAACCGTGATTCAAACCCACACTCCAAGCAGCAGTACTACTGCTCCAACACAAGGATCTTCGCCACGGCCCAGTATTCTGCGGAAGAAGCCAGCCTCCGATGGGTGAGAGCATTTAACTGTTGCTTTACTTTTCCCCAGTCAAGCTGACCAAATTGTGATGAGATAAATGTCACCCCCTTTCAATTGCTTGGCATGTGTAGCAAAACCTGTCAATTCATGTTAATAAAATCATCTTGCATTCATCACATGTATTTTTGTAAAAAGAGAAATTGTATGGAAGTAAAATAAATCTATCCAGTCTAACTTATACAGGATTCCAGTTGGCTTCATTTGTGGTGTCGTAGAGCAGACGCACAGGCCATCAACCCACAGTGTCTAATGTCAACAATCAAGCTGTCCTTGCACTAATCCCTTTTTAAAATTTACACCCAACCCCCTTACCAACACGGTAGTAGTAGCATTTGCAGTGGTCAGTTAACCTACCAACCTAGTGTTCTTTGGGATGAGGGAGGAAACTGGAGTACCCAGAAGAAACCCATGTGGTCATAGGGAGAACGTGCAAGCTGCACACAGACAGCACTAGATGAACAGGCATTTCCAAAGCACATCTGATATCACTTGACAGCAGTGAATGTTATACCCGTAGCTAATAAATATGCTTTTTGTTAGCCAAAGCAGACAGCTTTTATTAGTCTTGTTGATATTGATGTTGATAGCGGTTGATATTATTTGGCATAGAAATGGACATGTATCTTGTTGATGAATACCATATGCGAAATAAAATGAGAAAAACCACATTTGTAGCAAAACAGTTAGAGTCAGGCAGCATTTGGAGAGAAACGGTTAACGTTTCTGGTCTAAGAAACAGTTCTGACTGTTTCTAGCATTTTCAGTTTTTATTTCAGGTTTCTATATTTTTTAAGATTTTTTTAAATGATCATTGTATGCTGAAGTCAGAAAATGGATGAACTGGTTGCCTAGAACCATTCAGATGTTTATTCAACTGACTCCAACTTGTAGTATCACTAAGTTGCAATTATACTTCTATTCCAGGTTATTGTCTGAAATTAAAAATGCGATGTGATGCTGTTCACTAGCTTAGTTGAAATTGTCATGTTCATTGTTTGCAGCATGGCTGTTCGGAAGAGTCTCATCCCGCCACAGCCAACGGAGGCTACGAGCCCGCGATTAGACGGCACACTGCGTAATGCATCAGGATCCCCACGGCCTGTTGGGTGAGAATTGGAATTTTGCGATTGCTCCTATTTATTCAGTTCTTATATTTGCACTGCAGCAAGAGAAGTGTGATGTGCTCTGAGATCGAAGAAAATTCTCCCCCCAATGGCTGATCACCTGGTAAAACTATCCTGAGGGCCCAGGTGTACCCATCAAGCAGTTGAGACCAAGAATTCTCTAGATTTGATCCCTGCTCTTCAAGTGAAAGCAGGTACATTTCCTAGAGAAGCCTATCAAGGGGAGCTGTTATTAGCATTAGTGAATTTGGGTTCAGTACTTTCAGGAGATTATATGAGACATTGAAGAGCAGACAGAATTTCTGAAGAAGGGTCTCGACCCAAAACGTCACCCATTCCTCTTTCCGGAGATGCTGCCTGTCCCACTGAGTTACTCCAGCTTTTTGTGTCTATGGACAGAATTTTCTACTGATTTGAGGCAGTATTACCATGAAAGCCACAGTGAAGATCACCACTTTGCTTGTTTAGGGTCTTTAATGTGAAAGGTAGCAGTTTAATTATTGCTTCCTTAAATGAATACACCCCCTTTCCACCTCCCCCCCCCCTCCTCCCCAGAGGTGTGTCAAGCTATCTTCATTTGATACATGTTTGTCAAATATTTTAATCTTTTTAAAGGTGACTGCATTCCTGCTAAGGTAGATGAGAGCTTTACACAGTCTCAAAATGTGATGAAAATACTCGAGTTAATTAACTTTTTGAAGTGTATCCGCCATTAAAATGCAGGAACCGTCTCAGACGATTTGCACAGTAGTTTGATGAGTGACCAGTTGATCTGTTTTGTGTTGGTTGGAATATGAACAGTGTTTGGGTTCTTTTGTATTCACTCAAAGGAACACAAAATACTCATCCAAAGACTGCAATTGCGCAGTGTCCCATTCCTTCAGTACCATGGGAGCCGAATCATATGAATGCTTGATATAGCAATGTTACAACATTTTGAGTTTTTAAAATCGTCTGTAATTTATCCCATCAGATAAAGCATAAAAAGATGTTTAATTTGACACCTAATTCACTTTCATATCTGCAGTATTAAAAAAGTTATGGCCATTTTCATACTCGGAAATTAGCATCTTGTTCCCTATTGCTTTTCCATTGACTTAACACAAAGGCTGTGGTCGAGGACAGTCAAAAGCCCATAACTTTCTTAAGAATTAAGAGAACGGAAAGAAATTTTCAGTTATTATAGATTGAAGCATTCTGAAACAAATATGAAACAATCTTACTTAGATGACATGAAATTAAAGCATATAATTAGTTAGTTACCTAATTGTAGCTAATTACAAAATTCAATTACTAGATCTAAACATCTATCAATTTCTTAAGAATAGATTAACATTTTTAAAAAGCCTAAGTGTCCAAATAACATTCACACAAGAATTCACAATATAACATAATTTTTAAATCTCATTGTCATAGATTTATAGGCCAAATTGAAGGAATTGAATGTTTAATACCTGTAAATTAATGGCCATTTAAATCATCTTGCGAGTGGGTTTTTCTGGAACGCGATCATTTGGAACATTGCGGTTGCGGTGAATTAAAACCCGTATCGGCATGAAAAGTACTGCCGGTTCGTTCGGGGGGAAAAATCACAGTTTCGCAACTTAACATGTGAATTAAAGGCATCTTAAGGAGCACTTTTATACATAAAATAAATGGCTTTCCTTTACCTGTCCTGTGCGTGAAATCCGTCGGCGTTGATGGCTTTAGAAACTGATTTTAAAATAACTCCAGCGCTGAAATTGTCGGGCGATTTTAAAAAAAAACAAAATACACAGAACGCCCGTCGGAACGATTCTTCAGCAAAAGCTTGCACTCCAACGAAATATAATCCAGGACAAGGTAGGAGAAACCCGCGTTTTAACCCCCCCCCCCCCCTCAAAGGCGCCAAAATCGCGCGCACGGCCAGTGGCAGAATTGCAGCACCACTGAATGTAAGTATTGTAACATACCTACTTGATACTGTTGTGGCATTCTAGGTTTGTGCATCTCGAGTGCAATGTTCTACAACCTCTGATTCAATACTGTGACAGAACTGTAACTAAACCAATCTATCCGTGTGGATGATTGAAAACGGGTATTCCTTTGGAACAGTTAATGAAACATTTTGATGTTTGATTTGGATTGTTTCTAATTTTTTTCAGACCCAAATCTAAGCCAGAGATCCATGTGTCAATTACCACACCAGTGGCAATTGCAATGGAAGCAGTCAGCAACCAGAACATGGAACCAATGCCCTTGTTGGGGCAGCCAAATTCTCAGCAGCCTCCGCCACCAATCCCAACACTCATTGCAGCAGCTACTCCCCATCCTCAGCCTACTTCCTTGTCAACTGTTACAGCAGCAGTCTCTACTACTACTCCAATTTCAGTTTCCATGACTACAGTGGTAGCTCCTCCATCGCAACCAGTTGCCATCTCTGTACCCGTCTCCATGAGCTCAACATTGCCAGAGATTAAAATCAAACGAGAGAACGAGTCTGTGGATGCACTGCCTGTATCAAGTAGGTGTTCTCTCTGCAGAGTCCATGTAAAAATTGACTTTGCTGCAATGAGTTTTCATCGAATGATGAGGTTACCAATGCTTACATTATTTTTCCGGAGAATGGGGGAGGCAGGCGAACAATGATAACTGCTGAGCCCAGCATCCCATGGCCTAGTGGGAAACACGTTGGAGCATCGTAATCATTCAAATTGTTGTCAAGAAAGGCTTTTTTTGGTCAAGGTTTTAAATAGCAAGCATGAGCAACTTGCAGAAGAGTGCACATGTAGATACAATATTCTGTGCCTACTGTTGAGAAATCTTTGTAAGAATGGGTGGGGTGAGGGGATATTTTTGAGGTAGGACATGGTCGGGAAGAAGTGTGAAGCGCTTGAATTGGCCCTGTAAATGTTTTCTGGCTGTAGCATGTGTGAAAGCACTGTAGTTTAATGCTCACAGGAGAGGGGTCAGTTGGTGCACCAGTCCTCCCAGTTGATTTGCTCATTTATACCTGTTAATTCGCAGAAATGACCAGGAGTTTCATTAATGTGAAAAGCTAGGATTGTTTGAGCTTTGTTTTCCAGGGTGTTTATTTTTAGTTTTATTCATCCATTTCCTGTTTCTGTCCCTCTCTTTGAATCTCCTCTTCCAATTCATCTCCCTAACTCTCAATGCCAATTCCACCTTTCTTGCGCTCTCTCTCACATGCTTCTACTATTCTCCCATCTGCCTATGTCGCTGCTTGCCTCTCTGGCTTTCATTTCCTTTGTGATCCTCCTCGCTTGTTAATGTTCCCCCTCTATTCACTTTTTTTTCACTAAACCTCTCCCTGGCTGTCACTCTTCTCTTTCTCTCTCTTTTCTCTTATTCTCTCACCCTTTGCACCATCTCCCATTTGCAGTATCAACATCCCAGAGCATGTCTGTGTCATCACCTGCTCTGATCCCAATGGTGAACAACCTCAACCTTCCTGGGAACGAGTTGCTGCTTGGTGCGTCCCCCCGGAAGAAACCTCGCAAACAGCAGCACATTATCTCCACAGAAGAGAGTGAAATGATGGAAACAAACAGCACCGATGAGGAAAAGAATAGCAGCAGCAAGCCGGTGCTGCTCAAAGCAGAGAAGAGGAAATCGCCGCCAAAGGAATACATAGGTAAAATGGATTTGCAGCCAACATGAAGGCTGGCATTTGTACTCGTGAGGAGTGGACCAATGATAGTGTTCTTGGGCTGGGGATAGCGTGGCAGAGATTGCAAGGAAAGTGGGATTTGTAACCGCGAGAGGAGAGAGGTGGCGTGTGTCTGCCTGTAGGGACTTGACCATTCCTAACCTAAAGCAGTATTTGTATTTTGGCACTGCAAATTGGTGCTTTTTCCACTTTTCTGAAATCTCTTGAACCAACTAAAATCTTGTTTTGCAGATGAAGAGGGTGTCAGATATGTTCCCGTACGCCCTAGACCTCCAGTTACATTACTTCGACATTACAGGAACCCCTGGAAGGCAGCTTATCATCATTTCCAAAGATATAGTGATGTGAAAGTCAAAGGTGAGACTTGATTTTCTGTTCCTGCTTCATTAGGGATGAACCTTCTGGCCAGCGGGAATATTTAAACTGTTTCTAGGCAGAGACTTCAACCTTCAACCTATAACTTGGGTCTAATGACGTCATCTCTTTAGCATGCAAAATGGCTTGAGCCACGATGATCAATGTTGGATTTGTGATGTAATTTCCACATAAAACAATTAATAATCTTATCAAAAACCAGGTTGTAATTAAATTAGTCACATAACACCGACTCTTTGGCCCACCATGAAGACCATCAAATTACCATTGTCCCAGTTTTCAGCCTTTACATTCTAGTGTTCATTCATGTACTAAAACATTCTGAGTCTCCACCATCACCTTAGCCAGTGTGTTACAGATTCCAACCACCATCCAGGTGAAAAAAATTATTCCTCCTACCCTCTTTAAATTTCCTACCCCTACCTTAAATCTATGGTTTTAGGTATCTCTGCTGTGGGGGGGGGGGGGGGGGGGACGTTTCTTGCGATATACCTCCTTTCTAATTTCGTATACATTGGTCTTCCCTCAACCTCTTCCACTTCAAGAAGAACAAATCCAACCTGTCATTCTGTCCATTTTACCAACTGATCAATATTAGCTTGTAGCTTAAAACTGTTTCTCTTGCTGCCCACAACATCACAAATGTTCGTGTCACCTGTGAACTTGCTGATCATACCTTTCACATGCACTTCTGGATATTTGTATAATGAACAGTAATGGTCCCAACACCGATCCCTCTGATGCATCACTGGTTAGAGGATTCCAATCACAAAAACAACTGGTGACCTTCATCCATGCCTCATATTATCAGGCCAATTTGGGATTCAATTTGTCAGCTTGCATTGGACCCTATGGGCTCTGATCTTTAGGAGCCCTCTCCCATGTGGGACCTTGACAAGTAACTATTGAGGTCCATGTACTACATCAACTGCACTTCCCTCAATACATTTTGGTACCTTTTCAAATAATCCAACCCAGAAAGTCAGACACGACGACTCTCTATCAAAACCATGCTAACTTTGATTAATTAATCCCTGTCTTTCCAAATACACATTAATCCTGTTTCTAATAATTTGTTTCAGTAAATGCCCTAGTTCTTGCCTCTGATATTGGATTTGCCATCATGGAATTACCTGGCATGATTCTGTAGCTCTTCTTGAATAAAAGTGCTATAATAAAATTCCTCCAGTCATCTGGCACCTTACCGGTGCCCTGCAAAGGGTTCCAAATCTGTTGGGGTCCTGGCTATCTCCCTTAATTGCAGCCTGGGATATCTCATCTGGTCCAGGGGAATAATCCTTCTTTAAGCCCATTTTTTATGGAGACCATATTCTAAAATTTCACTCTATCTCTACCACACCCTTGAATTCTCCCATTATAATGCCCCTCTCTTTTGTGAACACAGATGAGAAGTACTTTAAGACCTCTCCTACATTTTCCAAATCCATAAATATTTCCCCTTTAGTCACTAGTGTGCCCTCCACTTATCTTTAACATATAAAATACTTTGGTGATTTTCCTTGAACATTTGCACCAGTGATACTTCATTTCTTTGGCCGCCTAAATGTTCTGCAACTATCACCTGGACTTTCTATAATCATGCAGAGCCTTCCTGCTTTCAGTTCCCTGTACCTGATGTACAGTTGTTTTCTGTCTCTATCTCTTGGCACCCAGGGTGCCATGGACTTGCTGGCCTAATGGGAACACGTTGTCCCTGAACTGTCATCATTTCATCTTTGATTAACTCTGAATACTTGCATGTAACGTCTGCTGCAAGTAACTGATTGCTATCTAGCAATCTACTTTTGCTAGATAGACACAAAGTGCTGGAGTAACTCAGCGGGTCCGGCAGTATCTCTGGAGAAAAAGGATGGATCACGTTTCGGTTCTGACCCATCTTCAAACTGACTACTTTTGCTGCAAACTATTGCTAAATCTTGTCTTGTGATAATGAAAACAGCCTTCAATTTCTGTGTCCCTATACCTTTCCTGAATTATCTTGAAACTTATAGTTATGGTCACTTTATCTAAATTGTTTCCCCATAATTCAACCACTTGCCCAGCTGAATCCTCAAGATTAGATCCAGTACTGCCCCTTCTCTAGTTTGACTGTGTACTGGTCTCAAAAGGTTCTCCTCAAATATTTGCACTCTGAGACAAGCCCAGATAATATTGGGAAAGTTGAAATCCCCTTTTACTGTAACCCTATGATTCTTATCCCTCTCTGTAATTTGCCTACATATCTGCTTTTCTGTCACTCAATGACTCTTAAGACACCTGTCGGGTATCCCAGTAAATTAATACCCCCGTTTGGTTCTTAAGCTCTGCCATCTGGGCAAAAGATAAAGTGCTGGAAGAACTCAATGGGTCAGGTAGCATCTGTGGAGGGAATGGACAGGTGAGGTTTTGGGGTGGGACCCTCTTTTAATCTGACAGCTGAGTTCCTCCTGCATTTTTTTTTGCTGAAGATTCCAGTGTCTGAAGTTACTGCCCATATGAACGCTTTTGAAGAGCCTTTTACGATATTGTCCCTCATTGCTGCAGTAATGGACTCCTTAATCAATATTGCAATGCATCTCCTGTTTTGCATCCCACCTATCTGAAGATTCAACTTCCTGACTGTTGAGTTGCCAGTTCAAGTGGCAACAATAATATATTCCTATGTGGTAATCAATGCTTTTGACTCTTCTGCCTTGCTGGTTAGACCTTGTGCAATAGAATAGAGGGAATTTAGCCTTGTGTTTCTCCCATGTACCTCATCGTGTCCATGTCTGCTCTGCCTTCTGGACTTAGCTTTCCTTCCAGAGTTGATGTACATCCCACACCTCTGCAAAGTAGCATAAACCCTCTCAGGCTGCACTAGCTGCAGAAGCACGTTACTACTTGTCATTTTACTCTGCCATGCCTCGACTCCAAATCGGCTGTAAAAATGTTTCATTTTACTTCTACTATTGAAATGTGAATTTGTATTGTTGGTGAATTGTAAGATTTTTGTTAATTGGCAATCGAGCAACATGGGTGGTGACGTTGTTGACTATAATAGCAAGGATTCCAATGTCACTATTATATGCAGAGTAAGTCCACCAAAAAATGAGGTGAATGACTAGTTAATAGCTATTTTGGTCATTGTGGTAGATGGTTTACTGAGATAAGTGGCGTCTTGAAAATCCATTTAAACCTATCAAAAACTTAGTTTGGAGGCTAGTTTAAAGAAATTTACACTGGCATTTCTATTAAAATTCCCATTTCAGTTGTTCAAAAAATGGAAATGACTGTCCCCGAAATTTGTTTGTGTAATTATTTGAAAGATTAGTTGTTTAAATGTCAATCTTTCTTTCAATTTTACATTGTTGATCTGGAGAGCGGTATTGGTCTAATTGTAGGTTTTGAAGGTTTGGATGATGGTCTGGTTTATGCTGTCCTGTTTTACTGGGTTGTTGGGTTTCAATCCACGCTTCGCTGATCTGATGTAACTCCATTTATTGCTAAAAGGAAGTAAAATATCTGTATTTGGTTCTCACTGCATAGTGACCTTGGACTGATGCCTCCTCTATCTTTAATTGCAGAGGAGAAAAAGCCCACATTGCAGGAGATTGCTAATCAGAAAGGAATTGTGTGCAAGGCTCAGGGTTGGAAAGTACATCTCTGTGCTGCACAGCTCATGCAGTTGGTAAGTGAGATGAAGATTGTCTTTGCCCACTATGAGGCGTTATATGTGCCACTAAGTGACTTGGGTACAATTAAAAAAATAAAAATAAAATACAAATTATTATAATGATACCTGTCTTTCACAGTAATTTTCA
Organism: Malacoraja senta; assembly: GCA_038087875.1. Classification (NCBI taxonomy): domain Eukaryota; kingdom Metazoa; phylum Chordata; class Chondrichthyes; order Rajiformes; family Rajidae; genus Malacoraja; species Malacoraja senta. Next base: position 29,177,093 of record CM075984.1, read on the forward strand.
AGCAAATCTATTTCTAAAATGCCAGTAGATTTTTCTGAATACATACCGAATGTTATGAAGCAGGTGTTCCAACTGTCCATGAATGTGTTTCATTTTGCAAGAAGTTCTCTTATTTCCCATCTACTCTTGCACTATAGGCTTCACGGGTAGAAAGGCCGCCCACTTGTGCTGGCTGTCAAATCTATCCCAGTCCTGTTTCCCTGTAACTTTCTTTCTCGATTTATTTTTGTCAAAACAGAGATCTGGAACATGCCTTGTCTACTGAAACTTTTTTGTGGCATATCTATTAACCTGACGTTTCAAATCCATAATGATGCAAGTCGGTGGGAATTTTTACAGAAAATTGAGTGATTTTTGTTAATTAGCACTGAATATTTATTGGATAAGGGGCAAGAAATTGATTTGCATCGTTTGGAGTCTGTCTACTATTGGGTAAATATCCTGACATTGGGCGCAAATGGCGCAGCAGTAGAGTCGCTGCCTTATAACGCCAGACCTGGATTTTATCCTGATTAAGGGTGCTGCCTGTATAAAGTTTGTACATTCTCCCTGTGACAGAAGCTCTCCCTTCTGTGATCCAAAGGCGATCTGGTTGTGCTATCTCTTCCATGCTTGAGAGAAAGCTTCAGTACATACCCTTGCTTTCCAGTACCTTGGGATCATGTGCAATGAAATATTGCTGCCAGGAAGCCGTGCATGAAATCACTATAAGCCCACTTGCATCACCACTTTAAGCATTGCCCGGAATAGTTGAATTTCTATCTCCTGGTATTTGTACCTCTGAATATTTTTGGTGTGCCTGTGACCAGAATATAACTGACATCACTGTGACAAAAGGGATGATGCGGAGTCTGATTTCATGCTGAATATGCACATTCTTGGTATTTCAATATACTGGCTGTAACATGATACCAAATGGAGAAGTTACGCTGCAATACATTTGAGATATTCTGTCTTGTGTAAACCAATTTGTCATTTAGCCATTTGCAGGAAGCAATTGAGATATGTGTTTACTGTATATCCCCTTTGAAGTTAAGGTTTGCCAGTCCTGGCATCGCTACATTATGATAAAAGGCTCATTGTTGCTGAATCTAATTTACCAGTGCATCTCTGTAAATAGAATGTGCTTTATGTTGGTTGTCAGCAGTGACCTTCATTAAAAGAAGTTAACTGCATGCTAGCAGAAAGTCTCTAATGTACTTGGTTGCATTACATTTATCCAGAACATTATCTTAGTGAAGCTCTGGTGTATTGTTCAACTGATCTGAATATAGTGTCAGCAAAAGCCACATTTTATTTGGCTCATGAAACTAATTTAAATGAAATCATTTAAAATTGAGACACAAACCAGTCTAAAAAAAATGTGAAGCTGCAGGTCGGATGTCTGGCTTTTCTATTGAATCAATTATTTTATAACCTGATTTTCTGTAACATGAGGTTTCTTAGGAACACAGCTATTGTATAATAGCAGAACTACCTGTATTAGTCACCAAAGGACATTCAGTACATTAACATCTTTGCTTAAATAAGGAAACAACTTTGTTCTTCGCATTGCCACAAGTCAAGTGAAAAGAGAAAGGGTCTTTTACCTGTTTGCTCTGAATATTTTCCAAACAAAAATAAATCTGATTGTGTTAAGAGAAACGAGGAGTTAATTCAGTTGTTGGAGACCGTAGTGTTTCGTTTTTTCCCCCCGTGAATTATTTAAAGGGGTTGTACATTTCCTTGAGAATGAGGAACAAAGAGATGAGTGGAATCGGGACAACTATTCTTTCAGCAGTGGTCCTAATAGCCTTCATACTGGTAGTTCTGTGGTTATAATTAAAGTAACAAATTACATCTTCTGTGACGTGCTGTGTAATTCCATCTTGTCCTTGGGACTCTTGATGTGGTCAGTTGCATTTTCCTCTTCCAAAGTCAACAATGTTTCAATTCGTGAACTCATGATCTAGTTCAAATATTGTGTCATAATCGTGGTATTTCCAGCAATGGTTACTGTCCCCATTGTGTTGACTGTGGAGACCTGTGAGGACTTGCCCATGGAAGTTAAAAGCTGCTGGAAATACCCAGCGGTCAGGCAGTATCTGTGGAAGGAGATTCAGTATTAAGTTTTGGGTCAAAGAACCTTCATCAGAACTGGAAGAGTGATGCAGCAAATCAGTCTAGCCATGAAGAGCTATTTAGGCATGCAGATACAATCTCTAGGTGATATCATCGAAGTACAATTGTAATCACCTTGGGGGAAGCTTGCAAAGGGCTCACTAATTCACCAGCGCCAATATCAAAACACGTGGACATTCTGGGTCAATATTTCCACGATGTTAGTACTTGTCCTGAGAGCCTCAATCACAGGAAGAGGCTCTTGGAGAGTCTCGTCGTGATGCAGCCAGCGCTTCAGCCACTGGTGAATGAGTGTGTACACCATGGTGGAAAGGGGTAGTGGCAGTGTCCTCCTATAGGAGCCTGCACAGCCTTCAGAAGGCTGGAGGCTGCCTCGTGCAAAATGAACTCATGGAAGGAAGTTGAAAGAGAGACATCTATAAAGCGAGGAGTGTCCACGATGGAACTTTGGAATGTAGCCATATACACCTTCATAGATACATAGATACATAGAAAATAGGTGCAGGAGTAGGCCATTTGGCCCTTCGAGCCTGCACCGCCATTCAATATGATCATGGCTGATCATCCAACTCAGTATCCCGTTCCTGCCTTCTCTCCATACCCCCCGATCCCTTTAGCCACAAGGGCCACATCTAACTCCCTCTTAAATATAGCCAATGAACTGGCCTCAACTACCCTCTGTGGCAGAGAGTTCCAGAGATTCACCACTCTCTGTGTGAAAACGTTTTTTCTCATCTCGGTCTTAAAGGATTTCCCCCTTATCCTTAAGCTGTGACCCCTTGTCCTGGACTTCCCCAACATCGGGAACAATCTTCCTGCATCTAGCCTGTCCAACCCCATAAGAATTTTGTAAGTTTCTATAAGATCCCCTCTTAATCTCCTAAATTCTAGCGAGTATAAGCCGAGTCTATCCAGTCTTTCTTCATATGAAAGTCCTGACATCCCAGGAATCAGTCTGGTGAACCTTCACTGCACTCCCTCTATGGCTATAATGTCCTTCCTCAGATTTGGAGACCAAAACTGTACGCAATACTCCAGGTGTGGTCTCACCAAGACCCTGTACAACTGCAGTAGAACCTCCCTGCTCCTATACTCAAATCCTTTTGCTATGAAAGCTAACATACCATTCGCTTTCTACACTGCCTGCTGCACCTGCATGCCTACTTTCAATGACTGGTGTACCATGACACCCAGGTCTCGCTGCATCTCCCCTTTTCCTAATCGGCCACCATTTAGATAATAGTCTGCTTTCCTGTTTTTGCCACCAAAGTGGATAACCTCACATTTATCCACATTATACTGCATCTGCCAAACATTTGCCCACTCACCCAGCCTATCCAAGTCACCTTGCAGTCTCCTAGCATCCTCCTCACAGCTAACACTGCCCCCCAGCTTAGTGTCATCCGCAAACTTGGAGATGTTGCCTTCAATTCCCTCATCCAGTTCATTAATATAAATTGTAAATAGCTGGGGTCCCAGCACTGAGCCTTGCGGTACCCCACTAGTCACTGCCTGCCATTGTGAAAAGGACCCGTTTACTCCTACTCTTTGCTTCCTGTTTGCCAGCCAGTTCTCTATCCACATCAATACTGAACCCCCAATACCGTGTGCTTTAAGTTTGTATATTAATCTCTTATGTGGGACCTTGTCGAAAGCCTTCTGAAAGTCCAGATACAACACATCCACTGGTTCTCCCCTATCCACTCTACTAGTTACATCCTCGAAAAATTCTATAAGATTCGTCAGACATGATTTACCTTTCGTAAATCCATGCTGACTTTGTCCAATGATTTCACCACTTTCCAAATGTGCTGCTATCCCATCTTTAATAACTGACTCTAGCAGTTTCCCCACTACCGATGTTAGACTAACTGGTCTGTAATGCCCCGTTTTCTCTCTCCCTCCCTTCTTAAAAAGTGGGGTTATGTTTGCTACCCTCCAATCCTCAGGAACTACTCCAGAATCTAAAGAGTTTTGAAAAATTATCACTGATGCATCCACTATTTCTGGAGCTACTTCCTTAAGTACTCTGGGATGCAGTCTATCTGGCCCTGGTGATTTATCGGCCTTTAATCCATTCAATTTACCCAACACCACTTCCCGACTAAGCTGGATTTCACTCAGTTCCTCCATCTCCTTTGACCCGCGGTCCCCTGCTATTTCCGGCAGATTATTTATGTCTTCCTTAGTGAAGACGGAACCAAAGTAGTTATTCAATTGGTCCGGCATATCCTTGTTCCCCATGATCAATTCACCTGTTTCTGACTGCAAGGGACCTACATTTGTTTTAACTAATCTCTTTCTCTTCACATATCTATAAAAACTTTTGCAGTCAGTTTTTATGTTCCCTGCCAGTTTTCTTTCATAATCTATTTTCCCTTTCCTAATTAAGCCCTTTGTCCTCCTCTGCTGGTCTCTGAATTTCTCCGTCCTCTGGTATGCTGCTTTTTCTGGCTAATTTGTACGCATCATCTTTTGCTTTGATACTATCCCTGATTTCCCTTGTTATACATGGATGCACTACCTTCCCTGATTTATTCTTTTGCCAAACTGGGATGAACAATTTTTGTAGTTCATCCATGCAGTCTTTAGATGCCTTCCATTGCATATCCACCGTCAACCCTTTTAGAACTAATTGCTAGTCAATCTTGGCCAATTCACGTCTTATACCCTCAAAGTTACCTTTCTTTAAGTTCAGAACCGTTGTTTCTGAATTAACAATGTCACTCTCCATCCTAATGAAGAACTCAACCATATTATGGTCACTCTTGCCCAAGGGGGCACACACAACAAGACTGCTAACTAACCCTTCCTCATTACTCAATACCCAGTCTAGAATAGCCTGCTCTCTCGTTGGTTCCTCTACATGTTGGTTTAGATAACTATCCCGCATACATTCCAAGAAATCCTCTTCCTCAGCACCCCTGCCAATTTGATTCACCCAATCTATATGTAGATTGAAGTCACCCATTATAACTGTTTTGCCTTTGTTGCACGCATTTCTAATTTCCTGTTTGATGCCATCCCCAACTTCACTACTACTGCTAGGTGGCCTGTACACAACACCCACCAGCGTTTTCTGCCCCTTAGTGTTTCGCAGCTCTACCCATACCGATTCCACATCCTGCAAGCTAATGTCCTTCCTTTCCACTGTGTTAATCTCCTCTCCAACCAGCAACGCTACCCCACCTCCTTTTCCTTTCTCTCTGTCCCTCCTGAATATTGAATATCCCTGGATGTTCAGCTCCCAGCCTTGGTCACCCTGGAGCCATGTCTCCGTGATCCCAACTATATCATGATCATTAATAGCTATCTGCACGTTCAACTCATCCACCTTATTACGAATGCTCCTTGCATTGAGACACAAAGCCTTCAGGCTTGTTTTTACAACGCTCTTACCCCTTATACAATTTTGTTGAAAAGTGGCCCTTTTTGATTTTTGCCCTGGATTTGTCTGCCTGCCAATTTTACTTTTCACCTTGCTACCTATTGCTTCCGCCCGCATTTTACACCCCTCTGTTTCTCTGCTCACCCATTTAAGAACCCCACCACCTCTTATTCTCTGTTTATTATTGTTTTCTTCTTTCCCCCCTACATGTTGGGTCTGAGTGCTTTCCTTCTCTGCCTCCTGCCTCACACACTGTCTAATAGCTTTCTCTATTTGAGTCCCTCCCCCCAACCATTCTAGTTTAAAGTCTCCCCAGTAGCCTTTGCAGATCTCCCCGCCAGGATATCGGTCCCCCTCAGGTTCAAGTGCAACCCATCCTTTTTGTACAGGTCGCACCTTCCTGATGTAAATGCAACAGTGGCAGGCTGCAAAGATCCTGAGAGCTCGGGTCACCCTGACTTTCATGGTGAAGAGTGTACTAAATGAGACTTCATTTCCTGAAAAGATGATGAAAACAAACCCTCAGCATTTTTAAGGAGTACGTGAACAGGTACCTTAAAGTATCATAACCCACAGTGCTAAGGACTGAGAGCCTGGAGTGATTCTGGCTGACAGTGTCCTTTCTTTTGCTCCATGTGATGAGCTAAATGGTGTCTTGAGTCATAAACTTAAAATTCTATCTGCTCCCTATTCTGTTATAAACTGTGCTCAGTGTCTTAATTTCCAGGTCATCAACATCTTAGCAGCAACAACGCTCTGGACCAGAGTAGATCATGCTGAGTCCCTTGTCTTTTCTTTGAAAGTCAGTTACTCCTTTGCTCTCTGGCAGCTTTCAATTCTCCACAATACTCAACCTTTTATGGATCATATAAAATGTGCTTTCCTGCAGCACATCCTAATACTCAGTCCTCGGTTTCTTGACTTTCCCCAAAAGTTCAAATTCTCAACTTGAAATTCATCATGGCTTGTCCCTTCTCGGTGAAAATTGTTCCCCTCTGTCTCGCCATTCCATAGAGTTCCTTCACCTGTGACTCTAAGGCTTGGTAATGTTTAAATTGTGGATGTCTTGACATTTCAATGCCCATCCATAGTCAGCCTGATAGTTTGGTTTTGAAGTCCTTCGCATGGAGATCGTGCTGTGCTGCTGGTTGGAATTTGAAGGAATTAAACCTAGAAGTGAAGCAGGAGTGATGATATATCGAAATTCGGGTGATGTGCAACTTGGACGGAATACTGGTATTGGTGTTTCCATGCAACAGCATCCCTTATCTTTGGTGATGGAAGTCATGCTTTTGGGAGGTGTTGTAGTGTAGTCTCTGGAAAACAGCAGTGCAGTTTGTAAATGGTATATACTGCAACCAAATTGGTCAAGGGTGTTTAAGGTGGTTGAACAGCAGGTTCCTTCATCCTAAATGTTGCTCAACCTATTAACTTCCTCAAACAGATTATTTGTTGCTCCAGGTTCCAGTCGCGACACTGTCTTGTGCCTTCATCCCGAGTACTGTTTGACTTGTGTAATGTTGAGAGTGCATTTATCCGGACAAGTGAAAATTATTCTATCCTGCTCCTCATATGCCTGCTTAGTTCCTTTCACAGCTGGCTCAGTTGAATTTCTGGTCAGTGGTAACCCCAAAAATGGTGGTGTCAATACCAAAGACTTGTTGGGCAAGTACTTGGCACACATGTTGCTTATATTGCTTACGGTTTCTAGCTTTTGAATTTTGTGTAAAGATGGCGGCACCTCGCGGCAGCGGCCTCTGCAGTCCGTCTGTCTTTTTTAATTTTTGTCCTGTTGAGTGTATAGTTTGGTTGTAGTTTATATATTGTTTTTAGCTGTGTATATGTGGGGGGTGGGAACTTTTAAATCTCTTCCCTGTACGGGGGACCCGACCTTTTCCCTGTCTGGTCTCCGTTGTCGTTCAGGCCTAGCACCGTGGAGCGGCCTCCAATCGGAACGACCTGGGGGCTCCAGTCGCGGAGCCTGCAGACTCACCATCGTGGAGCTGGTCGGCTTCGGAGCGTGGAGAGCTGTGGTGGCTCGCGGCTGCCATCCAGCTTCGGAGGCTCCAGCCGTAGGCCCGGTGGACGGTAACATCGGGAGCTTGCGGGTCCCTGGTGGGAGACCGCTTTTCGGAGCTCCCGCAACGGCAACTTCTCCCGCCCAAATTGCGGGGTTGAAAACGACCCGGAGCGGGGCCTCATCGCCCGACGCGGCTTTAACGGCCGCGGGACTTGCCATCGCCCGCCGGGGGCTTTAACATCGGGAGAAGAATGGAAAACAGGGGAGAGACAATGACTTTGCCTTCCATCACAGTGAGGAGGAGATTCACTGTGATGGATGTTTGTGTCAATTGTGTTACTTGTGTGTCTTGTTAATTGTTTCTTGTTGTATGACTGCAGAAACCAAATTTCGTTTGAACTTCATTTGAGGTTCAAATGACAATAAACGGTATTGTATTGTTGTATTGTATTGTTCAGGTCTTGTTCATGCAGACATGGGCTCCTTCATTTTCTAAGGAGTTGTGAATAGAGTCAGTGTCTATTCACTATTTGAAGTCATCAGTGAATGTCTCCACTTAATAGGAGTAAAAATATTTTGGTGAGTGTTATCTGAAGTTTCCTAGAATTTAGTGTTTAAGAAATGGGGTGGGGAGAAGGGAGGAAATAGAAATCAAAACAAATTCTGTTCAAAGGTTTGCTTATTGGGTATCTTAATGATTAAGGAATTACTCCTTGCAAATTACTAGGGAAATTTGAGCTCGGTCTTTTACATATTTTTCTGTTTCTTCCCCCAAAACCTTGACTGAACGCTATAGACTAGCTTGGAACATGATGTGTACAACCGATTGGCTTCATTACAGGATGGGCTGATTCCAAAGAAAAAAGCAGCTGCAGATGATGACATGCATCGAATCAATGAGCTGATTCAGGTACGTGGATGTCATGAGTACGGCAGGTCTCTGGCGCTGTGAGACAGCAACTCAACCCCTGTGCTACTGTACCACTCTGGCATACTAATGGGTTACGATATCATAATGATCAGTCAAGCACATATCCTGAGGTTTGAATTGATGATCGATAGGTATTTGTTCAAATCCTGTCATGACAGCTGGAAAATTTAAATTCAGTTAACTCTGGAATGAAGTAGTTAGAATTGATTAAGGTAACCACAAGAAAATTGATCGTTTTTTCGTGAACCGGTTCACTAACATCCTTTTGGAAAAGGAAATCTGCTGTCGTTATCTGGCTTAGCCTTAACATGATCCTTGATAATATGATCTTAACCGCCCTTGGTGGTGGCCAGGCAAACCACGACAATGATTTGCAGTCCTTGCTGATCTTGTCTATATTCCACGCATGAATAAAACAGAATGCACTAGATGAGTGTGACGACTAGTTGAAATGTCATGATGGCAAGCTATGAATCCAAATTAAGTTTATTTAAAAACAAAATGAGAAATTGTTACAGCTAGATAAAACAAAAATCAATAACGGGCGATTTAACAGAGTTAACAGAAGATAACTAAAAAGGCAATAAGGGGAGAAAAGATGAGGTATGAAGGTAAGCTAACCAAGAATATAAAGGAGGATAGTAAAAGCTTCTTTAGGTATGTGAAGAGGAAAAAAATAGTTAAGACCAATGTTGGACCCTTGAAGACGAAAGAGGGTGAATTTATTATGGGGAACAAGGAAATGGCAGATGAGTTGAACAAGTACTTTGGATCCGTCTTCACTAAGGAAGATACCAACAATCTTCCGAATGTACTAGTGGCCAGAGGATCTGGGGTGACGGAGGGACGGAAGGAAATCCACATTAGGCAGGAAATGGTGTTGGGTAGACTGATGGGACTGAAGGCTGATAAATCCCCAGGGCCTGATGGTCTGCATCCCAGGGTACTTGAGGAAGTGGCTCTAGAAATCATGGACGCATTGGTGATCATTTTCCAATGTTCTATAGATTCAGGATCAGTTCCTGTGGATTGGAGGGTACCTAATGTTATCCTACTTTTAAAAAAAGGGCGGGAGAGAGAAAACGGAATTATAGACCAGTTAGCCTGACATCAGTGGTGGGGAAGATGCTGGAGTCAATCATAAAAGATGAAATAGCGGCACATTTGGATAGCAGTAACAGGATCGGTCCGAGTCAGCATGGATTTACGAAGGGAAAATCATGCTTGACTAATATTCTGGAATTTTTTGAAGATGTAACTGGGAAAATGGACAAGGGAGCCAGTGGATGTAGTGTACCCGGACTTTCAGAAAGCATTTGATAAGGTCCCACATAGGAGATTAGTGGGCAAAATTAGGGCACATGGTATTGGGGGTAGAGTGCTGACATGGATAGAAAATTGGTTGGCAGACAGGAAACAAAGTGTAGGGATTAACGGGTCCCTTTCAGAATGGCAGGCAGTGACAAGTGGGGTACCGCAAGGCTCGGTGCTGGGACCACAGCTATTACAATATATATTAATGATTTAGATGAAAGGAATCAAAGTAACATTAGCAAATTTGCAGATGACACAAAGCTGGGTGGCAGTGTGAACTGAGGAGGATGCTATGAGAATGCAGGGTGACGTGGACAGGTTGGGTGAGTGGGCAGATGCCTGGCAGATGCAGTTTAATGTGGATAAATGTGAGGTTATCCACTTTGGTAGCAAAAACAGGAAGGCAGATTATTATCTAAATGGTGCCAAGTTGGGAAAAGGGGAAATACAATGGGAACTGGGGGGTCCTTGTTCAGTCAATGAAAGTAAGCAGGTACAGCAGGCAGTGAAGAAAGCGAATGGCATGTTGGCCTTCATAACAAGAGGAGTTGAGTATAGGAGCAAAGAAGTCCTTCTGCAGGGCCCTAGTGAGACCACACCTGGAGTATTGTCTGCAGTTTTGGTCTCCGAGTTTGAGGAAGGACATTCTTGCTATTGAGGGAGTGCAGTGTAGGTTCACAAGGTTAATTCCCGGGATGGCGGGACTGTCACATGCTGAGAGAATGGAGCGGCTGGGCTTGTATACTCTGGAATTTAGAAGGGTGAGAGGGGATCTTATTGAAACATATAAGATTATTAAGGGTTTGGACATGCTAGAGGCATGTTCCCGATGTTGGGGGAGTCCATAACCAGGGGCCACAATTTATGAATAAGGGGTAAGCCATTTAGAACGGAGATGAGGTTACACTTTTTCGCACAGAGAGTTGTGAGTCTGTGGAATTCTCTGCCTCAGAGGGCGGTGGAGGCCGGTTCTCTGGGTACTTTCAAGAGAGAGCTAGATTGGGCTCTTAAGGATATCGGAGTCAAGGGATATGGGGAGAAGGCAGGAACGGGGTACTGATTGTGGATGATCAGCCATGATCACATTGAATGGCGGTGCTGGCTTGAAGGGCCGAATGGCCTACTCCTGCGCCTATTGTCTATTTCTCATTTGTTAGCTTAACTGATTCACTACTGTCCTTGAGGGAATGAAAACAGCTGTCTTTACCCCATCTGTAAGGATGTTGCTGGGACATGAGGCCTGGAGGAGGTTGGGCAGGCTAGAAATGTATTCCTTGGATTGCAGGAGGCTGAGGGGTAATCTTATCAAGGTGTGTAAAATCATGAGGGGAAATGATATGGTGAATAGACAGTCTTTTACCCAGTGTAAGGAATCAAGAACCAGAGGAGATGGGTTTAAGATGAGAGAACTATTTAATAGAAACCTGAGGAGTGAGCTTTTCATAGAGTGGGTGGTGGAAAAGTAGCTGCTGCTAAACCATGTGGTGTGTGAGTTCAGGTTTCTGGCTCCCCTGCTCGACTAGCAGCAAGAAGAGATGGTGGGAATCCCTAATGTTAGATGCCATCACCTTGAGGCAGCACCTCATAGATGCATTTGATGATGGTGAGGGCAAAAATACAACAGATAAGAGTAGTGGAGAAGCAATATTTTGAGAAGAATAGAAAACAACATTGACATTTTATTATTTAAATCGCAGTTGATATTCATAAATCTGTACTCTTGTGCTAGGACATATAGATAGGATGCAAAAAGAGCAACTAATTTGAGAGACTTATTAGAAAAGATGTTGACCAGAGAAGCAAAGTGATGGACTGTGCAGGGCTTGTGACATCACATTCAGTATACTTGATTACTGTGAATTATCTTGCGAGGAAAGTAAAAGCAGATTGAAAATATAGAAGAATGATTTGAGGTGTTTAAAATTTTGAGAAGGCTCATCCGAAGATCCATCTCAATAGTCGAGTCTAAAGTTAGGCAGTAGTATTTTGGGATAAAAAGAATTGAGGAGTATGACAAATTTCTTGCATTTGCAGATATATCCCCATACGGTTTGGATGAAGTCATTAAAGATGTACACAACTGAGATGAATGCAAGAAACCTACAGGAGAATTGAGGGCGAGGGTATTGGGTCCAAGATCAGAGCAACTCTGACCTAATTGAAGGGCTGAGGCAGTTTGACCTACTTAATAAACTGAGCAAAGCAGGAGCCCACAAATGCATATTTTAATCATGCCTAGCCAAATAACAATACTTTTACTTTTGCTTATAAAGGCATGGTTTCATGAAAGACTTTTAAGTGAAATTGACACAGCTTTACAATTTAAAATTTAATTATATAAGATTTATTGGCTTTTTTTCCTCTCAGCTTCCACTCCAATGATTATTACCAACTCATTTACAACTACGCTCTTACAGTGCCCTCCATGATGTTTGGGACAAAGACCCATCATTTATTTATTTGCCTCTGTACTCCACAATTTGAGATTTGTAATAGAAAAAAATCACATGTGGTTAAAGTACACATTGTCACATTTTAATAAAGGCCATTTTTATACATTTTGGTTTCACCATGTGGAAATCACAGCAGTGTTTATACATAGTGTCCCCCCCCCCCCCCCCCCCCCATTTCAGGCACCATTTTTTGGGGGGGGACGCAGCAATGTCATATAAATGAAAGTAGCCGTGTTTAGTATTTTGTTGCATATCCCTTGCATTCAATGACTGCTTGAAGTCTGCAATTCATGGACATCACCAGTTGGTGGGTGCCTTCTCTGGTGACGCTCTGCCTGGCCTGTATTGCAGCCATCTTTAGCTTATGCTTGTTTTTGGGGCTAGTCCCCTTCAGTTTTCTCTTCAGCATTTAAAAGGCATGCACAATTGGGTTCAGATCGGGTGATTGGCCACTCAAGAATTGATCGTTTTTTAGCTTTGAAAAACTCCTTTGTTGCTTGGGATCATTGTCTTGCTGTAGAATGAATCGCCGGCCAATGAGCTTTGAGGCATTTGTTTGAAATTGAGCAGATAGGATGCGTCTATACACTTCAGAAATAATATTGCTACTACCATCAGCAGTTGCATCATCAATGAAGATAAGTGAGCCAGTACCTTCAGCAGTCATACATGCCCAGGCCATAACACCCCCACCATCGTGTTTCACAGATGAGGTGGTATGCTTTGGATCTTGGGCAGTTCGTTCTCTTCTCCATACTTTGCTCTTATCATCACTGTGTTATGTTAATCTTCGTCTCATCTGTCCACAAAACCTTTTTCCAGAACGGTGGTTGCTCTTTTAAGTACTTGTTGGCAGACTGTAACCCGGCCATCCTATTTTTGTGGCTAACCAGTGGTTTCTATCTTGCAGTGTAGCCTCTGTATTTCTGTTCATGAAGTCTTCTGCGGACAGTGGTCATTGACAAATCCACACCTGTCTCCTGAAGAGTGTTCTTGATCCATTGGACTGGGTTTTTTTTTTCTTCTTTATTATAGAGAATTCTTCTGTCATCAGCTGTGGAGGTCTTCCTTGGCCTGTCAGTCCCTTTGCGATTATTAGGCTCATCGGTGCTCTCTTTCTTCTTAATGATGTTCCAAACAGTTGATTTTGGTAAGCCTAAGGTTTGGCTGATGTCTCTATCAATTTTATTCTTGTTTCTAAGTCTCAAAATGGCTTCTTTGACTCTCATTGGCACAACTTTGGTCCTCATGTTGATAAACAGCAATAAAAGTGTCCAAAGGTAATGAAAAGTTTGGAGGAAAGACTAGGTGCTGAGAGCTCTCTTATATCTGCATTAAAGAGGCAATTAAACACACCTGAGCAATTACAAACGCCTGTGAAGCCATGTGTCCCAAACATTATGGTGCCCTGAAATAGGGGGACTATGTATAAACACAGTTGTAATTTCTACATGGTGAAACCAAAATGTATTTTAAAAAAACAACCTTTTAATCAAATCTGACAACGTGCACTTTAACCACATGCGATTTTTTTTTTTTTAATTACAAATCTCAAATTGTGGAGTACAGAGGCAAATAAATAAATGATGGGTCTTTGTCCTAAACATTAAGGAGGGCACTGTACATATTCTGTTTGGAAGCACTTGAGTCTTTAGGAAGAAATAAGTGAATGATCTAAAAATATTGAAAGTCCCGGGCAGTAGGACCTTTTGTGGAGCCCAGAGAGCAGACCATCTATGCCACAGTACTTGGACCTCTTCCTGACTGGATTATTCAAATAAATCCCTTTCTCCTGAACAATCAACATGGGAATGTTAACACAACCAGCATTAGGACCACAGAAGCACAATGCACAAAGTAGGCAATGAGTGAGAGCAGGTATAGTTTGGACATTCCTGAGCCAACGGTGCTGCGCTTAGGTGGTGCCAGTGAAACTGGTGATATCTTATTTGTTGTAACACTATTTGCGTTGTTCTATTTGCAGGGGAACATGCAACGCTGCAAACTGGTTATAGATCAGATCACTGAGGCCAAAGATACCATGATGAAGGTTCTGGATCACAAGGATAGAGTTCTAAAACTCCTTAACAAAAACGGTGCCGTGAAGAAAGTATCCAAATTAAAGAGGAAAGACAAGTCCTAAGGTCTAAAATAGCAACTGTATTTTAAAGCCACTGTATAGATGTTTAGTTTGGTATTTGAATAAAGGCAGTGTTTGCAGATGATGGATATGTTCTACAGAACAGTGAATGGAAGCACCCATCTTCCCAAATCCATTTCCATTGTTGATCAATTGATTTGCCAGATCATCCCACTGAAATTGTAACAACCTGCGAAATGAAAATCTATTTTTCCCTCTGACTACCAAGCAATGACTAGCTTGCCCATTAAGTTGTAGAGCTTCCACCTCCTTCATTCTCTGTATTCCACATTATTCTGAAAAGGTAAATCAGTAAGCAGATTTTTCTTGTTCATTTTCTTTTCATCTTTGGGATAGTGAGTTTTATAAGAATCGATAATTGATTAGTTCCATGCAGTAGCATCTCTACTTATCTTGGTTTGCAGTGGCGAGAAAGTGCAAGAAACTTAGTTGTTGTTGATTAGCAACCCCAGTTGGTTGCAGTTGTTGAAGGGGTGGTTGTAGGTTAGAATAGAAAAACTACTAAACTCCAGCAACCAGAGTTAGCATCTTGGAAAAGAGGCTAATCTGATTTTGTTTGTCCCTTAATGGATATGCTCTCTTTCATAATTCGACAGGGCATGCATTATTGAGGGGAGAATTAAGTGCCCATTCTTGGTACTTGTGAAACATGACTCATGACCCTAAAAGTCGGCCCTGCTGTGACTTTCAGGAGCGATTTGAGAGCTGTATAAATATTTTCTCAGTGAGAAAAGAAAAATCTTTAATTTTAATTCTTCACCTTGGGAATAAATGGGGTGTTAGCTAATCAAAACCACATACTCGTGGCCTCACTGTATTGTGAGTTTGGTATGGCTTTCTGGAAGGAGTGTAAAAGAATTGTAAATTTGTTACAGTGTGGCTTTTTTTTCCGGTCTGCAATGTCAAGTGGAAGCCTGCTCCTGGCCAAGGTGAATTGGCTGAGCAGGGTCCTGTTGCAGTGCAGTTGCAGTATCTTTCCACTCTGGGTAAAGATTCTAATCATGTGATGATCTTTCTATCAGAAACTATTAAAAAGTGGAATAATTAGGTTTTTTAATATTTAAAGAAAAGGAAGCTTGCACGATTCTTGGTCAGTCTCTGTAAGACATGGCAGCATTTTATTGCCCATCCATCACTTATTTCCTCATTGTGTTTTGTGTTTGGACGAGCAGTGTCTGTAACCGAGAAGGTATTTAAGCCTGAGCTGCTTTTCATGTGTATGGCGATCTTGTGTGAGATGTTTGTAGTTTGTGATGCAGTTTCTTGTACATATATACTTGGAAATCATTAATAAACAGTGCAAGCTTTTATACCAATTACACAAACCTGACTGGAAAAGAATGTTCTGAATTCACTTGCATCGCCTTGCTCGTGTGTGTGTTCTATTTTCTTGGTACTATGACAATGGTAAACACACCACACCTTAATTGTTCTCATACCTCCATAGATTCTTATATTGGTCTCAATTGGCCAAACATAAGACAAATTGTGATCTGTGTCTCACTAGTTTGATTGCCAAACTAAAAGTAATCTCCTAATTCTAGCTTTTGTTTTGCTGACTAATTGTCTACTCGTTCAATTATTTTGGTATTTGAAGGTTTTGGTTTCAACCACTCTAAACGCTCAAAAAAGATGCTTAAAAGATATTGCTAAAACATTTTTAAACTGAAAACTCTGTAGACAATAAACCAACATTGGATGTCTTCATCACCGATCACCCCATTCCATGCTGACCTACTAATGGACCCCTGGCACCTCTTATTCATGGTTGTACAGCATAGAAACACATACTTGCATTCAAAACTTGGCACCTTTTGAACCGCAAAGTTCCCTTTGCTATCCAGATTATTGCACATCCTTCTTCCTTCATTTCATTTTTGGCAGCTGGGCATTGAGTTTTGTAAAATCTAGTCACAATCTCCCATCATCTTTTCTTTGACTTAACCAAACCTTGTTCCTTGCCAAACTCTTTGTTTGCCACTCCTTAGTGTCTGGTTTCTTTGTGCCTTTGAAGTCAGTTGAGATTTCTAGGTTAGAAAATTTCAACGGTTCTGTGCCTCACTGAAAGGTTTGACGAGCTCCTATCCTCAGTAGAAAAATTGAACAACGCCCATCTTGTGCTAGACACCTGTGCTCATCTGCCAAGTTATGGGGGTCTCAAACACTTCATGTATAATTAATTCTTTTGAACTGGAGTAAGCTGTGTTGGAGACAGATCTGGGAGTTGCTTATGTACTGCTCAATTAAGCACCGATCCATTTGGTTTTGCTGGTGATTGAAGAAAACTTGTAACTGAGCCAGATTACTCCTGCTTTAAAAAAAAAAAAATAGTGCAATAGGTCTTCAATTTCAACTCTATTTCTGATCTTTAATGCCTCTTGTCAAGGGTTGCACATTTGATGCAGAATTTCAGACTCAACATGCTTTAGTTCTGTAATGGCTTGAATTTGTAGCCTTAACATGTGGAGGATAGGAAGGGAAGCCAAGATGTACCTTTTTATACTTTGTGTGGTAGTCAGGATTAAGAACAACCATTGCAGAACAGAATAAGGGACAGTTTTTAGTCATAACTAATAATTTGGCAGTTACATGCAAAGATGGTTAATGGTCTAAAATTCTCTGAAAACTAATAGCAAGGAGATTGATTATGATTTGGTTGAAGGAATGATTGATTACACTATAAACAAGTCTGGCATGAAAAATTAGCTCAATGTAATTGGGAAATTAATCCATATTACTGAGACCCAAGGTCTCAGAAGCCTTAGAAATTGGAAGCAATGCCATTGATTACAGTGAGATGAGAAACAATGGGTCCACTCTAAGACATCTCCAATCGTATTCAAAGCTTCAACAGCAGGCAGAAGAGTTTTCTGTTGCTGTGGTAACCAGAGAAACAGTGCTGGAGTATCTCAGTGGGTCAGGCAGCATCTCTGGAGAACATGCACAGGTGACATTTCAGGTCAAGACCTTTCTCCAGACTGATTGTAGAGAGCAGTTGCAGGACAGCTTGGCAGGTAATAGGTACAGGTGGTAAGGGGGGGGTTGATAGGCAGATGGTTGGGTAAAGGCCAGAGATGAAAAGACAGAAGGTGTGAGACAAAGATTGGAGAGTTGTCAATTGTGAAGCTAGAGGAAGGAATGTAGGTGGGAGGGCAGGGGTGAAGTCCTGGTGGGGCACAGGGAAGAGAGGGAGTGGGTGGTGTTTATAGTTACCTAGAATTGGAGAATTCAATGCCCATACCATTGGGTTGTAAGCTACCCAAGTGGAATATGAGGTGCTGCTTCTCCAGTTGTCTGAAATGTCACCTATCTATGTTCTCCAGAGATGCTACCTGACCTGCTTTTGTCAGCATTTTGCCTTTTTTGTAAACCAGCATCTACATGTTCTTGTTTCTCCAGAGATAACCAGAAGTCTAACTTAAGAAAACAAAAGTTACGGAATTGAGGGCTCTGGGTACCTAGCACAAATCTGCCATGATCATATTGAATTACGAGGCAATCTTGAGGGCCTGAGTGGCTTAGTATTTTCTGATGTTATCAGATTCAGATTAGTTTATTATCATACACTGGGATGCATTAAAATCCCTTGTTTGCATGAACAACTGCAGAATGGTACAAAGATTGTCGTGCAAAAAATATTGAAGTGAAATAGAGTTGAGATGAAGAGTACAGGGCAGCATCTCTGGGTAGGGTGTGTGAAAGAGATGATTGGTTCAGGTGTTGGACAGCAGTGTGGAAGAAGCTGCTCTTAAGATCATACGCTGATGCCTTTTTCTTGAAATCCACATTAGTGTGATGGGACTAAGTTAGGTTGCTGGCGATATAGGTGCCTAGGAACTTGATGCAGTCGACCATCTTTACAGGAGCTCTTGTGATGAGGACAGTGTTGTGGTCACCCTACAAGCCTACGTGAACAACCACTCTTTCATCTTTCAAATGTTAAAGACAAGGTTCTTGATCTCTCGGTCTCCTTAACTCAATTCCTCAGTAAATTTAGATCTATCATGAATTCTGGGCACTGGGAAGAACAGCCAGTTCTAAGCCACAGGACATGTGTTTATAACTGAAGAAAATATTTTCAATGAACTGCTCAAAAAATTATTTTTAGTATATTTGAGCTTTGCCTGTTCACAGCTACTGTGTAGCTGGTCCCCTCCCAATGAAATGCACATCAAAGCACATATTATGTTTCTCAGGAAATGTCATCAGCTGGGTTAACCACATCAATTGGATCAATGATAAATTTTGTGGAGAAATGTGAGTCTTTTGCTTTTCATTGGATTCATCATTTCAACAAATAAAGTCCTTAACTCAGTCTCAACAAATCACTTTCATTGGACTGAGTTTAGAGATAGAGTGTGGAAACGGGCCTTTTGGCTGACCAGCAATCCCCACGCATTAATACTATCCTAGACCCACTAGGGACAATTTTTACATTTACCGAGCTAATTAACCTACAAACCTGTACATCTTTGGAGTGGGAGGAAACCGAAGATCTCTGAGAAAACCCACGCAGGTCACGGGGAAAACGTACAAACTCCGTACAGACAGCACCCGCAGTCGGGATCGTGTCCGTGTCTCCGGCGCTGCAGTCGCTGTAAGGCAGCAACTCTACCGCTGCGCCACCATGACTGCCCTTTTTAAAATGTTGATTTTTGGTTTTCAAAAGACCATCTGTTCTCAATCCTTTATCTGTCAATACAATTTCTGATTGCATATGTGGTTTGAATGGAATATATTTTGTTTTTTTGAAGCTGAATGCAAGAGTAAACCACACATGTATAGTATGAACAGTGAAGCAGCAAATAGTAAGAACACAAGAAAATAGCAGGGGTAGAACACTTGGTCCCTCAAGTCTGCCCTACCACTAAATCATGGCTCCTCTACCCTAAGTTTTCCATCAAGGGCACTGTTCCTCTGGGTAAAATGAAATATCTTGTCTCTGGTGTTACGGTCTAAGGAAATCTGTAATATCACGTACAATATACCAAATCTTATATTGTCACTTACAATATACCAACCCACACATCTTTGAGATGTGAGAGGAATCCAGACCATTCAGGAGAAAACCATGAGGTTACAGGGAGATAATGGAAATTTCACTTGGGTAGCACCAGGGGTCAGGTTCAGAGCTGGACCATCAGTTGTAAGGCAACAGGTCTACTAGCTCCACCAATGTGCCACACTAAACATACTGGATAACGTATTGGATAATTACAATTTGTGCCTGAAATAAAATCACCTTTATGAGGTGGCACCCATGAAACCACATGCTATTGTCAGCAGGAGCTCCGAATGCCAAGTTGTCCTGTTCAGGAGTTACACAAAAATATTGTTTATCCATAAGCTGTTTTTAATGAACTAATTGAATCTCAAAAGTTTGAGGCCAAATTGTTTTGAAGAAATAAGAGCATGGATGATTCTTTAATCCATAATAATATTTGCACAATCTACTGGCCATTTGTGAGACTGCACTAGTAATATGGAAAGATGTGAAGCTTTTGCATTGAGAATATGGGATATGTGCTGACAAGGCCAGGCTAATTAAAGCTTTACAACTAAGTACTTTCAAGGCTATGATTTGATGTTTCAGATATGAGCGGGTTAACGATGTTTATGTCCCTGTTTGATGTCTCTGAATGCCATTAGCTTACTGCTTTGGAATCAGTCCCAGGAATGCATTATGACATATAATAATAATAGAAGATATTGTGTTGCTTACTTTATTTTAAAAAATGGCTTGAATTTCATGAAGCTGTTATCTTATATACAGTGCCCTCCATAATGTTTGGGACAGACCCATCTTTTATTTATTTGCCTCTGTACTCCATTATTTGAGATTTGTAATAGAAAAAGTCACATTTGGTTAAAGTGCACATTGTCAGATTTTATTAAAGGCCATTTTTATAATTTTTGGTTTCACCATGTAGAAATTACAGCTGTGTTTATACATATTCCCCCCATTTCAGGGCACCATAATGTTTGGGACACATGGCTTCATAGTTGCCTCCTTAATGCAGGTATAAGAGAGCTCTCAGCACCTAATCTTTCCTCCAGTCTTTCCATCACCTTTGGACACTTTTATTGCTGTTTATCAACTTGAGGAGCAAAATTGTGCTAGTGAATGTCAAAGAAGCCATTATGAGACTGAGAAACAAGAATAAAACTGTTGGAGACATCAGCCAAACCTTAGGCTTACCAAAATCAACTGTTTGGAACATCATCAAGAAGAAAGAGATCACTGGTGAGCTTACTAATCGCAAAGGGACTGGCAGGCCAAGGAAGACCTCCACAGCTGATGACAGAAGAATTCTCTCTATAATAAAGAAAAAAACCCAAACACCGATCCGATCAGAAACACTCTTCAGGAGTCAGGTGTGGATTTGTCAATGACCACTGTCCGCAGAAGACTTCATGAACAGAAATACCGAGGCTGCACTGCAAGATGCAAACCACTGGTTAGCTGCAAAAATAGGATGGCCAGGTCACAGTTTGCCAAGAAGTACTTAAAAGAGCAACCATGGTTCTGGATAAAGGTCTTGTGGACAAATGAGATGAAGATTAACTTGTATCAGAGTGATGGCAAGAGCAAAGTATAGAGGAGAGAAGGAACTGCCCAAGATCCAAAGCATACCACTTCATCTGTGAAACACGGTGGTGGGGGTGTTATGGCCTGGGCATGTATGGCTGCTGACTTACCTTCTTTGATGACACAACTGCTGATGGTAGTAGGATAATGAATTCTGAACTGAATAGACACATCCTATCTGCTCAAGTTCAAACAAATGCCTCTGAACTCATTGGCTGGCGGTTCATTCTACAGCAAGACAATGATCCCAAACATATTGCTAAAGCAACAAAGGAGTTTTTCTAAGCTAAAAAATGGTCAATTTTTGAGTAACCAAGTCAATCACCCGATTTGAACCCAATTGAGCATGCCTTTTATATGCTGAAGAGAAAACTGAAGGGTACTAGCCCCCAAAACAAGCATAAGCTAAAGATGGCTGCAATACAGGCTAGCATAGCATCACCAGAGAAGGCACCCAGCAACTGATGATGTCCATGAATCACAGACATCAAGTAGTCATTGCATGTAAAGGATATGCAACAAAATACTAAACATGACTACTTTCATTTACATGACATTGCTGTCCCAAACGTTATATTTGTTATTTATTGAACTTTTTTTTTTTTTCCAGTTATATACAATGTTTACATATTCACATATTCTGTTATGCTGCAGCAAGTAAGAATTTCATTGTCCCGACCGGGACATATGACAATAAAACACTCTTGACGACTCATGGTGCCCTGAAATGGGGGGACTAAGTATAAACACTGCTGTAATTTCTACATGGTGAAACCAAAATGTATAAAAATGGCCTTTATTAAAATCTGACAATGTGCACTTCAACCACATGTGATTTTTTTCCTATTACAAATCTCAAATTGTGGAGTACAGAGGCAAATAAATAAACGATGGGTCTTTGTCCCAAACATTATGGAGGGCACTGTACTTCTCGGAACACAACGCATCCTGAGGCAACGCTGCCAGGAAATTAATATCACTCGAAACTGGTGGTTGCTATGAACCTTAGACCTAGCTTTTCTTTTCACCTATTGCACTTTCTAAGAATTGTGCTTGTAGTTTATGAGGGGCAGGGAGAAAGAGCGAACTCCACAAAGGAAATTGATTGCTTGGACTCAAAAAGACTATTTGAACTTGAAGCTATATGAACAGCATGGAGAACCAGCTTTATGCTTTTAGCTCCACGGGACTGTTACCATTAAGAGCTAAGGGTGTGTTTATATTTCCACTGTTGTACAAGATTGGGATGATGGTAGTTATCCAATGTGGGGATTGGATCAGGGCTCTGAACTATGAGATCCAAGATGAAGAAATGCTTTTGCTATTCAACAGTTTGAAGGGGTTTTGTACCCCACAGGATGGGTGGAGGTTTTGTGTCGCACTGATCCTAGAATTGCTGTCACAGAGGAAGCTATTCAACGCATCAAATCTGCGCCAGCTCTTAACGACAGAATCTTGTCACCCCCTTTCCCTTTCATATAATTCTCTCACCTGTTATCCAGTTGTGATTTGAAGGCACAGATTTATTTTCCACTATCCTAATGGGTAGTAAATACCCTCTTGTAATAAATTGTTCTCTTACATCTCTTTTGTGCTTTTTGGCCAAATGTTTGTGGGCCCCAAGGGTTCTTGAACGAGTGGGATCTGTTTCCCTCTATTTACCCAATCCAAACCAATTGCGACCCTGTGCACTTCAATCATTATCTCCTCTCAAACTTTCTTTGTTCCTAGAATAGCTATTGATCTAACCTAGCACGAATGCCGATGAATGTTGCTCAGTCTCCTCCCATATTCCTGTTCTGATTCTTCAACTCAACAACGATCATTATTTCTCCACGGTCACTTATTTTGAAAGTGATTATTATAGGCAGTTATGAGGGAAGGGAAGTTGTTCTTCCTTTGCACAGTCTTACTAATTTCTCATCAGTTTCAAACACCACTTGCTATTGGCCAGAGGCTCAAGTGCAGAGATATAATCAACTGAAACATTAACTGTCTCTCTCTCCATAAATGCTGCCCAACCTGATGAACATTTCTGACTATTTCAGATTTCTGGCATCTGCACGTTTTTTCTTTTCATGTCCTTGAGGGACAAGGACAGAATATATTTAGCTGGAGGTGGATGCCATGTATCATAGGCATTTGATGGTTCAGCATGGTGGCAGAGTAATAAATCTGCAGGGAAATTAGAGCAAGAACTGCGATACCGGGATACTTTAATGACCCCAGTGTTGATTGAGATAATGACAGAATGGTCAAAGAAGGAGACACATTTTTGAAATGTGTTCTGAGTTTCTTTGATCTCTTCAAGTCGACATGGTATGAAGTAGACCAAGTCCCTTTGTCATTTCCATTGCTAAACCAAAGTAGGGCGTGTTATTGCCAGGAGGGAGAAACGTCAATAGAATGGGAGGGGACTTGGCTAGGATAAATTGAAACCAAAGACTGGCAGGTTAAACAGTTACAGGACATAGAGAATGCAAGTTGGTTGAGTAATTCAAGTGAGAAATCAGGCTGAATATAAGAAGCTGAGAAAATAGGTGAATAAGTAAAACAAGAAGGGCAATGAAAGAATATGAGAATTCAGATGGCTATCAGAATAAAAACCTAGGAGTTTTATCAAGGCATTTAATTAGTGAATGGGTTGCAAGAGGAGATAAGGAGCCAATTAGGGTCAAAATGTAATGCTCGCCTTTGTAGAGGGGACGTGAAATACTAATAGTCCTTCTCTCCCCTGAAAGAAGCTGCTGGTAAATCCAATCTTAGTCTTTAACCAAATCTTCAGTTACCCACTCTTATGTTTTCTTAAGCAAAAAAAACTGCTTGAGGATTTCAGTGAACCAGGCAGCATCTATGGAAGATTCCAGCATTTGTTGTGTCTTGTCTCCATGTGTCTTTGGATTGCTCCTAATACGATTGCATTTATTATTGCACTCATCGCTGCTCTCAATAAATTCAGTCCCCTGCCTTCCTCAGATTCGTGGTTTATGTTTGGTAAACTCTGCGGTAAAACATGATATGTAGGAAGGAACTGGTTTAAACTAAAGATGCTGGTTTAAACTGAAGATAGACACAAAATGTTGGAGTAACTCAGCGGGTCAAGTAGCTTCTCTGGAGAGAAGGAATCAGTGATATTTCGGGTCGACCTATTCCTTTTCTCCAGAGATGCTGCCTGACCCGCTGAGCTGCTCCAGTTTTTTGGGTAAAACATGATGGGCCAGTTTACTGTGGATGAAGTCAAAATGTGGATGCTTGTTAGTTGGACACTGCAGGAGCCTGACAATCAAAGATACTAGAGCTTATCTGATCTTTGCTGACAACTGTACTGGCTCAATCATCCAAAAGCCAATTCAGAATGTGGAACAACTGGCGGCAATGTAGATTCTCCAGCACACAGGCTTCAAGTTACCAATCCGAAAGAAAACGGTCTCTTAATGTCCTCCGAGCTCGGAAATCATGGCGGCCGCCCAGATGCCGGAGCCTCCGCAGGTCCTCCCAGCTGGGAAATCACGGAGGCTGCCGGGATACACTGGTCCTCCGAGTGCTGTGGCCGTAGGGATATTCCTCCCCCTCCTCCCCCCGGTCCTCCGAGCTGCCGCCACTAACTCGAGATCCCATAGCTGAAGAAGAATCTCGACCCGAAACATCACCCATTCCTTCTCTCCAGAGACGCTGCCTGTCCCGCTGAGTTACTCCAGCTCTTTGTGTCTGCAGTTCCTTCCCACACATCCCACAGCTCCAGCGTGTCCGGGTCGCATGACGTCAGTGCACCCCGATGCGCGCTGGGATAGCGGAGGTCCAGTCGGTCCTCCAGTTCTTCCAGTCTCTCCGCTGCTTTTAACTGGCCGCCGCTCCGCCGCCTCCCTCCTCTCCTCTCATTTCCGTCGCTGCCGACGGCCTGGGGCCGCGTGTGTGGTTCGGATTGCTGCCGTGACATGGCTACATGACCGGGGGAATGTGTGCCAGGAAAGAGCCGGCCTCCTCCTACTCCTCCTCCTCCTGCTCCTGTTGTTGCTGCTGCTGCCGCCCTTGCTTGTCTGGGGCTGAGGGAGCGTCCCGAGCACTCGCCACTTCACCAGGTTTGACATTCACCTCTTGCTCGGTCGCGCCGCGTCCCATGGTATGCGGGCTCCAGTCCTGACCCCCTGTCACGGGAGGGGGTTGGGGGGGGATTTATGGATTGCCCGCCAGCTCGGTAACAACGAGCAGGTCCCGTAGTTGCATCAATGCGGGCGGGCGGGGAGCCGGCTCCCAGCCCCGCCGTGCCCAGCCATTGCAACAAAAGAAACAGCCTGTCCCTGCAGGGCGTCCCGTTGCGGCGCTCTCCTGACGAACCCCGTCGACAGATCAGAGCATCCCCCGCCCCAAACACCCCACGCTCCTTCGAACTCCCAACCCTAACACTCCACTCTCTCCCCCTCCCACTGCCCCAACCACTCCACTCTCTTCCCCCTTCCAACACCACTCTCCCCTCCTGCCCCAGACAATGCACTCCCCCCATCCATCCGTCCCCCCCCCATCCATCCACTCCCCCCCATCCATCCACTCCCCCCCATCCATCCCCCCCCCCCCCCATCCATCCACCTTCCACCCCACCCTGCTCCAAAAACTGACACAGCTCTCCTCTCTCTTTCTCCTGACCATGGCACAGGACTTCCCCCTCCCCCACCACTGACGTTCGTCCTCAAGCCATCCCCACACAGGTCCTGTCTCCCCCCCCCCCCCCCATCCCCTTGGCACAAGTCTTCCCCACCTTGCCATGCACGGCACTTGGCACTCCCCCCCCCCCCCCCCCCCCCATCCATTTGCAGCACTCTTTTCTCTCCTTGCCCCCTCTCTCCTCCCCTGGGTCCCCTCTCACGGACCTGCGCCAACCACGACAGGAGCCAGCTCCCAGCCCTGTATTCCTCCCAACATTAACACGCCCTCACAAAACATACAATGTCTTCGCAAGGTCCCAACATTCAGACTTCTTAGACTTTATGCTTATACATTCAATATATTATATTATCCCTGCTCTATATGTGGTATTCTAATGCAATGCATAAACTGTTGTTTCTACAGAAGTCTGTCCAATTAAGTAAAACAAAACATCAATGTTGAACAATACAATTAGTTTAATTGCTGCACCTCAGTTCTGAAGAAAGAGCTTCGACCTGAAACATTGACTGTTTTTCACTCCATGGACTCTGCCTGGCTTGCTGGGTGTTTCCAGCATGTTCTACTTTTGTTTCAGGCTTACAGCATCTGCAGATTTTTTTTTAATGTTTCACATTGCTTTTGCATAAAGTCAAGATTGTGTCTTTTGCGCTGCTGAAAACTTGCTTTTCAAAATTGAATTCCCAGCCTCAGATTTCTGGTACTAAACTTGCATTAGAGAGATTTGGACCAACTCAGTTCCCAACCTTTTTCATCCCATTTACCCCTGGCAACTTTAATAGCACATAACAATGTTATTTCACTTATTTATGAACAACTAATGATGAACAGATACCAGAACCAACCACGGTCAGTCAATGAGAAAAAATATGTACAAATCCAGAATCAACAAATTTACCCCCTGGCTAGGTGAAATTTACCCCAGGTTGGGAACCCTTGAACTACAGGGTTCAAAATGTTTCCCCAAATTCTCTTCCACCACCCCCAATTCTGTAATGAAAGTAGAATTTACAGAGGAGAAGCGGGGAAGCATGGACAACCTTTTCCCAGCAGCCAGGCAGGCCCCCAGAATGCCAGTCACATTGATTTCCCAAATTGACAGAGCCCGAGTTATTTCAACCATTACACAGGTGTTGAAATTGGCCAGTTATTAACAGTTAACATGGATCATAGAAAAGTACAGCACAGGATCAGACCCCCTCGGCCCACAATGTCTGTCGCACGTGATGCCAAGATAAACTAACCTCATCTGCCTTCACATGATCCATATCCCTCCGTTCTCTGCATATTCATGTGCCTATAAAAACCTCTTAAATGCAAATCATATCTGCCTCCGCCACCACCCCAGCAGCACATTCTGGGCAACCACACATCTCTTTTAACTTCCCCTCTTACCACTTAAAGCTCTGCCCTCTGGTCTTTTACATTTTCACCCTGAGGAAGAAGGTTCTGACTGTCTACCCTATCTATGCACCTCATAATTTTATGTACCTCTACTTATCACTCATGCCATGAAATACAGGCAGAATTCTGGTAAACCTCTTCTACACCCTGTCCAAAGCCTCCACAGCCTTTAATAGAGCAACCAGAACTATACCAGCTGCACCATGATTATACTCAAAATACTTGTACACCTATACTCAATGTCCAGAGCAATGAAGGCAAACATACCATATGTCTTCTTAACCTATCTATCTATTTGTGTTTTTGCTTTCAGCGAGCTATGGACTTGGACATCAAGATCCCTCAATACATTAATGCTGTTCAAGGTATTACTGCTATTAACAGTATACATTCCTCTAGCATTCAACCTCCAAAGTGCAACACTTTACACTTGCTTGGATTAAACTCCATCTGTCATTTCTCTGCCTAATTCTGTAGATTAACCAGATTCCTCTGTATACTTTGGTTATTGTTAATCTTCTTCACACCACAATTCCACAAATCTTGGTGCCATTTACAAACATATTAACCAATCCACATTTATATCAGTCATTTTATAATATTATTTTTCACACACACACACACATAAAATAATTATACACACACCCACAACACCCACACACACACTACAAATGACTGATATACACAACCATCTGTCTTCCATTAGTAAGTCAGTTCTGAATCCATATGACTGAATCCTGTGAATCTTAATCTTCTGGATCAGCCTACCATGAGGGACTGTATCAAATGCCTTACTAAAGTCCATTTAGACACTATCCATTGCCCTACCCTCATCAATCATGTTCGTCACCTCCTCAAAAAACTCGGATCATGTTATTAAGATGTGATCTGCCATGAACAAAACAATGCTGACTGTCCCTAATTAGATCATTCTCTTTGAAATGTGAGTAGCTCCTATCCTGAAGAATCCTACCACCAACCCATAATTCTCTGGATCCTCTCTACTTCTTTTAAACAAGTCTCTCTACTTTTAAACAAAGGAACAACATTTGCTATTCTCCACTTCTCCAGGATCTCAGCTGTGATTAAAGAAGATGCATAGATCTTCCCTGAGGCTCCTGCAATCTCTTGATAACCTGGGATAGATTCCATCAGATCCTAGGGATTTATCCACCTTAATACTCTTGAAGAGTCCCAACACCAGTTCCTTCACTTCAAACAGCCCATGTGTTCTCCACACTGATCTCGCTGTCCTCCTTGGTATATGCAGATTCAAATTACTGGTTCAGTACCTCGCCTAGATCCCCTGACTCCAAGCACATATTCCCTCCTTCAGGCTTGAGTTGTCCTACCATTTCCCTGGTTACCCTCTTGTTTTCAATGTAGGCATAAAAAAACATCCGACTCGCCAGAGCCATTTCATGGCCTCTTTTGGCCCCTTGAGTTCTTTCCTGCTTGCTTTATATTCCTCAAAGTTCCTGTCTGATTTCATATTTTTAAACCTTGCATATACTTTTTTTGGACTAAATTTACAACCTCTTTACTCATCTAAGTTACCTTAGTTTGCCATCCTATCCCCTGATCCTCACTGGAACATGCCAGTCTGGAACTTTGATCAACTGGCCTTTAAATGACTCCCGCATTTCAGATGTGGACTTGCCTAATAACAACCACTCTCAATTTACCAACTGCTCCCTAACTCTTTCCTAATAATGCTGTAATCTGCTCAACATCCTCTGACTCCAACAATCTCCTACTTCTTCCTTGTAATTTTCTTGTTTTTAATGTATGCATGAAAAGCCTTGCGATTTTCTTTAATCTGATTCAGCAATGATATTTCATTCCTTTTTTGGCCCATTCTAATTGTTCCTCAGAACTTACATCAGGGTTCTTTCTTGCAGTTGTTTTCCCCCAAAATTTGTCTGATTTCATCTTTCTAAACCTTGCATAGGCCTTCCATTTCCTCTTGGACTAAATTTACAACCTCTTTGGTCATCCAAGGTTCCCTGACTTTGCCTTCCTTATTCCTCCTCCTCACTGCAATCAACTGGCCTTTAAATTACTTCCATATATTGGATAGCCATTGTCATAGTGTGGAAACAGGCCCTTCGGCCCAACTTACCCACACCGGCCAACATGTCCCAGCTGCACTAGTCCCACCTGCCCACGTTTGGTCCGTATCCCTCCAAACCTATCCTATCCATGTACCTGTCTGTTTCTTAAATGTTGGGATAGTCCCTGCCTCAACTATCTCCTCGGGCAGCGAGTTCCATACACCCGCCACCATTTGTGTGAAAAGGTTACCCCTCAGATTCCTATTAAATCTTTTCCCCTTCACCTTAAACCTATGTCGTCTGGATCCCGATTCACCTACTCTGGGCAAGAGACTGTGCCCTATCTATTCCTCTCATGATTTTATACACCTCTATAAGATCACCCCTCATCCTCCTACGCTCCAAGGAATGCAGTCTCAGCCTACTCAACCTTTCCCTACAGCTCAGACCCTCTAGTCTTGGCAACATCCTTGTAAATCTTCTCTGTACCCTTTCCAGCTTGACAACATCTTCCCGAAAGCATGGTGCCCGGAACTGAACACAATACTCTAAATGCGGCCTCGCCAGTGTCTTGTACAATTGCAACATGACTTCCCAACTTCTATACTCAATACTCTGACTGGTGAAGGCCAATGTGCCAAAAGCCTTTTTGACCTACCTGGGACGCCACCTTCAAGGAACCATGCACCTGCACTCCTAGATCTCTCTGCTCTACAACTCTCCACAGAGCCCTACCATTCACTGTGTAGGTCCTGCCCATGTTAGACTTCCCAAAATGCAGTACCTCACATTTCTCTGTATTAAATTCTATCAACCATTCTTAAGCCCACCTGGTCAATCGATCAAGATCCTGCTGCAATTTTTCACAACCATCTTCACTATCTGCAAAACCCTCCACTTTTGTATCATGGATGTTCTTTGTTTCGATGGAATAACATGATTTACAGGCTAGTGTTTATTCTTTATGCAACTGTTATCCATCTCCCAAGGTTATCATTACTGTTTCCCCTTCTTAAAAATATTCATCCCTTGTGTTGCAGTTCCACCACTGGAAGTTTCCGCTGAATTCCTATTGGATTTATTAGTGTTTATCTTATCCATGCTCTTTTGTTCTGAATGCCCCCATAAGTGAAAATATCACCCTCATTCTCTATTATGTTAGATCCTTTCATAATTTATAGATATTTTATTCATCTAGCTCTAAGCTTGTTTTCTAGTAACTAAGGCCTATTCAATCTTTCCCGATAGGTTCTAGAAACATAGAAAAATAGGTCTGTTATCAGTCTGGATTTTTTGAAAAGCAAAAAACAACTACAGATGCTGGAGATTTAAAATTTAAATAAAAAGCATAAAATGGTTGAAATACACATTGGTGGCAACAGAAATCCACTTAATATTTCAGATTTTGGTCTCCTTTGCTTGCCATGAAGGGAGTTCAGCAAAGATTCATGATACTTGCTTATGAGATGACGGGTTTGCTGTAGGAGTAGAAATTGAGCAGAGTAGGCTTGTGTTCTCCAGAGTTTGACAGAATGCCAAATATTCACATTGGCCTTCATCAGGTATTGCATCGTCTGTGGAATTCTCTGCCTCAGTGAGCGGTGGAGGCTGGTTCTCTGAATGGTTTCAAGAGAGAGCTAGACAGAGCTCTTAAAGATAGTGGAATCAAGGGATATGGGGAGAAGGCAGGAACGGGGTACTGATTGGGGATGATCAGCCATGATCACATTGAATGGCGGTGCTGGCTCGAGGGGCCGAAGGGCCTACTCCTGCACCTATTGTCTATTGTCAATCTTAGTGCTTGACAGGGTGAGTTTAAATTGATATTTTCCCCTAGCTGAGGAGTTTGGAACGAGGTGTCGCAGAACTAAGGGAAGGTATTTTACGACTAAGAGAAGGCATTTCACCAAGGTTTAAAATTCTCTGTCCTGGAGGGTTCCTAATTTGTTAATTGTTAATGGATGTATCCGTTTCTGGATATCAAGGGATTCCTGTGGTTTGAGGGTGTTGTAGACTAATGCTACAGGGGTAAGAGATCAGCCATGATCTTGAAAAGTGGTAGAGCAGGTTCAAAGGCCTCCTCCTGATTCTTATGTTCCCTTGAATAAGGATAGTCAAGGGGAATGGGCGATGGGGGTTGGATGGAGTGAAAGAACCTCTGCGGAACTGAAATGCTAGAAATCTGAGGTGAAAAAATCTGAAAGTTACCAATTCTGGCTGCACCTGACTCCTTTATATCAGAGGTCAGAGCTGGCCAGTTCTGGTGCAAGGTCACCCAGCTACGATATTATCT
This sequence comes from Malacoraja senta, assembly GCA_038087875.1. Classification (NCBI taxonomy): domain Eukaryota; kingdom Metazoa; phylum Chordata; class Chondrichthyes; order Rajiformes; family Rajidae; genus Malacoraja; species Malacoraja senta. The sequence continues at coordinate 29,208,480 of CM075984.1, forward strand.
CACTTTTCATAACTCATCGATCTGAGTATTTCCAGCAATTTTTTAGCTCAGATTTCCAGCAGCTGCTGTGTTCTGCATCTTGTCAACATTGTCCTTTTTTTCTCATTCTCTCCATCTACATCTCAGGTTGGATGATGAATGGATTGTTGACTTCAGGGCACTTCATAATCAGATCAGCTAGACCAATAGACAAGACAAACTGCTGAATATGTAGCCAATCTGCATACATCATTTAGTTAATTGTTCTGTGGCCTGTCGGGCTTTAATGGGCAGTGAATAGGTTCAGAAATGACAAATAACGAGAAAGTGAATGAATGCATGGAGCCAAATCAGGTGGATGAAATTGGAGAACAAAATGGAATGCTTTGTTCAGACGGTTGGGAATAGATTAAATAGAGAATGCAATCAATCAGAGATCATGGGATGCCCTTATTCGCAGTCTTTCGCTGCCTCTTTCCAAGAATAAGGAGAAATCTATGCAGGTGTTAGTAAGTGTGGAGAGATGCCTGAATAATAAAAGATCAGAGGTTCTGGTTAATGTTTGACAAATGGAATCTATGATGATGATGCTCAGAAGTAGTAAAGCAAATCACATTCTGGGATGCATTGAGAGCTGAACACTGAGCAGAGAATGTGAGTTTATGAACCATTGGTGTAATTACACTTAGAATATTTCATTCTGCTTTGATCACCGTAGGACAAAGAAAATTGCAATGATTGAAAGGATATAGAAGAAATATAGCTAATGTAACCCCACTTTTTAAAAAGGGAAGGAGAGAGAAAACGGGGAATTACAGACCAGTTAGTCTAACGTCGGAAGTGGGGAAACTGCTAGAATCAGTTATTAAAGATGGGATAGCAGCACATTTGGAAAGTGGTGAAATCATTGGACAAAGTCAGCATGGATTTATGAAAGGTAAATCATGTCTGACGAATCTTATAGAATTTTTCGAGGATGTAACTAGTAGAGTGGATAAGGGAGAACCAGTGGATGTGTTATATCTGGACTTTCAGAAGGCTTTCGACAAGGTCCCACATAAGAGATTAGTATACAAACTTAAAGCACACGGTATTGGAGGTTCAGTATTGATGTGGATAGAGAACTGGCTGGCAGACAGGAAGCAAAGAGTAGGAGTAAACGGGTCCTTTTCACAATGGCAGGCAGTAACTAGTGGGGTACCGCAAGGCTCAGTGCTGGGACCCCAGCTATTTACAATATATATTAATGATTTGGACGAGGGAATTGAATGCAACATCTCCAAGTTTGCAGATGACACAAAGCTGGGGGGCAGTGTTAGCTGTGAGGAGGATGCCCGGAGGCTGCAAGGTGACTTGGATAGGCTGGGTGAGTGGGCAAATGCATGGCAGATGCAGTATAATGTGGATAAATGTGAGGTTATCCACTTTGGTGGCAAAAACAGGAAAGTAGACTATTATCTGAATGGTGGCCGAATAGGAAAAGGGGAGATGCAACGAGACCTGGGTCTCATGGTACACCAGTCATTAAAAGTAGGCATGCAGGTGCAGCAGGCAGTGAAGAAGGCGAATGGTATGTTAGCATTCATAGCAAAAGGATTTGAGTATAGGAGCAGGGAGGTTCTACTGCAGTTGTACAGGGTCTTGGTGAGACCACACCTGGAGTATTGCGTACAGTTTTGGTCTCCTAATCTGAGGAAAGACATTCTTGCCATAGAGGGAGTACAGAGAAGGTTCACCAGACTGATTCCTGGGATGTCAGGACTTTCATATGAAGAAAGACTGGATAGACTCGGTTTGTACTCGCTAGAATTTAGAAGATTGAGGAGGGATCTTATAGAAACGTACAAAATTCTTAAGGGGTTGGACAGGCTAGATGCAGGAAGATTGTTCCCGATGTTGGGGAAGTCCAGAACAAGGGGTCACAGTTTAAGGATAAGGGGGAAATCTTTTAGGACCGAGATGAGAAAATCATTTTTTACACAGAGAGTGGTGAATCTGTGGAATTCTCTGCCACAGAAGGTAGTTGAGGCCAGTTCATTGGCTATATTTAAGAGGGAGTTAGATGTGGCCCTTGTGGCTAAAGGGATCAGGGGGTATGGAGAGAAAGCAGGTCCAGGATACTGAGTTGGATGATCAGCCATGATCATATTGAATGGCAGTGCCGGCTCGAAGGGCCGAATGGCCTACTCCTGCACCTATTTTCTATGTTTCTATGAAAGAAACCAAACGAGGAATTGGATTATGAGGGGTGTTATGTAAACTGAATACCTTTCCACTGAAAGATGTATGAATGCTGTATTTCAGACTCTAATGGGTGAGGTGATATTGACTGTTCAAAACAGTGTAGCCAGAAGATATGAAATGGGAGTAAATTTAAAGCAAATCTGCATTTCAGTGAGCAAATTATGAATATCTTGATCGCAGTCCCTAGAGAGCAAGGGAAAGCAGTGAGAATTGATTCATTCAAATGCAAGTGAGATTGGTTCTCAGAAAATAATCAGGATATATATAATAATTGCTTGTGGTAAGTCTAGCACGCTTTGGTTAGTGCAAATGATGATGTAGAAGTAAAATGTTTGCAAGGAGCCTGGCTGAGGGGCAAAATGGCCTTCCTCGTCCATTTACCTTTTTGATTGAATTGATTAATAGATACTGCATGGAAACCAGCCCTTTGGCCCACCAAGTCCACAATGACCATCCAACCAATCCCCGTCTACTAACACTCTCCTCCACCTAGCGGAGCTGGTCCTTACCCTTAATAACCTTTCGTTTGACACCTCCCATTTCCTTCAAATCCTAGGCGTAGCTATGGGCACGCGCATGGGCCCTAGCTATGCCTGCCTCTTTGTAGGGGACGTTGAACAATCCTTGTTCGAGGCGTACCGTCGCCCTATCCCCGAACTCTACCTCCGCTACATCGCCGACTGCATTGGTGCTACCTCCTGCACCCACACACAACTCACTGACTTCATCCATTTCACCACTAACTTCCATCCGGCACTCAAATACACCTGGACCATTTCCTGACCTCACTATCTCCATCGCAGGTGATAGACTACTGACGGTCATCCACTATAAACCCACTGACTCCCATGGCTATCTAGCCTACACTTCTTCCCACCCTGCTTCCTGTAAGGACTCCATCCCCTACTCCCAATTCCTCCGTCTACGCCGCATCTGCACCCAAGATGAGGTGTTCCACACCAGGGCATCGGAGATGTCCTCATTCTTCAGGGAACGGGGGTTCCCTTCTTCTACTATAGATGAGGCTCTCACCAGGGTCTCTTCTATACCCTGTAACTGCTCTCACTCCCCATCCCCCCCCCCCACTCGTAACAAGGGCAGAGTCCCCCTTGTCCTCACCTTCCACCCTACCAGCCGTCACATACAACAAATAATCCTCCGACATTTGCGCCACCTCCAACGTGATCCCACCACTTGCCACATCTTCCCATCTCCTCCTCTGTCTGCTTTCTGCAGAGACCGCTCCCTCCGTAACTCGCTGGTCAATTCCCACCCGAACCTCCCCCTCGCCGGGCATTTTCCCTCGCAACTGCAGGAAATACCTCCCCCCTTGACTCCATTCAAGGACCCAAGCTGTCTTTCCAGGTGCAGCAGAGGTTCACCTGCACCTGCTCCAACCTCATCTATTGCATCCGCTGCTCTAGATGTCAGCTGCTCTAGATCGGTGAGACCAAGCGTAGGCTTGGCGATCGCTTCGCCGAACACCTCCGCTGGGTTCGCAATAACCAACCTGATCTCCCAGAGGCTCAGCACTTCAACTCCCCCCTCCCATTCCGAATCTGACCTTTCTGTCCTGGGCCTCCTCCATGGCCAGAGTGAGGACCACAATAAATTGGAGCAGCACCTCATATTTCGCTTGGACAGTCTGTACCCCAGCGGTATGAACATTGACTTCTCTAATTTCAGATAGTCCTTACTTTCTCCTCCCCTTCTCAGCTCTCCCTCAGCCCACTGGCTCCTCCTCCTCTTCCTTTCTTCTTCCCGCCCCCCCCACCCTCACATCAGTCTGAAGAAGGGTTTCGACCCGAAACATTGCCTATTTCCTTCGCTCCATGGATGCTGCCTCACCCGCTGAGTTCCTCCAGCATTTTTGTCTACCTTCGATTTCCAGCATCTGCAGTTCCTTCTTAAACATGACCATCGATCACCTGTTCACACTAGTTCTATGTTATCCCACTTTCACATCCTCTCCCTGTACACTTAGGGCCATTTACAGTGGCCAATAAGCCCACACATCTTTGGAAAGTGAGAGGAAACTGGTGCACCCAAGAGGAAATCCATGCAGTCACAGAGAGAACGTGCAAACTACACAGAAACCACCTGAGGTAATGATTGAACCAGTGTCTCTGGTGCTGTGATGCAGCAGCTCTACTGCTGTAGCACTGTGCCACTGTGATCTTAGGAGGAACAGGTGATTTCAGTCTCACCATTCCAAAGGAATTTGGGGGTGTATTTGTTGTTTCTGGATCTGTTGTGGCCGATTTGAGAAAGTGTGAGATTAGTCAACCAGTTTTTTGCCATTTCATCTTATCAGTGCTAGAATGGCAGAATTGAATTTGAATGGTCTTGGTCTTTCATTTGCTGGAATTTTCTATGTTCTGGTGTGGAACTTGTTAATTCTTGGTACTGGTTCCTCCAATGCTATCGGCATAAAGAAATGCAGGAGCCTGAAGATCTGGAGGACTTTCATTGAATGCATTATTGGAGAATTACTCCTTTCCTTTAGAATAGATGTGGCAAACTGCAGTCTGAGTAGTCGTTCTTTTGAGATGGAGAACTTAAATTACTGGGTACCTACCATTTGGTGCTTAGGAATTTATCGAATCACGGAACAATGTTCATGCTCATACTTTCACTGTACAATATGCACCTTCCAATATTCCTTTCGCATAATGAAATCATTAAAAAAATATGATTACTGAATGGGTAAACAAGGCATAGAAAATTCAGATTTTCCACTGAATGAAGTCTCCTGTTAACCCTCCATTTTAAATGCTCAATGGACCAATGCAAATGTTTGGGGAGTGCAACAATCATATAGCCATGTGTGTGACAAATTTCTGTGCTGCTGACTTGTGCTTTCCCGTCACCTTTGAAGCGGTTCTTTGAGGAGGATCTGAAATTATTAACAACTTATAAAGCTAGCTCTTAACGTGATGGTCAGTGGCAGAGTTTAAAAGCAATATGTTTTAAATAGATAAAGGATTTGCTAGATTTTCTCTAAGTACCCCATTTCCTCCTCTTGGATCATAACATTCCAGCAGCTAAAATCCTAGCCAGAGTATTTTAGAAGAGAAATGTTGAAGTATTTTCTACGCAGACACACAAGGAGATGCACACATCTTTGTGGCAACCGTAAAACTGGATATTTTAAATCTGGCAGTCGATGGATGATAGAATCTGGGACTCCACTGCTCCAAATGGATTGTCTTACCACTGAGATGTGGCTTTGTTGCACTCCTTTTGGAAGTTGTCCAGCATCATCTCGCCAACTTGGTGTTTTCCTATTGCTTGCACAGTGTTGCCGTCTCTGTATTTTGGTGGACTTTACCCTGCTTCGTGTGACCAGCGTGTCCTTTCTGCTTCCTGAAAAATCCCATCATCTGTGTCATCTAGTAATCTAGATGGAGGCACTAAGGGCTTGTTTAGAAATTTATTTAGATGTCAAGCATGTAGTAGTCATGGTGGATGCCATTGGCTTCACCGGGGCACATTTAATTGAAGTGTTCAGTCAGTGAAAATGTCAATTTGTCTTGAAACAAATGCAATTTGAGAAAGGGAAACAAACATTCCTTTTTTTATAACTGGTTTTCTAAAGATCTTTCTGACAGGATATTGCAACCGTCTGGCCTACCACTGACAGCAAACTCATCTATCCTACTGTCTGAAGAAGAATCTTGACCTGAACCGTCACCCATTCCTTCTCCAGAGATGCTGCCTGTCCCACTGTGTTACTCCAGCATTTTGTGTGTTGGAAACTTTGAAGGCGATAACATTCATGGTGTGGTACACCTAATGTCTCTGATTGTTTCTGCTACTTCTATTAACAGTGATGTTTTTACACAAACAGTTCTTGACCCTAATGTTATGCAACTTGCAATGTGTTCTTCAGTCACTATTTGGTGGGGCAAAAGTTTTAAACTAGTTAACGGCCTGTCCCACTTGGGCGTCATTTACACGACATCATTTACGCGTCATGACGCATGATGCGCGCATGGCGGGCATTACGTGCGCATGGCGCGTGGTGGCGTAGGCAATGATGCGTGGTCGGGCGCGGCACCCCAGGATTTTGGTATTCACAAAATCTCCGTGCGCTACCTGCGTGACGCACAAATGACGCCCAAGTGGGACAGGCCCTTTATAGTACTGGGTGTTTTCTAAATGAGTAGGCAAAGTATGAAACTTGCTCCTGCCCTCTTTTACACAGAACAGTGACTCTGCTGGTAGCATTGGAAATTGTTACTTACGATTCTATGCAGATCTAGTAAATATTGTACCTGGATTTCAGTGTGGGAATATTTCGAAAGCAGTGTTATCTTATTCATTATTAATGTACAATTTCTGTCCTTGTGTTTCAGGCTTCACAAGTTTGGAAAGTCTGATCCTGGCCAGGTATGGAAGTGAAGCTGAGTAAATTATTTCTGGAATTTCAATAGCCGAATTACCTGTGCAAATTACTTGGTTCCAAAACTTCCATAAAGGTATGCATCATCAACGCAGAGATGACTACTGTGTGGTTTACCAAAGTTATGTACATTTATTCTTGTTCTTTCTCTCTCTGGTAACTTGCCAACAATGCGTCATTGTTCATTTGAACCCAAGTATTAAGTGGCAGCAACTAATGTGACCATGGGCCAAAGGGCCTTATCCTGCCCTCGAATGACCTCTGCGCACACACAACGTTTCTAGTATGAACTGCTTTTGGTATTTGTGTATTTCTGACCTATTTTCCCCACCCCTCACATTTGGAGACAAAGCAGCCATTTGCAGCATTACAGTTGTTTACTCAGCAGAGATTGGGATTTATATCTGGGTCCTGCTTTTTGTTTAGTTCACAATGCAGGGCTGTTAAGCAGCAGCTTTCAACACTTTGTACTGGAAACATTGACTGAACAGAAATTCCCCTTTTATCAACTAGACGAAAGCAGTAACAAAATGTTAGAAAGTATGTTAAAGGTGATGTTAAATGGAGGTTGAGATTATTCAGGCAGGTATAATGGGTTCAAGGACACGATTTGAAGAGTTTGAAGTCTGAGAGGAATGGATGGCATTCCTCCCTTAGCTAATATTAACGAGACTAAATGGTAATCAGTCCCATTTCCTACTTTGAGAATCTGTTGTGTTAACGATCTGCTGTATTTTCATACAAAACAGTACTAACTGCACTGAAAATTAGTTTGTTAAATGGTTGCGGAAATGTATACAAGTTAATGCATTTGAATAGAAACATTTCAGAGCTGGATTGAACTATCCCCTGATTGTGTAGCAGGTAAATATGTTTTATAACACCCAGCATGTTCCAGTTTTGATTGCTCAAACTAGGGTTAGATGGTTAAATCACCCAAGACAGTGGTGGATGGACCACAGTGTAGAGGAGAAAGGCCATTATTGAGATACAAATGTCAGTGTTGGGATCAGATTTGAAACTAATTGAGTACTCAGCTGACACAGCCTAGGTACACACTGGCACGATGTGCAGGGGGCTGCTATCTGTCCCATATTTAAGATTGATCTCTGGAGAACTGCCACAGGGAATATTAGCTGCTTCTCCCCTTTGCACCCCTTCAGCTCTCATCTAAAAGTTACTATCGTAACAGCTGAAACCCTTCCTGATTCTCATCACCTGATGTTATGTGTTGATCCAGTACTTCCACACATATGTGCCTGTATTAGGCTCTTCGGTGTTTCCTGTGAATTTCACTTTATATCCTACAGCCCTTAAATTTGCTGCTGACTGCTCCTGTCTGTGCAACCTTATCAGAAGTACAGCCTGACCATCTGGTAATACATTGGCAGCATCGCTGTTTTTGAGCAATTTCCTACAATAAGACACACTTGACTTGACTCTTGACTCAGTTTCGACTGCCAAACAAAATTACAAGATTAAGCAAGAACATTTATGTGAACAACCTAAGCAACAAAGAAGTGTTAAAGGAAATTGGAGGAAAATGCACCTCATATTCCGCTTGGGCAGTCTACATCCTGGGGGCTTGAACATTGAATTCTCCCAATTCTGCTAGCCCTTGCTGTCCCCTCCCCTTCATCAGCCCTCTGGTGGGGAGAAAAAAGGCGGAGGAGGAGCCCTCTGGTTGTCTCCTCCCCTCCCCCAGCCCTCGGGCTCCTCCTCCGCCTTTTTTCCTTTTTTCCTTTCTTCTCCCCACCCCCTATCAGTCTGAAGAAGGGTTTCGGCCCGAAACGTTGCCTATTTCCTTCGCTCCATAGATGCTGCTGCACCTGCTGAGTTTCTCCAGCATTTTTGTGTACCTAAGCAACAAAGAAGACTTCTTCTTTATGGTATGAGCTTCTGCCTATTCTTCCTGAAAACAATTGAAAGTCTACCACCTTTGATAACCATATTCAATATTAATGAGAAAAGTTTAATGTGTGCAAATTAAAGGTTTCTAGGAGTTGCCAGCTCTCATGGATTGTCCGAACAGATGACTCCTGCATCATTGGGTAGTAATTAATGATTTCTGTAAGAGCACATTTCTGTAACCTGAACAGCTGTAACACAAGGGTCACATGTAGTCACTTTGTAGGAGCAATCTAAAAAACCTCATTGGAGTCTTATGAAATGAATTGTAAGGTGCTGTTCCTCTATTTGCTTGACTTTTGTGTTTTGTGTGCTGAAGATGGTGGCCTATTGTGTGCCTGAGGATCCTTCCCCATCTTCTGTCTGACAATGGAGGAGATCCCACACCTTTAGATCAACCACATTAATTTACATTGCCTACAGCACGGAATCCTTATTTTCAGTCCAACTAGCTTATGCATGTAAATATGTGTTCTGCATTCCTCCTCCCTGCATTAAACTTTGTTCTACTGCCGATTTACATACCACTTAACAATATGATAACCAAGCCTATTAACTTACCACTTGAACAGACAGTTGTGCTTCAGTTGTAGACATCTTTACCTGTGAGTCAGGACTTTGGGGTTTAAGTCTTATTCCAGTGATGAACACGAGTCAAAGCTGATGCTCCATGTAATAATGAGCAATTGCTGCAGTATTGGAGTTAATGCCCTTTGGGTGAGTGTTGAATGATCAGACCCACACATAGAGGTTATAACTCATAGCCTTTATTGCAGTACAAGCGGAGGGAACACGACATGCTTTGGTAGTAGGGGAGCTATTACCAATGTCCTGACCATCGTTTAACTCAATCAATATCGCAAAGAGTTTATCTTGTCATTTCCATTGCTTTATGTGCAGGGAAGCTTCTCTCAAATGGCTGCTTTGGTCCGACGTTGCAACTGCATTTCGATAGAACCTTATTGAATATAAACCATTTGGGATCTCCTGAAGTAATAAAGGGAACAATAATAAATGCAAGCTTTCCCTTTTTGTGATCTGAGATCAATTTTCGATTAGATTTATTAATGACTAACATATTCAAGCTCTCTTTCTGCCACCTTGCCAGCATTTTTCCTATTTCTACCTTATTAGAACATCACAGTTTAAAATCTTTTGAGGTCATTCTCTTAGGTTTTGTCTTTCCTGTTTGATCTTTCCTGAAGTTTGTTACTACCACCAAGAAGTTAAATCGCCCTGACAGTTTTGCCCTTTCTTTATGTTTCCCGATGATCTTTTTATGATACAGTCTGGTCCAATTGGGCTTCCATACAAGAATAACAATACTTTTCTACTTTTAAATCCTCTCTCTCTGGCTGGAATTCTTTTAATTTATTTAATTTTTCATATTTTAATTTGTGCTGCTACTTGAATCTATAACCTGATATTCCTTTATTCTTTAAAATCCGATGAAAATGTAGCTCAAACTTTCACTGCCTTGTCGCATGGACCCCAGCTATTTACAATATATATTAATGATTTGGACGAGGGAATTGAATGCAACATCTCCAAGTTTGCGGATGACACGAAGCTGGGGGGCAGTGTTAGCTGTGAGGAGGATGCGAGGAGGTTGCAAGGTGACTTGGATAGGTTGGATGAGTGGGCAAATGTTTGGCAGATGCAGTATAATGTGGATAAATGTGAATTTATCCACTTTGGTGGCAAAAACAGGAAAGTAGACTATTATCTAAATGGTGTCCGATTAGGAAAAGGGGAGATGCAACGAGACCTGGGTGTCAATGTACACCAGTCATTGAAAGTAGGCATGCAGGTGCAGCAGGCAGTGAAGAAAGCGAATGGTATGTTAGCATTCATAGCAAAAGGATTTGAGTATAGGAGCAGGGAGGTTCTACTGCAGTTGTGCAGGGTCTTGGTGAGACCACACCTGGAGTATTCCGTACAGTTTTGGTCTCCAAATCTGAGGAAAGACATTCTTGCCATAGAGGGAGTACAGAGAAGGTTCACCAGACTGATTCCTGGGATATCAGGACTTTCATATGAAGAAAGACTGGATAGACTCGGCTTGTACTCGCTAGAATTTAGAAGATTGAGGGGGGATCTTATAGAAACTTACAAAATTCTTAAGGGGTTGGACAGGCTAGATGCAGGAAGATTGTTCCCGATGTTGGGGAAGTCCAGGACAAGGGGTCAAAGTTTAAGGATAAAGGGAAAATCCTTTAGGACCGAGATGAGAAAAACATTTTTCACACTGAGAGTGGTGAATCTCTGGAACTCTCTGCCACAGAAGGTAGTTGAGGCCAGTTCATTGGCTATATTTAAGAGGGAGTTAGATGTGGCCCTTGTGGCTAAAGGGATCAGGGGGTATGGAGAGAAGGCAGGTACAGGATACTGAGTTGGATGATCAGCCATGATCATATTGAATGGCGCTGCAGGCTCGAAGGGCCGAATGGCCTACTCCTGCACCTATTTTCTATGTTTCTATAATGGTACGATAGCCAGTCTATGATCATATTAGCAGTTATGGCTCAGTTGGTGGTACTCGTGACTTCAAATCTAACTCCAGAAAATCACGCTCATAAGCCTAGGCTGCTGCTCCAATACATACAGTGGCATGGCGGTAGAGTTGCTGCCTTGCAGCGTCAGAGACCCTGGTCCGATCCTGACTTCGGGTGCTTGTCTGTACGGAGTTTGTGTGTTCTTACTGTGACTTGCATGTGTTTTCACAGAGATCTTCAGTTTCCTCCCACATTTCAAAGATGTACAGGTTTGTAAGTTAATTGGCTTGGTATAAAATGTAAAATTGTCCCTAGTGTGTGTAGGATAGTGTTAGTGTGCGGGGATCGCTGGTCGGTGCGGATTCGATGGGCCGAATGGCCTGTATCCGCACTATCTCTAAACTAAATTACATTTTTTAAGTGCTTGCTGCAGAAATTATTGCTTTCACTTCTACTTTTTAAGTAAAAAATTATCCCCTTACCAGTACTGACATTGAATTACATTTGGCCATTTATTTTAGGGCATTTAAAATCTCAGGTCTGTGTCAGCCCAAGTTTCACTTATGCGGTTTGTTCATGCTGTCTTCATGGATGGCTTGAAATGCACTTGAAAATGTGTTTTTGATCCACTGCCATCCTGCACAGCTGTGTCTGAAAGCTACCTCTGCAGTTGATGGCTTTGTTCCTATTTGACATGTGGAGAAGCTGAAGAAGATTTGACATTTGATGAAGTGTGCGGTTGTAGGTAGGAAATGTGCACTTGTGACTTGCGACTGTTCTGCTATAAATTATAAACTTAATTTACAATTACAAATTAATGTAATACTTAGCAGCATACAACATTTAAATTAAGATCATCCATTGCGCATTTACATTAAAATTATAGGTTTCCTCTTGGGCTGCAAGAAGTCCTGATGAACCTTTGTAAATCTCAGTAAAGCTTCAGAGTAGCATTCAGTATTAGGCTCACATTGCAGGTAGGATGTTCTGGTTTAAGAGAGAATGCAGCTATGGTTGCCATCTTTCACTTGGGTATTTTATGAGAAGTTCCAGGGATAGTAGATAAATCTTCCAGGAATTATATCAGAAATTCTTGGAATGTATTACATTTTTGCTCCAGTCCTGTGCTGAATGCCATGTGTCTCTCGCTTTGTAAGTTGCAGAATAAGGTCCGTCATGAAATAGTTGGCAAAGATACTCGCCTAAACTTCTCAAGGGTGATATTTTAATAGTTGCACATTGTGGCCCAGCAAAATTGTCATGTTGTCAGTTCCCACATCTTCAAACCCATGGGTACTTTCAATCACAGGTGTTAACTCAATATGCATCTATACTGTTGTGAGGAACCTGTGTTTGGACATGCACGTCATTGCTGTGACCTTGGTAATAACGCAGCTTTTTTGACTATGGGATACTGTTAAAATGATCATTGAAGAGGCCAGTACTGACATTTTCAGAATCTGAATTTAGCAGATTTTTGTATGCAGATCTTTAACCATTATTAAAACAAGGGGTGTTTGTGGCTTATTGGAGTTTTTTTGGGAAACTGATCTGTTCTTTTGTGAGGCTTAAGTGTGATTCTATTATTATGGATGACTCTTTCCTACTTAGTAAGCAATTGAGATATACAGTGCCCTCCATAATATTTGGGACAAAGACCCGTCATTTATTTATTTGCCTCTGTACTCCACAATTTGAGATTTGTAATAGAAAAAATCACATGTGGTTAAAATGCACATTGTCAGATTTTAATAAAGGCCATTTTTATACATTTTGGTTTCACCATGTAGAAATTACAGCAGTGTTTATACATAGCCCCTCCCATTTCAGGGCACCATAGTGTTTGGGACACGGCAATGTCGTGTAAATGAAAGTAGTTATGTTTAGTATTTTGTTGCATATCATTTGCATGTAATGACTGCTTGAAGTCTGCGATTCATGGACATCAGCAGTTGCTGGATGTTTTCTCTGGTGATGCTCTGCCAGGCCTGTATTGCAGCCATCTTTAGCTTATGCTTGTTTTGGGGGCTACTCCCCTTCAGTTTTCTCTTCAGCATATAAAAGGCATGCTCAATTGGGTTCAGATCGGGTGGGAATAACATTCAGTCTGCTTCTGCCTTCGGGTTTTTTGTGTATTAATTTTGTTGGTGACTGCCCTGATTGGATTTTCCCTTTTTCCATGTTTTATGATATGCTCTTTAAATCATTGTCACGTCTTTCATTTCTCCTGAATGTCCAGTCCAATTGCACTTCCATATATTTTTGCACAGGGCCTATAATTGCATTTCTTGACTTCAACAGGAAAAAAGTGAGTACTGCAATCTAGTACATAGGCTGACATCATTCTTTTTCTCGATCAATCTGATCACCAATTTTTAAAAATGTAATCGTACACCTGTATAAAATTCTGAGCCTGCAATTTGCTTATTTGTTATTAAATACAAAGCTAGTATTTGCATCCAGGTTTATGTTAGCTCAAAGCCAGCGTCACCCCTATGATACTTTGACTATAATTACCCAGGTAGCTCCCAAAGCCTTGGCACCTTACATTAAGATTTGCAACAAGCTCCTGTCATACATTTCATTGTAATTCTATGGTAAAACTATAATTGCCACAATTATATTACAGTGCAATGCCTGTAATTATATGCATTACAATCAAGTAAAGCATTTGCTATTAACCTCATATAATCAACACAAATTAGTTAATTATCCAATTTCCAGTATTGTACTTGTAACCAAACCTCTGAATAATCTAATTGAAAGTTTTTGATAGTATTGATTATTATCCAGCTGTCGTCAATTGTTTGCAATAAAATGAAACTTAAAGATGTCTTGGGTGGATTACACAAAAGTATTATCCACCCAAGACAGTATTTACATCTGTGTTAGACACTAAACGCTGGAGTAACTCAGCGAGACAAGTAGCATCTATGGAGAGATGGAATGGGTGACGTTTCGGGCCGAGACCCTTCTTCAGAATGTTATCCAATCGCATCACTGTTTTTATGGAATTAGGTATTAAGTATGTATTTGCCCTTGTTTCTTTCTGGCAAAATAACATAATTTGATACAAAATCACTTTATTATCGCCCATCTATTTTTGAAAAGTATTCTTTATATATTCCAATACACGCTCTAAAGACCTGCCTTAATATGATAATTCAAAATGTCAAATTCTATCTGATAATGATTCAGTGAAGAACCATGGATTATTTTATAATGTAATCCACACATTGTACCTCCCTATAATCCAGTTCAGAAATTATAATTATTCAATTATAATCCAACACAAATGCTATAATTGTAAATCAATATCTCAATAAAAAGCTTGTAGTTAAGTCTCAAAAATCCAATGTAAAAACTAGTTAGCCCCATCATATTCTCCTGCATATAATCTCATTTAAAACCTGTAGTATGTTTGTTATGTAACCTGTTAGGAAGGCTATAATTATCTTAGACTAACTGTATAAAATTAGTAATTACACCTATTATGTTCCAACACTGTGCTTAACAATGCTTTGAGTGAGTGAAACGTGTAACCTTAACAGCAATCCAGTTTGTCTATTCATATTATCCCTATTGTATTAATGCACTGCATTAAAATGGCATGACGATAACTCTATGATCCATTACAAAACGTGAATGACCAACCTGTCATTAACCACATTTTAATCCAGCTCGGAGATTGCATTATTTAGAATCCAGAATACCCATGCTAGGTTATAGATATTCCACTATAATCCAATGCAAAGCTGAATAATTGCTGTAATATCTCATCACAAACATCACAAAAAAAATTAGATTTAGGACTAGGAGTAGGCCATTTACCCTCAAACCTGTTTTGACATTGTGAGATTATTGATAATCTGAAATCATTGAGAGGTACCTCGAGGAGCAGCCCATCAAGTCTGCGTCGACTGGCAATTAATCATACATTAATCTGAATTTTTATTCTGCCCACATTTTCATTCTGCCAAACCACCCCCCTCCCCAAAGGTTCTGCCACTTACCTACAATTTACAACAGACGGCTAACCCTCCAACCTTCCGTGGAGAATGTGCAAACTCCCCAGTGATTCAGTGAAATTGCTTCAAAGCTGGAGAGTGTGTAGGTCCTGTGATTTCTTTTTTTCCCTCTTAAGAAAACAGTTCAATCTTGAATCTCATCTGATCCGCCTCCATTGCAAATTTCTGCAAACTGGAGTATGGACCAAACCTATGTCCAGAATTCCAGTTCTGATCTTGCCTAAGCCCTGATGAATTCCAAGAAGACTTCCTTATTCTTATACTTGTAACTTTTGTAATACAGGCCAGAAATTTTATTTTCGCTCATAATTGCTTCATTGCTAATATTTGCATATATCCAGATCTGTCTGCACATAAATACTCATAATCTTTAAATAATATCTCAAAATCTTTTTCCAATCTTGGCTTCCTTGCCACTAGGTTTTCTACTTTGTTTCATCATTGACCAGAATACATTACAATCTATTGGAGAGTCTGTAAGGGCACTGCAATGGTTATCCAGTTTTAATCCAGAGAAAGAAACTACCTCCATGAAAATTCAGAGATCTGTCATCCCACCTTTGTAATATCTTGTTTGAAAAGAAAATCATAATAACCATATAATTCATCAGAAATTCTACAGTTACAGGAGTATTACTCATGCAATGTCTAGTCACACTTCAGTATAATTTAATACAGAGACTGTGATTGTATCCGAGTAGAATCCAGAAATACTGCAGTAATTACCCCCCATTATAATCCATTTTTAATTCAGCAATTATCCCATTATAAGTGGCCAAACCTTACATGTACTGCTAATGTAGGGCACAGCTCATAGTGATGAAATTGAAGGCATTTAGCTATTATGCCGAGAAATATTTCATGAAAATGGAAAAGGAAAGCAACCAAAGTTAATCCAATGCTCTTTTCGATTTTCACAAATGTCTTGGACGTGAATATTGGATGCACAGTTAAGATGATTACGAACCTGGAAAAGTAGCTGGCATGAGCATAATTATGCACTTCAACAGAGTGAAATGGACTAAGTCATAGCAAATGTTCAAAGAAGCTAAGATGCATCTTGGAAATGCAGTACATGATAAATGAAAGTTTTTGAAATATTTCACTCTTGTTTTTTCTCAAATGGAAGGAAACCATTGGAGCCTGTACCTGTTCTCGGATCAATCCAATATCCCATTTATTCCCCTGTAATCGAGTCTTTCCCATTAACTCCCCCAACCACAATTCTGCTACTACCCATCAGCTCCAGAGGCTGTTTACAATGGAAGGTTTGCCCACAGCCCACTGTGCCTTTAGAATAAGGAATGAAATTAGAGCACCCGGAGGAAATCAGCATGGTAAAGGGAAGATGTGTTCATTGTGCATGGACAGAGTGGGAGATTATCAAACCCATGGCTGGAGATACATGACCCTTAATATAATAAGGCAAGTAGAAAAGGAGGTTCAAGGAACCATGTGTGGATAAATGGGACATAAATGCCATAAATACAATGAGCGACATGGGCTCTTTCTGTGCTGTGTGATTCTGTGACTTACTTCAGTTTATAACCATAGCAGTAGACAAAGATCAGAAATTCCACGATCAGAAATTTGGCCTCAAGTGGAGAAATGTGAACTATTCTTTATGCTTTACCAGGAACTAGTGAGGAGAGACATGAATGCTAGGAATGTTAGTTAGAAAAGATTGAGAGAAGCTGTACAGATTTTCTGGACGTCAAGGGGTTTTGATAGAGAAAACTATTTAATCTGGAAAGTGGATCAATAACCAGAAATTGTAGATTTAAAATTATTGGCAAAAAATTGGGGGTGGGCTTTTTCACTAGTTATTGGGGAACACCCTGCCTGAGAGGTGATGGAGGCTGATTCCATAAACAACTTTTAAATTGGAATTGCAATTACATGAGTTTGAACATTTTACAGGGTCATACACAAGAGGAAAGAGCTTGTGATCCCAAGCTCGGGCTCTTTCAAAGAAAGAATACAGACGCGAAGGACCAAGTTTATTTTAAAAAGGGAGAAAATAGATGATGAAAGTAAGCTAGCAAAAATATAAAAACAATAAGAGAGTACACAACGATAGAATATGGTGAATGGTAGTTCTTTAGCAGGTAACACTCTGAATTTATAATGAGGAAGCAACTGACTTTGAGCACATCTTGTATTTGTTGCACTGAAAAACATTCCAAAAATAATAGAAAATAGAGAGGGGTGGAGGTTGGAGGAACTTTAAACAAATACTCTCTCTTTGACAAAAGCATCTGGAAAATTAATATGACTGAAAGCTGACAAGATCCCTGGACCAGATTGTCCGTATCCTGGGGCTTGTGTGAAGCGAATGTATCAGTTGTGAGTTTAAAACATTTCCTATATAGTAGAATGGTTCCAGTTGATTGGAAATCTGCAAAAAAAAAACACTTATTGAAAAAAATAAAGAAATCGAAAGGGACTGGCAAAATGCCATAATCCATGATTAAGGAAATGGTATAAGGACACTTAGAAAATCATAATACCATGATAACTCTGTATTAGGAAAGGTAAATCATGCTTGACAAACAGAATAGTACAACATATGGACAGGCTTTTTGTGCTGAACATGATGCCAAGTTAAGCTCCTCTGCCTGTATTCCTCCATTCCCTACATATGTATGTGCCTATCTAAAAGCCTCTTAAACACCACTATTGTATCTGCTTCCACCACCACCTACCATTCTATGTGTAAATATATATATCCTCCTCACATCTCCTTTAAACTTCCCCCCTTTGACCATAAGACTATATACCCTCTCGTCTTTGACATCTCCATCCTGGGGGGAAAAAGGTTCTGACTGTCTGCCCTGTCCATGCCTCTCATTATTTTATATCCTTCTGTCAGGTCTCGTCTCAAGTTCTAACTCTCCAGAGAAAACAATCCATGTTTGTCCAACCTCTTTTGGCGAATGCACTTTAATCCAGGCAGCATCTTCGTAAAAAAAATTCTGCACCCTTTCCAATGCCTTCACATCCTTCCTGTAATGGGATAACCAGAACTGCGCACACATGTATCACGTTTTTGTGGATGGATAAAGAAAAACCAACAGTTGGATTTCCAAAAGGTATTTAATAGAGAGCAAACAAAACTTGTCTGTTCAAGGTAAGAGCCCATGATTGTGGGAGTGATATCAGTGATCATTGTAGGAAGCTCAACTATTAATGATCAAAATACCAAGTGCATAATAATCACATTTATTGATGATATCAATTTGTTTGGAATGCATGTTGAAAGGAAGACCAAGTCTGGAAATATAGAGGTTCAGAGAGTGACAAAAATGTTGCATTAGTATAAAAGGAATATAAAGCTTATTTGCTTTGGAAGTAATGTAAAAGAGCTGAATATTGTTTATATGGAGAGAACCTGCTGCTGAAAAAATATTCTTGCACATGAAGTTTCATTCCGTTACAAGTAAGGCAAATGGAACATTGCTTTTCATGCAAAGAGGGACTAGAATTCTAGGGAACTCTACATTTGTACAGAGTACCAGTGGGAATGGACTTGAAGTACTGTGCGCAGTTCTGGCTGCCTTATTTATATCGAACGCATGCTAGAAAGTAGAATAAAGGAACGGGACAGGCAGCGTCTCTGGAGAGAAGGAATGGGTGATGTTTTGGGTTGATACCCTTCTAGACCTGAAACTTCACCCATTCCTTCTCTCCAGAGATGCTGCCTGTCCTGGTGAGTTACTCCAGCATTTTGTGTCTACTTTCAATTAAACCAGCATCTGCAGTTCTTTCCTACACAAGTAGAATAAAGGGATTGATTCATGAAAGATTTGGCCTATACACATTGCAGTTAAAGAATTAGATTACCTTACTGAGTAAATTGTAGGAGTATGACAAAGTAGGAACTGTTAGGATAGGGCAACTTAGAAACAGAGGGTATATTTTCACAATAATGGGGTTGCCTATTTAAAACAGATGAGGAAGATTTTCTTTGCTTATAGTGTCATGAAACAGATAATTGTCTAGCCCAACCTTGACTATGTTCAATTTTTTTGTTCTGTTGGGTAGTTGAACGTAATGGGGAAGTAGCAAGGAATTGGAGTTGAGGTATCAGGTATCATTTTATTGAACGATAGAGGATTTTCCTCTTTTATCAATAACCTAATTCTGTGCTTATGACAGGATCTAATGATAATAGATACAGGCATTCCAAATGCTGTAATTATAACTCACTGCACTATAAAGATTATATCCAGAAAACAGATGTCAATCGCCTCATTATAGGACACAGTGCTGGAGTAACTCAGCGGGTCGGGCAGCATCTCTGGAGAACATGGATAGATGACATTTCGGGTTGAGACCCTTCAGACTGATATATCATATCAGTATTATAATTATATAAATATAATCCTTCATCCCCATTGTAATCCATCAACATTTATATTGTCTAATACAAGATAACTAATCCAGCATAACGCATATAACTAACCTTGTAACAATCGAGTGGAAATCTGTGTAATCCAACACAGCCTGCAATTACCCCACCAGAGTGAAACACAGTACAAAACCTGTAATCATTGCCCCATATAATTCAGTTCAAATTTTGAATTTATTTTTATAATAATCCAGCAGAAGGGCTGTAATTTTCTCCTCATAATAGTGCAGATTCAGAATTACTCGTCATAATCCAATATTAAGTCTGTAATTACCTATTATAATCAGCACAAAATCTATCGTAAAACCTGGTTGCGTTAATTTGTAATACTCTGTGAGGTTAGTAATCACATTGCTGTATAAATCATTTGAAAGACTAATTGTCTTCATTTTAATTGATTATCTAGCTTGTAATCGCATCTGAATAAACCGAGAGGATGGAATATAAGAGAAGGGAAGTCTTGCTACAATTGTACAGTTGGTGGGAGGGAGTACACTTGACGTACTGTGTATAGTTCTGGCCTATAATTATACTAAAAATAAGTTGGAACAAAGCCTGCAATTACACCTCAATATAATTTTGTATGATGTCTCTATTTATAGTCATGATACTTCTGTGTTACTTTGTTCAAATTCAACTTTTTAAAATTTACATTGATGTCAAAACATCAAAGTTACGTCACATAACTGTACTACTTTCACTTGTTTTTTAAAATCTAATTATATGCATTTGTGAACTTTTCGCACTATATGGGTGTCCAATTGGGCAAGTGTAATTCAATTATATATGTAATTAGCCATTTGTTCCATCTCAATAATGGCTTGATAGTTCCTACTGATCTGAAAAGACCATTAATTGACAGGGAAAAAAGACTGTAATGATGACAAGATCAGGGGAAAGTAGCTATTCATAGGGAGGTCACAGTCACTAGCAACTCCCTGGTCCTTGAGACTTGCATATCTGACACTTAAAACAGGGTTTCCATATTGGTTTCTCTTACAACTGCTGGCCCGCTGCATGTCCCTTTCGATTTTGGTTTGCAATAGAGAGAGCAATTGTGAGAGTCGATGAGGGCATATGGCGCTGTACATATAAAACTGGTGAATGTCGGGTGAAGGAAATAATATAGAGATGGACACTATGCTCTTGAGTCAGTGGCTGAGTAATGCAGGTGTAGTGGTTGAGTCATTGTTGTTGTGTGCGAGAGACAACGCAGAAAGGGGTTGGAGGATGTTGCAGGGTGTGAGAGTGATGGCATAGAGGGTACAAAGGGAGAGGGTGATTCTTGACAACTCAGTCATAATATGACGCACCAGAAACTACAGAATATGACAAGGGATACTTTAACAAATGGAAGGACAGACTCACGGGAGACAAATGCTCCATTACATTGTCGCATTTTGGAGTGAACAGCTGCTTTGGGAGAGCTTGTGAATCACTGTAATGGGCCTGAAATAGATGCAGAAATGAAGGACCAGCCAAAAATAAGGATGAGGAGTCAAGGCAGCAAGAGGACTTTATATAAGCATGAGGTGGTGGATAGACGTTGGGTGAACATGGCATAGGATCTCTTCATAACCAGGGCCAAAAACTACCTAATGTTAATGGTTGATTATTTTTGTATCTTCCTGGGATGGACCACACTCAATTCATCACCATTTTCAAGGTGGCTGAGTCATCCAGAAACGGCATTCCAGACAAGGATGCAGTAAACTGGGGGTTGGTGTCTGTTGGAAATGAATTTACAGAGAAATATACTTGTACTGCGCTAATCGTTCAGCCCAAGGGAGGTAGAAGAAGCTGCAGAGATTATCTATTCACTTCGGAGAGGAACAGAAGAAGCTCGCATAGATCATCGCATACTCTTCAGCAAGGCCTTTGATAAGGTTCCACATGGTAGGCTGCTTTGGAAGGTTAGACCACCTGGGATCCAGGGACAGCTGGCTAACTGGATATAGAATTGGCTTCATGGAAGGAAGGCTGGCCTGTGACTAGTAAAGGATTGTTTCTGGACCAATTGCTGTTTGTGGTTTATAGTAACGATTTGGATGAGAAGGCAGAATGCATGATTAGTAAGTTTGTAGATGACAGTCAAGTGGATAGTATTGTAGCAGTGAAGATGGTTATCAAAAATGACAGCAGGATCTTGATCAGCTAGGCAAGTGGGCGAAGGAATGACTCATGGAATTTAATGCAGATATGTCCGAGGTGTTGCATTTGGGAAGTTAAACAAGGGCAGGACCTTCATAGTGAAGCCTTGGGGAGAGTTGTAGAGCACAGGGATCTTGGTGTGCAGTTCATAGTTCTCTGAAGGTGGCATCGTGGGTAGATATGATTGTAAGGAAGGTTTTTAGTACATTGGCCTTCATCAGTCAGGGTATTAAGTATAGAAGTGTTAAAGAAGGAACTGCAGATGCTGGAAAATCGAAGGTACACAAAAATGCTGGAGAAACTCAGCGGGTGCAGCAGCATCTATGGAGCGAAGGAAATAGGCAACGTTTCGGGCCGAAACCCTTCTTAAGTATAGAAGTTGGGATGTTATGATGCAGTTGTACAAGATGTTGGTGAGGCCACATTTGGAGTATTATGTTCAGTTTTGGTAATCCTGCTATAGGAAAGATGTCATCAAGCTGGAAATGGTCAGAAAAGATTCACAAGGATGTTGCCAGGTCTCAAAGGCCTGAGCTATATGGAGAGGTTGGGCAGGCTTGGACTTTATTCTTTGGAGCACAGGAGGGTGAGGGGGTGATCTTATAGAGGTATATAAAATCATGAGGGGGAATGGATAGGGTAAATGCAGTCTTTTACCCCGAGTAGGGGAATCAAGAACCAGAGGATGTGGGGTGAGGGAGGAAAGATTTAATAGGAACCTGAGGGGCAATATTTTCACTCATAAGGTGACGGGTAGTTGAGGCAGGTACTATAACAGTTTGTAAAAGACACGTCGACAGGTACATGTACAGGAAGTTTTATAGGAATATGCTCCAAACGTGGGCGTGGGACTAGCTTAGATGGGCATCTTGGTCGGCGTGGACAAATTGGGCCAAAAGGCTTGTTTCCCTGTCATATGACGTGACAAAGAGATATCCCATTGTCAGTGTTTACTTCTAGCCCAGACCATAAGCCGCAGAACTGCCAATAAAGAATGGCACTACCAACAACTCAAAGTTGCTGGCCTAAACTTCCACCTGAAATAAGCAGACAGACAGAGAAGAGAGAAATGGAAATACCCTGTCTCCAAAAGGAGACCTAAGGAGGTGTCGCACCTCAAGCCAGGTGAAATGGTAAGAATTCAACTTGTAGTACAGCTGATGTACAGCATCACTGATCTGGGTTCAATCCTGACCTTGGGTATTGTCTGTGTGCAGTTTGCTTGTTCTCCCTGTGACTGCCTGGGTTCTCTACTTTCTTCTTGCATCCCAAAGACTTGTGTTGGTGGGTTAATTGGCCACTATAAATTGTCCCAAGTGTGTAAATCAATGTTAGAATCTGATGTGGGCGAGGGAGGAAGGTGGGAGATGTGAATGTGAGAATTAGGTGTGTAAATGGATAGTTGATAGCTGGCAGGGACATGGTGGGCCCAGCAGCTTGTTTATGCTGTATCTCTTTGACACCAGTATGGTGACCCTATTACCTCCACAGGGTATCAACTGATGTGTCCAACAAAGACTCAAACAATGGTTAAATACAACTTGGCCTTCATTAGTACTCATTACTTAGACATGCTGGTGTATAATTAATTTCTAATAACTCCAATTTGATTCATTGTTCTTGCTTATCACTCATTATACTAAATCACAAGATTCCTGGCTTGGGTTTAAATACTACACGTGTGAGATGAACTGACCAGGCTCACTACAATGGGATTGTAAACTTCTGCGGTCTAAACTCAGGGACTCTTCTGTAATGGTTGTTCTTGGGTTACTGCCCCTAATGAAATATGCTTTACTGCACTTTGTCCGTTGTCCAATTTTAACTCTGGCCACCATTTGTGCAGGTTGGCTGTTATCCCACTGCTGTTGCACAGATAACTCATGACTAAGAGCTGCAACCACACACTCTTAAGAGGTCAAGTGCCAGGCGACTTTCAATTCCTCTCATGGGTTGTCCTGTCTTCATGAAGGTTGAGTCCAGTCGAGCCAGATACCGTATTCCTTACCACAATGAGGACAAAAGGTAGAACGATTTTAATTGGACCGTTTATTAAAATCATTTTGGGGTCCTATTTGTTCTTTCAACCAACTAACATCTCCATGTAACATGACCCCGATACCATTTACATCCAAGACAGTTCTGCTTGTCAATTTTTCAAATGATGTTTAAGTTGTTCTCTGATTCCATATCAAAATAATGATATTACCATTTTGGCCCGCATGATGCAAATAGTGTACTCTGTTTCATCAAATGTTTTTATCCAGTTTGCATTTATGGTAACACCCATTATAGCAGAACTAACTGCGTCATTAGATACTTGAAAGTGCCGGTGTACAGGCCTGCACTGAGCACTCCATTAAAGTGCATCCATAATTGGCTAGCAAAAGTAGTTCCTCTTTCCTCTGTCTGCACTTCAGGTGTATCCATCAGGTCCTCTTTCGCATTACCTTGCCTCCTTCATGCCCTACAGTTCATCACTCCCAGCACTCTGTGGGTCAGTTAATACAGAATGCATGGCGGGACTAGGGCACGGGAGTTTCTCCTCATCAGCAAGCCCATTTTGGGCTAACTGCTGGCAAACACAGTCAGTGATAATGTGGGATTGACAGAGAATTCAAAGTTTGGGATGTTCTTTGCTATTTTAGATATATGTGCCACCGTAACCTGTGCGCTGTGCGTTATTGCACCTTGGTTTGCCTCTATCTCAAGGTCAATTTGATGTCTCGTGAGTAGGTTTGATGGGTGTAGATGTCATTGCGCCTTGAGTTTAGTTTCAGGGTGGCTGAGGTCCCCAGTCCCACTCCAGCTCTCTTCCCCCCTCATCCCTCCATACTTACAAGCTGCCTCATCCAATTCTCCCCAATCTACTGCGTCTGTGAAAAGCGAAACAGTACAACACTTCAATTTGATGAAGGTTGATAACCAACTTTATTTCTCTCCACAATACTGCCTGAGCACCTGACTATTGGTTCCTGGGATAAAAACAAGATTGGTGAAGGTTCATGGTACTCTCTCTACGGATAATATGTCCTTTCTTTAGTCCGAGGGAGATCTTTAGGTTGAGGGACTTAAACTGTAACAGTGCGCCAGATGTGGTCTCATCAAAGCTTTTCTAGATTGGCAGTAAGACATATTTTCTCCTGTACTCAAATTCTCTCATAATACAAAACAACATGCCCATTGCCTTCCTAATGGCATGCTGCATCTCCATATTAAGCTTTCACATTGATCTGAAGTGTTCAGATCACACTGAACACTTCCCAATCCATCACCATTCGAAAATAAAATGCCATGCCTTTCTCTGTGAACTAATTGACCTGGCATTGTTTCACATTTGTATTCCATCTACCATGTTTTCAACCATGCACTTATTTTGCATGTATGGTCTTGGCATGCCCTCACATTTTCATGTCTGATCACAATCCCACTTTTTTTTAAATCTTGAGCAAATTTGGGAATGTGACATATTGCCTCCTCATCCAACTTACTGTTAAAGATTGTGTATAGCTGGGCCCTACATTAATATCTAATCCTAGGCTGTCAACCTGAGAATGATCCATTTATTCCCACTCTTTGCTTTCTATCTGTTAACCAATTCTCACTTCATTTGAGTTTATTGTCCATGTGCTGCAATCTCATTGACTAACCTTTTGTGTGGCAATTTATTGAAAAACTTCTAATAACGGGGTGGCACAGTGGCGCAACGGTAGACCTTCTGCATCACAATGCCAGAGACCCAGGTTTGATCCAGACTATGTGCGCCGTTTGTATGTTTACCCTGTGACCACGTGGTTTTTCTCTGGATACTCTGGCTTCCTCCCATATTTCCAAATATGTGCAGGTTAATTGGCTGTAAATTGCCTCTAGTGTGTTGGATGTGGAGGTGGGATAACATAGAGCCAATGTACGGGTGACCAATGTTTCAACGCTGTATCTCTAAATGCTAAACTTTCATACACTGATTTCCTCTTTGTCTGTTGAACAACTTGGTTGGCATGGGTGAGTTAGTTAAACCCCCTGTTTTCATTCTGTATAACTATGAACTCTATTCTACCAGTTACATCCTCAAAGAGCTTTAATAGATTAGTCAGAAATAATTTTCCGTTTATGTCCATGCTCATTGCTCACTGTCATCTTTTCTAGATGTTTTGTAATTACATCTGTGTTATTGATTCCCGATTTTCTCTACTTCTGATGGGCTAATGGATCATTAGATCTATGATTTCCTTTCATTGTAACTAGCACTTCACCATCTCTGACTCAACTGACAAGACTGAGATAGATAATAGAGCCCTTGGGGATTTTCAGCTTTCGGTTTCACCAAATTGTCTCCCCCCCCCCCCCCCTATTATTAGAGGAGCTGCTGTCTCACAGTTCCACAAGCCTGGATTCCTGACCTCTGATGAAGTTTGCACATTCTCCCTGCGACCGCATGGTTTTCCTCGGGTGATTTGGTTTCCTCCCATGTCCCTAACATGTTCAGGGTAACAGGTGAATTTGTCGGTAGATGCAAAATGCTGGAGTAACTCAGCGGGACAGGCAGCATCTCTGGAGAGAAGGAATGGGTGACGTTTCGGGTCGAGACCCTTCTTCAGACTATGTCACTGTAAATTGCCCCTGTTGTGTAGGTGAGTGGTAGAATCTCTGACTAATATCCATCATTTGCATGCATACTTGGCTCGCTAGTGTTTCTGGCAATTCTTTGATGTTTTCTTTGAAGACTGACTGAGTGCTAAATGTCTTTGCTTAGTCCCAATCGTTTTTGTCTATAAGGGACCCACATTTTCCCTTGCTAGCCTTCTCCTATTTACATGTCTATAGAAGCTTTCTGCATTTACGTGTCTCCAATTTTCCATCATCTTCAATTGTCCCTGAGCCAAAGTAAGTTCTCACCACCAAACTAATGTTCCTCTTTAATTGTGCTACCTTGCTTTGCTTTCCTCCTTAAATATCAAATACTCTTACACATACAGTGAGGATGGTCAAGGCAGGCCTATTAATTACAGCTGATCAGTATGGAGATGTAAAGAAGAGATGATTGAGGAGAAGGGCAAGAGAAAATCAATTTGCCGGAAATACCTAGCAGGTCAGACATCATCTCTAGGGAGAGGAACAGAGTTAACATTTCAGGTCGAAGACCTTCCATTAGACCTGGCACAAGGTCAGAAGGTGTTTCTTGTGCTTACTTTGGGATTCAAGATTCTGAAGACAGGCTGGAGAAGAAATGGAGCGAAAATTAAAGTGAAAGTAAACTAGGAAGCTCGGGGTCATCTTTAATGATAGAATGGTGATGTTTAGCAAAGCCATTACCAAATATGCTTCTTTTCCCTCCAGTGTGGAGGAGACCACACCCTGAGCACTGAATGCAGATCACTAAATCTGAAGAAATCCCAATGAATTGTTTCTTCAGTTGGAAGGACTATTGGGTCCTGGGATTGTAAAAGTGGAAGAGGTCAAAGGGTGGGTATTGTATTTTCCGTTGTCTGAAGAGAAGCTGCTTTGGGAGGGAAGTGGATGCAGGTGAAGTTGTAAGGGTGACTCGGGGAGTTGTCCCGACCCAAAATTTCACTTGTCCATTCCATCCACCCGCGGAGTTCCCGCAAGCAGTTTGTATTTTGATCAAGATTCCAGCATCTGCTGTTTCTTTCGTCTCCAGGGAGTTGTAGAACGGTTCTGTGTGGAGAGGTTTGGGCGACCATGCAGGAAGGATGTGGGAAGGAAGGAGTGAGCTGTTTGTGGCTGAGATGAAATGTTAGGGAAAAGTGTTAACAAATTTTGAATGGAGATGAGCATAAAGTCTACAGATGTTATGAAGAAGAATTAAATGCTGAGGACCCGGCTTCACAAATCTGGTGAGATCATGGCATTTCTTGCTAGGACTGTTTCTCCTTAAAGATACTTCCCTGGTGGGTGTGCCTGGCTTTAGCCTGCGAGGCACTCCATGGTCCCTGAGCACAACAAACATCCCACCAATGGGTTGGGCTCTACACCACATATACTGCTCCAGCCTTGCTTTATAAAGCAGCACTCTCCAGAAGTTGGAAGAATGCTACCTGGTTTCAGCACTTTTTGAGCCTGGCTTCTGAGGTTGCAGCTGTGTATCTATGTACAGGCAGCTGCTGGAGCAGAAATAACGTGCTATACCAGGGAATTCAACAATGCTATTTTCTAACTATCTTAATGATACTTTTTTTAAAGCAGTGTGAGCAAATCACATTGTTATTTTATAGTAGGTGAAAAATAGCAGTAGAATTTCCACGCAGTATTATCTAATTCTCAAGTCGATCTGTTTAGCTTCATTGTGAAACTCAACTTTTATACTCTTGTGCTTATTTAATGCAAAAGGAAAGGTTGTTCGAGAAAGAGGATACATTTTTTTTAAATGAACTCCCAAGTGCACATTCATGTTTTCCTTGATTGTTTAAAAAAACAACTCTCCACAACCAAGGTTAAACCTCTTAGTTGCTAGCTTGTAGTTGCTGGACATATTAGCAATGTTACAAAATTTTGAGATTTTAAAAATCAAGTCTGTAATTTATCCCATCAGATAAATCATAAAAAGAAGTTTAATTTGACACCTAATTCACTTTCATATCTTCAGTATTAAACAAGTTATGGCCATTCTCATACTCGGAAATTAGCATCTTGTTCCCTATTGCTTTTTCATTGACTTAACACAAAAGCTGTGATCGAGGACAGTCAAAAGCCCATAACTTTCTTAAAAATTAAGAGAACTGAAAGAAATTTTCAGTTATTATAGATTGAAGCATTCTGAAACAAATATGAAACAATCTTACTTAGATGACATGAAATTAAAGCATATAATTAGTTAGTTACCTAATTGTAGCTAATTACAAAATTCAATTACTAGATCTAAACATCTATCAATTTCTTAAGAATAGATTAACATTTTTAAAAAGCTTAAGTGTCCAAATAACATTCACACAAGAATTCACAATATAACATAATTTTTAAATCTCATTGTCATGGATTTATAGGCCAAATGGAAGGAATTTAATGTTTAATACCTGTAAATTAATGGCCATTTAAATCAACTTGCGAGTGGGTTTTTCTGGAACGCGGTCGATTGGAACGTTGCATTTGCGGTGAATTTTAACCCGTATCGGCATGAAAAATACTGCCGGTTCGTTCGGGGGAAAAAATCACCGTTTCGCAACTTAAAATGTGAATTAAAGGCATCTTAAGGAGCACTTTTATACATAAAATAAACATACATAAAATGAAATCCGTCCCCGTTGTCGGCGTTGACGGCTTTAGAAGTTGATTTTAAAATAACTCCAGCGCTGAACTTGTCGGGGGATTTTTTAAATAAAATACACAGAACGCCCGTCGGAGCGATTCTTCAGCAAAAGCTTGCACTCCAACAAAATATAATACAGGACAAGGTAGGAGAAACCCGCGTTTTAACCCCGCCCCCCCCCCCTAAAAGGACCCAAAATCGCGCACACGGCCAGTGGCAGAATTGCAGCGCGGCTGAAGGTAAGTATTGTAACATACCTAGACATATCTTTACATTTCATTTGTAATACAAGGGTGTTATATTTGCCATTTTCCAGTCTCTGGCAGTACCACTTTATAATGGGACAGTTGGAGGACGTGATAAACCTCCTTGTCAAACGGATAGCGACCTTCAGCGCCACCTCCCTCAGTAAAATGAGAGGCATTCTCCTCCCTCACATCTGGTGACGTCATTACTTTAAGCATAGGCAGATATTCAATGATTGTTCCTTGTTAGTTTTCACCTCCTTTCTTCTCTGTTTAATCCCATTTTATTGAGATTATGACAGCATTCTCTTCCTGTGTAAAGACGGTTGCAAAGTGGCTGTACTATTTCAGCCATGCCTTCTGCCTCTTTAGCTCTAATCCCACAATGTTTCTCCTGAGCTCTATGCCAAGTTAAAGTAATCTCCTCCATCTGTACGTGATGCATATCTCTTCATTCCATTTTACCACCCACTTCCTCTTCCTATCCACTTGCTACTCAATACTGACAGAAGATTTTTATATTTACCTTCATTTTAACTGCTTGCTATTTTAAGTTTACTTCTCATGCAAGGAGAGGTACATTAGCATTGGAAATTTGGGGAAGGTTCACTTGATTTCACTTGTGTGGGAAGGCACCAGTTCAACCTACACACTGGAGTTGAGAAGAATGAGAGATGATCTTGTTAAACATGCGATTGTGAAAGAGCTTGACAAGGTAGATATTGAAAGGATGTTTCACCACATGGAGGAATATAGACCTAATATAGACCTAAGGAGCATAGTTATTCTTACTTTTAGGTACACCTATTTTGGTTACACTTATGCTTTTTTTGGAATGTGGCCACTTATTTAGGACTGAAATGAGGAAGTATTTTTCTGCCTTTAATTGTGATTCCCTGGAATTCTCTTTTCCCAAATAGCAGTAGAGGCAGATTATTTATTATATTCAAGGCCTAGATAGATTTTTGGTATATAATGGAGTTTATTAGACCAGGGGATATGCTGAGCCAAGGCTAAGGCCAGATCAGGCATGATCTTACTGCATGGCACAGCAGACCTGTGAGATCATATGGCCTGTGTTCTTGCTTTACCTCTTTGCTGACATTGATTTCCTTTTGCCGCCTATTGGCAAAATGTATTCACCCAGATTGTGTCTGCAGTTTTTGACCTGATTTTTCCTTTCTTTCCTTCTTCACTTCATTTATCTTACAGGGAACTCCCATTTTGGTTCCTTTACTGTAGTAGAAAAGTCAGGAGTGTGATGGAATACTCTCCCCTTGCCTTAATGTGTGCAGCTTCAACAATGCGCAAGAAGCACTGCACCATTCAGAGCACACCAGCCTGTTTGATAGACACTTCATCCACAATATACACTCGCTCCACCTCTGATGCACAATTGCAGCAGTTTGTGTCATCTACAGTTGCATTGCAGCAACTCGTCAAGACTTCTTGGACCTTCCAAGGAGTACCTTCCAAATCCATAACTTGTCCCAGCTAGAAGGACAAGGACAGCACAAGCATGGGAACACCACCTGGAAGTTGCCCTCCCAGCACGTCCTCCCAATTGGCATGTTGCTTGCCTCATTCGCCATACGGTGATCCGACAATGCCTCCTCCTCCATGGGCAGGATCACTATGGCATTCTCTCAAATGTATTTCCGAAAGTGCTCCTTTCCTTGAGCTACTATAATCCTGTACCAATCAAGATTTGGGTTTATTGACCTGCTGAGTTTCTCCAGCACTTTGTGTTTTGCTCAAGATTGCTGCATCTGCAGATCCTTGTGTTTCCACTATTTCAATGAACTTTTCAGTAGTTTCCCTGCAGATTTGTTCACCTTCTGACATTATTTAACACAATTTAAGACAAATGGATTCTGTGACTTGATTTGCCAAGGATTTCTCACCCCCTATCACAATAATATCTTGCCTTTCCTGGTCCTTATCAATCACCTCACCAGCCTCCACATCCCACACTTCATTCTCCAACATTTCCGCCACCTTCAACATGATCCCACCACCAGTCACATCTTCCCACCCCAATCCCTTTCTGCTTTCTGCAGAGGCCGCTCCCTCTGCAACTTGTTGGTGCACTCATCTCTTCCCACCCAAACCACCCTCTACCTCGGTACATTTTCCCCTGCAACCACAGAGGGTGCAACACCTGTCCCTATACCTCATCCCTCACATCCATCCAGGGACCAGCAGCTCTTCCAGGTGAGTCAGAGGTTCACATGCACCTCCTCTAACCTCATTCACTGCATTCAGTAGATGAGGTTTGAGACTGGCCTCCGTTACATCGGCGATACCAAGCGTAGACTGGCCCACTGTTTCCCCAAACATTTGTGCTCGGTTAATGCCCCTTTCCTATTCCCAAACTGACCTGTCCTGAGCTTCCATTGCCAGAGTGAGGCCACTCGCAAACTGGAGGAACAGCACTTCGTATTCCTTTTGTGTAGCTTACAACCCATGGGTATGAACATTGAATTCTCCAATTTGGGTAACTCACCAACACCCCTCTTTTCTCCCCCTCCCCCCTCTCTTTCCCATGCCCCACCTGAATGCGCACACATTTCTCCCACTATCCCTCCTTCTCTTTCCCCTTCCACCTACATCCCTTCCTCTGGCTTCACATTTCATTTGTCTTCTCTACTTTATCAATAGCCTTTTGTCGGCTTTCCGTCTCCAGCCTTTGTCCACCCATCTGCCAATCAACCCCTCCCCCCACACCTGTATCCACCTATCGCTTGCTAGCTGTTGTCCCGCACACCCACCTCTCTTCCAGCTTTCTATGCCTAACGACAATCGGTCTGAAGAAAGGTCCTGACCAGAAACATCGCCTATCCATTTTCTCCAGAGATGCTGCCCGGCCCTCTGAGTTACTCTGGCACTGTGCATCTTTATTTCAATAATATCTTCCTTTATTTCAACCACCTTACTTTTTCTTGCCTATCTTTTCAGAACACCTTGCTCCTGGAACACAGAATACCTAGTCCTGCCCTTTTTTTGTTGAACCTAGTTTCATTTATTACAATATTATCATAATCCCACATCTATTTGCCTTTACTGCCGACTAGCATTCATCACCATACATTGTCTTTGTGCACGCACTCTAAATCCATTTATGTGTTTTTCTTTTATTTGCTCACAGCTACTGCTGTATTATATCTTTCCTTTGTGCAAATGATAGGCAGGAAGCAAATGATAGAGAGGAAGCTTGAAACTCTTTTAAATAGGGTGTGGTTATGATATGGAATTCAGGGGCATCAAGGGTGATATAAATAGTCAGTAGAGGCTTTAAAAAAACAAACCGATAGGTGCCTGAGGAAGCTAACTTGCTCAGCTGTGGAGTAGGGAACTGGCATGATTATTCAGTAAGGAGCTGCCGTGACATCGGTGGGACAAATGTATCTGAAATAACTATCATTGGGTTTAGCTTTTACCTTGTGATTTAAAAATCACAATATATTTTTGGGACTGAATCAAAGTTTGGAAGTACAAAATGTAAGTCTGAAATCTGGAGTAATATATATCATGGTTCAGTTGCTACTTTATGATGTATTTACGCTTGGGATGGGGGTTGAACTGCTGCAGTTTTGCTTATGCAAGTTATGTGACCACGTCTTGCTGACAGCACCACATTGGTGATAAACTGCATTTACATTGTTTGTTCCACAATCGCAGTTGGTGTCTCATTTCTGTATCTCTAATTGTTGGGCATTCTCTTGCTCAGGGTGCCGTGTTGACACTGTGTTGCCGAGGAGGATGGGAAAGAGGCGGTGCCTACAAGCAGAGCCGACGCTCGAGCAGAAGATAGCAGCAGGTTGCTGTGGAGTAAAGAAGCCTAAGCTATCGGGCAGCAATGTGCACAACCAGCTGAATCACTCAGGCACCGGCCTAGGCTGTGGCTCGGTGTCTAGTCTGCAGTCTGGAACAGCCCTGGGGAACCACCACAACTACAGCCAGAACCACAACTACAGCCAGAACCATTGCGAGAGGAACAACAGGGAGAGCAATGGGAGCCTGAACTCCTTAAACTCTACACTCAGCTCAGTGACTGGGCTGATTGCAGTGGGAAGTCGTCCAAATGGGACTGGACACAGTGGGACCAGTGGACTGAATGTGAGGAACTTGGTGGTGACCGCCGAGATGTGCTGCTACTGCTTTGATGTGTTGTACTGTCATCTGTATGGATTCCCACTGCCCCGATCACCCAGGTTCACCAATGACCCATAGTGAGTACTGCAGTATAAGGATAGATTGTTAAGAGCAGCAAACACTTCCCCATTGAATGCTTCTCATTTTGGGACAACAGTGAAGAGCAAGGTTAAGTCCACTCCAGTTTAATAGCAAATCTGTGTGGCATTGTGCACCATGTTCTCTTTTCAGCTCTTGTATCTGGCTCCAAATTAAATTGAATGATTTTGCCCTTTGGATAATTAAATTATGCAATGAGTTGGGTAAAGCTTATCCTACACTGAAACGCCCATGGACTGTGTTCTTCCACATAGGATGTGACTGCTCTCTGTCACAGTGTTCTGTGGGAGAACACAGAATGTCAGTAACTGCTATCCTGTACATGCCTATCAAGTTGAATAACAGCATTACATTGTTAGGGACCTGAGTGCAAAATTATTTTTGGTCGTCTTTTAAGAGATGATCTTCGATCTAACAGACCTACCTGTGCCAGATACATTTGGCTGCAGTTTACTTGTTGCTGCTCAAGTCACATGGACACAAATGCAGGTCAAGAACTGATTCAAAGCTGTTTACTTGCCATCACCAAGGCTTTTCAGGTGCAATGTATTACTTTGACTGTGTAAGATCTCATGTATGTGCAGTTGGGAGCACAAATTTACAAAGTCTTGATCCCTTGAACTTATCCCCCCCACAGATGCTGCCTGACCAGCTGAAATACTCCAGCATTTTGAGTTTTGTTCAAGATTCCAGATCTGCAGTTCTTTGTGTCACCTTGAAATGTGTTTTATTTTCCTCTTAGGAGGTGATGGGATAACTGAAATGGTGGAAACATGGATTGTTTCCTCTGCACCTTTACAGTTAGGAAATAGGAAGAAATGATGGCTTAAAACAAAAGAGTTACAATTCTTATTTGACCGCGACTGACCAAATGAGAGTCTACTATTTGTGTTTGTTGATGTTGAGATGAGTTTGTCATTGACTTTTAATAGTTTAACAAGATGGTGTTTGGTCAAACACAAGGTCATGCAAAACATGCTTGGTGAGAGTATTAACGTGATGTAAATGAGAAAAACAAGAATTTTGTTAAGGTCACCACCACCATTGTTCTAATACTTCCTTGGTACAAAGAAACCCGGGAATGTAGATTGAAGGCAGTAAGAACTAGAATAACTGGGCAACCCAGAGCTCATTTCTCCCCAAAAGTAGGTCAACATGTTGTGCAAACCTACTGCATTGAACTGAGTAAGGAAGAAAGGGATGGAGAAAGTAGGTGGAAATGTTCCTGACATCTGGAAAGAAATGACATTCCATTGCACTTTTCTGGGGAAAATAGGCAGACTAGGTTAGAACTGTTATTTATGTAGTGCCCAGTCCATTCCAACACAGGCCATGACCACTGTTGATGCACAGTGTAGTTATTGTACTTTGATATAGTCCCACAGATTGAATTAGATAAATAATCAATGGATCATGTAACACTTGGAATCTTTTGCATTCAACTGTGTGAGCTGGTTTATTATCTCATCTAAGATCATAGCATTGCTGCACTGCCTCTCTAATGCACTACATTCTGCAGCATATTGTCGTATTTGTTGTAATTAGGATTTGATTGAGACAAGGTTTAGACTCCTGATCATGAGTGTCTGAGTTTGGGAACATTCGGGAAATCCGGTACAGAATTTCCAAAGGAAAGCTCATAGCACAAAGCGTGCCTGCTGTAATTGTTCTTAATCCAACGGGACATTTTAGCATCTGGTCACCTCATTATTTTAGTGGAAAATCTAGACTGACTCCAAGCTGTAATTTTGAATATTCTGATTTTAAATCTATGTTGGAATTTCATTAATTTTTCAAGTTCGGTACAGGGAAGAAAAGTTGAAATCAAAATAGACATTGAAAGGTCCAGTTGTAAACCTTCTCTCTGGTAGATTTTATTTATACTGATTAGACTGAGGTTAGAGACCTTTCAGAGCTAAATTTCTAAGAGCACAGAAACTCAGTCAAATTTGTGACATTTTTACTCTCAGCAATCTCCATGTTGTCTACTCCAGGCACTCGTCTGGAGATATTTTTTACTTTGTACTATCAACATCCGCAAGTGGAAGGAAATAAAATGTGGCCTGTTTTACAATAAACAAAAGCTGCATGCAGTAATTAACCAAGCCATATTCATAGGTGACATGATCCAGTTGTTTTGAAAATGGCATTTTGTTTCACTTAATCATAATCATTTGACAGCAGAAATCAGGTTTTGGTTTTGTATAATGTACTTGGATGGTGATTGGGAGAGTAATACCAGTTCTGTTTCGAGTGGATAGATCTGGACAGAGTGGATGTGGAGAGGATGTTTCCAGATGTGGGAGAGTCTAGGACCAGAGGACATAGCCTCAGAATAAAAGGACATTCCTTTATAATTAGTATTTCTCCTCCGTATTTACCGAGGAGAAAGACAGTAGGACGGAGGAAATTGGAGCAGTCACTGGAAGTGTCTTGAGAGCCATCAGGGTTACCGTCGAAGAAGTACTGAAGGTACTGTCGTGTTTGAAGGTAGACAAATCTCCAGGGCCTGATCATATATATCCGAGGACATTGCGGGAAACTAGAGAGGAAATTGTGGGAGCCCTGGTTGAAATTTACGAGTCGTCCTTAAATACAGGAGAGGTGCCGGAAGACTGGAGGGTGGCAAATGTTGTGCCCCTTTTCAAGAAGGGCTGCAGGGGAAATGCTGGGAACTATAGGCCGGTGAGTTTAACATCTGTAGTTGGTAAGTTACTGGAGAGTATTCTGAGGGATAGGTTATACCGGCATTTGGATGGGCAAGGACTGATTAGGGATAGTCAGCATGGTTTTGTACGTGGGAGGTCATGTCTCACAAATCTGATAGATTTTTTTTGACGACATGATCAAAAAGGTTGATGAGGGCAGAGCTGTAGATGTTGTGTACATGGACTTCAGTAAGGCATTTGACAAGGTTCCGTATGGTATGCTGCTCTGGCAGGTTAAATCGCATGGGATCCAAGAAGAGATAGCTGAATGGATAGCAAATTGGCTCCATGGAAGGAAGAAGAGGGTGATGGTGGAAGGTTGCTTCTCGGACTGGAGACCTGTGACTAGTGTGCCTCAGGGTTCGGTGCTGGGCCCATCCACATCAATGATTTGGGGCAAGATACAGGGCAAGATTAACAAGTTTGCTGATGATACAAAAGTTAGTGGTTTTGCAGATAGTGAAGATGGTTGTGAAAGATTGCAGCAGGATCTGGATCGATTGGCCAGGTGGGCGGAAGAATGGTTGATGGAATTTAATGCAGAAAAGTGTGAGATGTTGCATTTTGGGACGTCGAACAAGGGCAGGACCTACACAGTAAATGGTAGGCCTCTGGGTAGTGTTATAGAGCAGAGGGATCTAGGAGTACTGGTGCATGGTTCCATGAAGGTCAAGTCGCAGGTAGACAAGGTGGTCAAAAAGGCTTTTGGTACTTTGTCCTTCATCAGTTAGAGTATTGAGTATAGAAGTTGGGATGTCAAGTTGCAGTTGTATAAGACGTTGGTGACTCTGCATTTAGAATATTGTGTTCAGTTCTGGGCACCATGTTATAGGAAAGATATTGTCAAGCTTGAGGGTTCAGAAAAGATTTACCAGGATGTTGCCAGGACTAGAGGGTGTGAACTATGGGGAGAGGTTGAGTAGGCTGGTCTCTATTCCATGAGGGGAAGGAGGATGAGGGGAGATCTTATAGAGGTATACAAGATCATGAGAGGAATAGATCGGGCAGATGCACAGAGTCTTTTGCTCAGAGTAGGGGAATCAAGGACATAGGTTCAAGGTGAAGGGGAAAACATTTAATAAGAATCCGAGGGGTAACTTTTTCACACAAAGGATGGTGAGTGTATGGAACAAGCTGCCAGAGGAGGTAGTTGAGGCTGGGACTATCCCATTGTTTAGGATACAGTTAGACAGGTTAATGGATAGGACAGGTTTGGAGGGATATGGGCCAAGCGCAGGCAAGTGGGACTAGCGTAGCTGGGACATTGTTGGCCGGCTTGGGTGAGTTGGGCCGAAGGGCATGTTTCCACGCAGTATCACTATTACTCTATGACTCTAAGGAGATGAGGAGGATATTCAGAATAAGGAGTCACCAAAATGGTTCTGGGAAAGTTATCTTGTGCTATTGTAAATCTGTGAAATTCCATACCACAGCGGCCTGTGGATGCTTAGGCATTGAGTATATTCTAGGATGAGATCAATGTGCCTTGGGACTCTGCAGGAAACTGGTGGGAAAGCAGATTTGAGCTGTGGGATCAGCAGAATCCTATTGATGGCAGAGCAGACTCGAGGAGTGTTGTGAATTTTGCTCTATCTGCTT
Organism: Malacoraja senta; assembly: GCA_038087875.1. Taxonomy (NCBI): domain Eukaryota; kingdom Metazoa; phylum Chordata; class Chondrichthyes; order Rajiformes; family Rajidae; genus Malacoraja; species Malacoraja senta. The sequence continues at coordinate 29,246,171 of CM075984.1, forward strand.
ATTTTAATGTTCATATTAGCAGATTTTATTTTGGGATATCTAGTCGGTGCATCTAATTCTAGAATATCTAAACAATGTGCCTAATTACTGCATAAAGTTAATCCTCTGTTATTGAATGATACATCAAACTGTAGATGTAGCAGTCTGTCCCCACCAATATTTGATGTGAAGCCACAGGATTCACTGGTTCCAGTCTCCAAAAGATAAATTTCTGATTAGTGTTAATTGTTCTCCCCCAGGTATTAAGTATAGCATGATCCAAATCCCGATGAAATATGTGGTACAAAATAAATGGGCTTCAAAGCAAATACAGTAATATTTAGGGCAATAGAATTAGTTCCATAACATATGGGAATTGTGACCAGACCTGAATATTCAGGGGTTAGGATTCATAACAGAATGTTCAAAGTAACAACTGACTGGAATATTTCTAAATTATCATGTATAGAAGCAATTCCATGGCACAGCATATTAGAACATGACTGCTTGACATGGTGATTATTTGAGAGACTCATTTTACTTTGATACATTGGGCCAGATCTAGACATTTGGCAGCAAATATCAGAACTGTGTATATGTTAAAGTTGCCAAACTATTTCCAGTTTTGTACATTATTTGAGAATTCCCATGTTATGTGATTTTATGGAATTATTGTATTACCAACATTTCTCATGCATCAAACTATCTGCAGTACTGGACAATAATTGTGTATATTTGTCGATTATACTCGGCTACCTGAGCTATCAAAATGCCGGTATTACCACATAATTTGCCCATGTAATATCTTAGCTGCAAGGTATAATGAATAATATTCTGAATTCCTAGATTATTTATAGATATTAACGTGAAGAATGAGGGATGAAGAGTTATGCCCAGAATATCTAACAAATTATGGGCAAGATTTATTTTTGTGTAAATGCTGAGGTAAAAATAAGGAACTTGATATTCTGAGGGGCCACATTTATCCTTTGATTTCAAAGCACTGGGCTTCTTGCCTGTATGTTAGATGGATCTGTGCAATAGTCAGTATCAGTGGGTTGTCCATAAAACCTGATTCTATTATGTAGGAATGAATGGCTTTGTGTTTTCTAGCCCATTGTTTGTAACATGGAAGATGGGCCGAGATAAACGCCTGCGAGGCTGCATTGGGACCTTCTCTGCCATGAATCTCCATTCCGGACTCAGGGAATACACACTTACCAGGTAAGGACTCTCAAATCATCAATAAAAAATGGAAACTAATTCAAGATGAGGACTTAAAGACCTTGTCGACCCAGCAGGAAAATGTACTCTCGTATCTGTTTTGTGTTAGCAAAACATACAGTAGTGTTTTTATCCAATACACAAACTAGTTGAGTTGAATGGAGACACAAATGACTTGCTAGCTCTTGGCCACCCCTTCCCCATTCCTACAAGCTATCCTCCCTCCAATCCATCAGTCAGAAGAAGGGTCCCAACCAGTGTTTATTGTTCCAGATTGTTATTGTTTTGATAAGAACTGTAATTAAAAGAAATGGTTGAATTCCTAACATTCATTGATCTTATGGTATTGCTAACAACCTGCACTCCACATATCACAGATTTTGAGCTTCTCCTTCAAGCACAGTGGGAGGTAATCCATCGGCTTTCTAAAATGTCCGAACTTTATCGGTATCTTTCTCTTCTCACAGTGCCCTTAAGGACAGTCGCTTCCCTCCGCTGACTCGCGAGGAACTTCCCAAACTCTTCTGTTCTGTTTCGCTGCTCACTAATTTCGAGGATGCCAGCGATTACCTGGACTGGGAGGTAATGGAATTCCAGTTCAAACTTGTTGTCACCACAGGAGGCTGGGAGGGGCAATCCTTTTGAAATTGAATAGAAAATAATTCAAATGATGCAATTTTCTCCTGTGTCCTCAATTTCCCTTTGAAGGTGCTAATTTGTTCCAGATTAAAGATCCTGGAATTTGGGTAGCTTTCTTTAGAAAACAAATTGGCTTTCTGTGCATCTAGGCTTTGAACAGGGAGTATTGGCGACTGGAGGTTGGGTGTTAAGTCACAAAGCTGGAGCTTGCCCTTGTGCATCTGCCCTGCCATGTGTGCTGTTCAGATGTGGCCATTATGTAATATTTCTTTTGGTGCATGGAAATCCATCACTGTTATCACAGAGTAACAACTAAAAAATCTGCACCAGCTCATAGGATTTCCATTTGCCAATCATTAAGGGGACACATCTTTTATAACCTTTTCAGAATTTGTAGTTATATGAAACCTAAAGAATGTGCAGTTTGCAGGTTGCATTTTACTAGCTGTGTCAACCTTAGCTCATTATCTGGGGTTCTTGCCCTGGATTCATACTGTGAGCATGCAAACCAGTGCAGTACCAGGCAATACTCACATGGTTGATTTTGGATGAAAGTATTTGAAACTCAGTCTGTCCTGTCAAGGGTATGTGAAAGATTCAAAAATGCCACTGTTGAAAAGAGTTATAAATGCAGCAGACCCTTTGGCCCTAAGCTCGCCCCATTTGCCCGCTTTTGCTCTTTATCCCTCAAAACCTTTCCTATCAATTTACATCTGCAAGTATCATTTAATTGGACCTGTCTCAACCTCTTTTTCTGGTAGCTCATTTTGTAATATGCACCACTCTGTATGCTGCAAAGTTGTTCCTTGGGTCCCTTTCAAATCTTTCCCCTCTCAGCTTAAACCAATGCCCTCCCTAGGATTTCACCCTCCCTAGGACTAACTGTGTATTCATCTTATTCTTATACATTTCTATTGGGTCACCCCTCATTTGCCTACGCTTCATGGAATATAGTCCTAGTCTGCCCAACCTCCCCCCATAACTCAGGCTCTCAAGTCCTGGGTGTATTCTCATAAATCATTTTTGTACTCTTTCCTGCTTAAATGACATATTTTCTATCGCACAGTAACCAAAACTGTACACAATGCTCCAAGTGCAGCATCAACAACTTCTCGTACAACCGCATCTCAATTCTGAAACTCAATAACCTGAGTGCCACATTCACCATCCTGTCTATCTGTGACAACACTTTCCGGGAAGCTTTGCACCTGTACTCTGTCCTAAAACACAACCCAGCGGCCAACCGTTCATGAAGGTCCTGCTCTGGTTTGACTTCCCAAAATGTAACACGTTCCATGTATCTGAATTGAATTCTATTTGGCATTCCTTGGCCCATTTACCAAGCCAATCAAAATCCCACAGTAAATGTTGATAACCTTGTTCATTGTCTACGAGACCAGCTATTTATTCTAATGTCATCTCCAAACTTACTAGCCATGCCTTTAACATTCTCATCTGAATGGTTCATAAAAATGATGAGAAACAATTGGCCCAACACTAATCCCTATGGCGCACCACTAGACACAGGCATCCAAAAAACAGCCTTTTGCCATCTATCAACCGTGCAATCTACAACCTTGTCCAGCCTACAACCTTGCTAAAGTCTGTATAGACATTGTTCATTGCCTTGCCCTCATCAATCCTCTTCGTTACCTCTTCAACAAACTAACAAGTGCGTGAGATGCAATTTCCATGCAAAAAGCCGTACTGACTATCTCAAATCAGTCCTTGTCTGTCCATATGTTAGGAGATCCTATCCCTCTCAATCTCTTCCTGTTACTTGCCCACCACTGATGTCAGGTTCACTGGCCTGAAGTTCCCTGGCATGTCCTTGCTGCCCTCAGTAAATAATAGTACATTAATCATCTTCCAGTCTTCTAGAACTTCACCTGTAGCTAAAGATGTTGTAGATATCTACGCAAGGATCTTGTAGTATCTGTACTCTTGAACACTGAGCTGCCAGACCTATCCTGCTCTCAGCCATGTTTCGTTATGACTATAATATCCCCGTGCTCTATGTCAATTCATGCCCCGAGTTCATCCGCTTTACGTGTAGAGCCTACGTTGAAACGCATGTAGTTTAATCTACCGGTCTTTCCTCTCACTTGCCGTGCTCCTGGCTATCCAAGACTAATCTTGCTTTCTTTTGACTGCAGTATTTGTCCTCAACTTCTTATCTGCCTGTGAGTAGTCCTTATTCATGTTAGCTGCTCTCCTGAGGCAGCGTGACATATAGATGGAGTGGATGGGGAGGAGGCTGATTTGCGTGATGGACTGGGCTACATTCACAACTCGCTGCAATTTCTTATGCTCTTTGGCAGAGCAGTTGCCATACCAAGCTGTGGTGCATTCTGACAGGATGCGTTCTGTAGTGCTACAGTGGAAATTCATCAGAGTCATTGGAGACCAAGAGCCTGAATCCTTGCCCACTGCACAATCTCCTCTGCCATGCATTCATTTGACCTATCCTTCTATTTCTATCACCAACAGCACACTGGGTGTAATCCAGCGATTACAGTCCTTGAGGTCCTGCTTTTAACCTTTCCCTAACTCTCTATACTCTTTATGTTCTGCAGGACTTCATCCTCAGTTCTGCCATGCTGGGCAATGTTTACCAATCATCATTCATTGCTGGTTCTTTAATAAAGGAAATTTGACATACTTAATCTGCCAGATTTATTTGTGATTTCTCATCCTCGGTTGACTCTTCACTGCCTCTGAAATTGCAATAGTTACTTCAAACTGCTATGAGGAAAACAAAACCAGCTTAACACTGATGTACTCACAGAATCATCTATTTTAACCAATGTTCACAATTCTTGCATCTGTGCTTCAGAATTAGCCACACCTCTAGCCATGCTGTTCCAGTACAGCTACATCATTGGAACCTACTCGACACTGTAGAAAATTGTCCAGTACTTTGCACAATGAGCAGGACAAATCCAAGCTGGCCATTAACCTTTCCCATAGGTTCAATCCCATGATTAGCAAGACCATGTAAAATTGTCCAGACTGCTGTCACTACTTACTCATAGCTAATGGTCAGTTAATGATGTGGCAGAATAGGGGCGATCCAAACATAGAAAAATATCTGAATTTCAGAGCTGAGATGAAATTGACATTAAGGCGCCATTTGCCAAAGTGTAGCATCAAGGACCCCCATTAAAACTGATTGGAATCAGAAACAACTGGGTATCGTTCAGGCATAGAACGACTTGGCAATCATGATTAGTGCCACAAAAGTGACCACTGCCCATAGGTACCTGAAAGGGGCAACACAAGTAAACGCTGTCTGTATGGTCTTCCGTGAGGTTTTGATAGGGTTCTGCATGATAGGCTGCTCTGGAAATGTAGATCGCAAAGAATCCAGGGAAAGCTAGCCAACTGGATAGGGAATTGGCTTCATGGAAGGAAGCTGATGGTGGAGGTTGTTTCTTGGACTGTGACTGGTGGTGTGCCTTGGGGATCCAGGAGTGTAGGTACATAGTTCCTTGAAAGTGGTAAATAACCTTATTCGATGCCATATTGATATTTCAAAAGCACTCATGAACATATGAGGTGGCACAGCTGATGGAGTTGCTGCTTCACAGCTCCAGAGACCCAGGTTCAATCCCGACGTTGGGCACTGTCAATGTGGAGTTTGCACATTCTCCCACTGACTGGCTGGGTTTCCTCAGGATGCTCTGGTTTTCTCCCACATCCCAAAGATGTGCGGGTTCATTGGCCTCTATGAATTGCCCCAAGTGTGTAGGGAGTGAATGCGAAAACAGGATAACATATAACTAATGTGACCGGGTGATCGATGGTTGGAGTGGGCTGACGGGCCTGTTTCCATCCTATATCTATAAACTAAACCAGTTTCACATGTTCTCTGCATTTAAGAATGCAGCCATTCAGAAAGGAACACAGGAACTATCTACCAGACTGTCGGCATTTGTACTTATGCTTGTGCATGTGAAAATTTGCTTATCCACTCCTAGACTGCACACTGATTCCGACAAGCCTTTGTCGAAAGTTTTGATATTTTATTTATTTCCCATTGGTTACTCCCCTTCCCGTCTGGAAGATGATAGATCAGCCATTACTGACCCAATAAGACGCATGTTTTTACTTTACTTTGTGGATTTTGCAGTGTGAAGGTAGCTTTTTTAAAATAAATCTGTTTAACTCGTTAACCATACAGCTTTTACCAAGCATTTCCTCAATGTCTCAGATCCTGTGTTAACTCAAGAAAAATGATGGAGTTGTACAATAGCTGGATTAGCATCAGACAGAGGAGAGGGGTTAGCATTTTGATGTTATTCTTAAAATTGTTAGCCAAATATACTAACAAGATGGAGATCCTTGATGCTGAACGTTGTATTCTTAGGTTATTTGCAAAGTGGAATGAAGTGTGTGTTAATTACCATGCCAAATGTGGACAGGAGGACTCCCTCCCAATCAGTAGCTGCCTGTTTTTACTTCCAGTGGGTGATATGCTAGAAAGGGCAATAAATGTTGTACTGCACTGTAGCCACCTGATACCACAGCTGCATTCCCTGATTTATCAGCCCATAATAATTATTAATAAATGTCACTTCAATTACACTTCACACTCGTCATCAATGACATTAATATATTTTCTTCATTGATCATCCGAATTCAGTAACAAATTGATTATCAGAAATATCTTTTAAAATAGAGCAGATTTTTGCATTTTTCAAAAAATTTAATGGATATTGCATAATTGCCAGTTTAATGCAGGTAAGAATTAGATTACTGACTTACACATAATGTAAAACTTGTAATGACATACGGTCATTTATAAATTGTCTATCCTCCACACCTCTATATTTGTGCAATCTTGAAAATTGTTAGGAATCAAGATGTTTAGTGACAAGTATTGATTTCAATCTATTCAAATTGGTACAAACTTCAAACCAAAGCCTTCCTAACCATCTTATTGCATTTACTCAATACTCTGTTTGTTGATGTTTCTTTCATTGTCTTCTGGATTTTACATGCACTAAACCAAGGCTTTTATCACCAATTTCCCTACTTATTCCCCTCCTATCCTTTTAACAAGTGCTGTTGAGGGTTAATCAAGACGTGGTGGGGGTGGGGGAGTTACAGCAGCAACTCACCAGGCCGATGTGACATGTGAGAGTCTGATGCATCGGGACAGTAGCGACTTCAGAGTAAGTGTTCAATGCTGCTAATTAAACTGCCTACTGTTGTCTGAATCAAATTGGGCAGTGAAAGTAATTGAATCTGCCTGATAAATGAATGGCTATTTAAAGTTTAAATGATCTAAATCCAAATTCACAGTGAAAATGTAAGATGCATGAATGGGAGGACGAAGTCACACAAGGACATCATGAAGTAGGCAGTTCTATGGTCAATGAAGTGAAGTGTGAGTGTCTACTTTGGATCTGAGACCAATCAGAATATAATTAGTAATTAGGTGGTGTGGATCAGCATTGGATGTCTGTGCGCACAGATCAGCAATCCGAAAAGTGACTGAGACATCAGTCAGTCAAAAATAAGGTATATTTACTTACACAAAACCTTTGAGTTTTTCCATGTGAGAACTGAGTTTAGATTTCAACACAGTTTCAGGAAAGATATTGGTTTCAATGGTTCAACACGTGGCCATCTAAATTATATCTAAAGGATATATTTTAAACTTTTTTTTCAAAATCCTTGCTTGAATGGTAATAAGTCGGGACCAATTATGTTGCATTTGCTTGTACCTTAACTGATCATCATATTTGTGAAACACCTTAAGTATCTCAGTTGCTCACTGTTCCATTCAACATGAACCATCACAGAACCTACTTGGTTCGAAGTTAGTGTCTATTTTGTCTGCTTTTTCACTCTCTCAACTGTTTTGTTGTGATTTGTTCCAAGTTAAAACGGTCAATGAGCCCATATTTGCATAGTGAGAAATAGTGAGCTGAATGAAATCTTTGTTGTCTTTATAGTAATGGAGTTAAATCTATGTTTAGGTGGGAGTACATGGGATTCGGATAGAGTTTATGAATGAGAAGGGAGCGAAACGCACAGCAACGTACCTACCGGAAGTGGCCAAGGAACAGGGTAGGTGTGAACAACAGCTTGGTCATTTTCTTTTGGTGCTCTATCTTTCAATGGGAATTTTTTAAGAAGCATGGAAGAAGAGTGATAGGGGTATTGGTTTATTATTGTTACGTCTGCTGAGATACAGTGAAAAAACTTTATTTCCATGCTATCCAGTCAAATCGTACTATGCAAGAGTGCAATCAAGCCAAACACAAGTACAACAACCATAGAAAAGTATGACTGCTAAGTTTCAGTTTCAGCAGTTTTCATGCTTCAACCTGGATGTATTAATTGTTAAAAGAAACCAACTTCAACATTCAGAAAATCAGGGAAACCTCAGCAGGTCTGGCCGCACCCGTGGAAAAATAAAATAAATTAATGTTTCGGACCGCAGTTCCTTCATCAGAATAGATGAAATTGTTTTGTCGTGGGCTTCAGCCTGAAGCATAAACTGTTTCTCTCTGCACTGATGCTGGCTGGCCTACTGAGTGTTTCCACCAATTTCTATTTTTATTTCAGATGTCCAGCATCTGCAATTATTTTTTAATTTTCAATTAACTCTCACATTTTTCCATAATCTTTTCTTGATATGTTATTTCATAGTTTGTGAAGCTTGCCCTAAATAAATCCAGTTGTGGAGAAAGTGTAAGGAGGAAAGTAGCTTATTTTTCTGTAATAATTACTTTCCTACCTTTGATCTGGTGATTGTAACTTATGTTGTAGGTATTAGCTGGTACCAAGACATGGATGTGTCTCTGATGTTAGTTCTGTTTGTGGCATTTGCATTTTTGTGTTGCAGACTGGGACCAGATTCAGACTATAGACTCTCTTCTGCGTAAAGGAGGTTACAAAGCTCCCATTACAAATGAATTCAGGAAAGCAATCAAGCTCACCAGGTCAGTAACGCAGTAAGGCTATTTCTGAAAATGTTTGAAGAGGTTGGAGTCTAATGAGATGTCAGCTGTACAAATCCAGGTTTTCCCAGGTCGAGAGGTTGGGGTTAGAGTCATATGGTTATAAGGGATTATATAGCACAGGAACAAGCCCTTTTGTCTAACTTGGCCATGATGACTAAGTTGCTTAACAAAGCTAGTCCCACTTGTCGGTACCTGACCCATAGTCCTTCTAAACTTTCCTATCCATATACAGTGTACTCAGAAAGTATTCAGACTCCTTCACTTTCTCCACATTTTGTTACAGTGCAGCCTTATTTTAAAATGGATTAAATTCATTTTTTTATCATCAATTTACACACAAAACCACAGAATAAAGAAGCGAAAACAGGTGTTTAGAAATTTTTGCAACGTAATTAAAAATAAATAACTGAAAAATCACATTTACATAAGTATTCAGACCCTTTGCTATGACACTCAAAATTGAGCTTAGGTTCATCCTATTTCCATTGATTATCCTTGAGATGTTTCTACAACTTGATTGGAGTCCACCAGTGGTAAATTAAATTGATTGGACATGATTTGAAAAGGTTATATAAGGTCCCACAGTTGACAGTGCATGTCAGAGCAAAAACCAAGCCATGAAGACGAAGGAATTGTCCGTAGACCTCCGAGACAGGATTGTGTTGAGACACAGGTCTGGGGAAGGGTACAAAACAATTTATGCAGCATTGCAAGTCCCGAAGAGCACAGTGGCCTCCGTCATTCTTAAATGGAAGAACTTTGGAACCACCAAGGCTCTTCATAGGTCGCCCGGCCAAACTGAGCAATCGGGGGAGAAGGGCCTTGGTCAGGGAGGTGACCGAGAACCCGATGGTCACTCTGACAGAGCTTCAGAGTTCCTCTGTGGAGATGGGTGAACCTTCCAGAAGGACAACTGTATCTGCAACACTACATCAATCAGGGCTTTATGGTAGTGTGGCCAGACGGAAGCCACTCCTCAGTAAACGACACATGACAGCCTACTTGGAGTTTGCCAAAAAGAGTGAGAAACAGGATTCTCTGGTCTGATGAAACCAAGATTGAACTCTTTGGCCTGAATGCCAAGCCTCAAGTCTGGAGGAAACCGCTCATCACCAGGCACCGCTCATCACCTGGCCAATACCATACCTACGGTGAAGCATGGTGGTGGCAGCATCATGCAGTGGGGATGTTTTTCAGCGGCAGGAACTGGGAGACTAGTCAGGATCGAGAGAAAGATGAACGGAGCAAAGTACAGAGAGATCCTTGATGAAAACCTGCTCCAGAGCTTTCTGGACCTCAGACTGAGACGGAGGTTCGCCTTCCAACAGGACAACGACTCTTAGCACACAGCCAAGACAACGCAGGAGTGGCTTTGTGAAAAGTCTGTGAATGTCCTTGAGTGGCCCAGCCAGAGCCCGGACTTGAACCCGATCAAACATCTCTGGAGAGACCTGAAAATAGCTGTGCATCGACGCTCCCCATCCCACCTGACAGAGCCTAAGAGGATCTGCAGAGAAGAATGGGAGAAATTACCCAAATACAGGTGTGCCAAGCTTGTAGCGTCATACCCAAGAAGGCTTGAGGCAGTAATCGCTGCCAAAGGTGCCTCAACAAAGTACTGAGTAAAGGGTCTGAATACTTATGTAAATGTGATATTTCAGCTATTTTTCTACAAGCAAAAATTTCTAAACATCTGTTTTTGTTTTTTTATTATGTGTAGATTGATGATAAAAAAGAAGAATTTAATCCATTTTTGAATAAGGCTGTAACGTAACAAAATGTGGAAAATTGAAGGGGTCTGAATACTTTCTGAATGCACTATACCAGTCTAAATGTCATCACTAAGTTTCAAATGTAATTATTGTACCCACCTCTTACATATCCTCTGGTAGCACATTCCAAATACCCACCATCCTCTGTGGAAAGGTTGCCATTAGGGTCCCTCTTCAATCTTTCCCCTCTCATGTTAAACTTACGCTTTCCAGTTTTAGACTCCCTACCCTGGGAAAAGAGCTTGGCTATTCACCTTATCTATGCCCCATAATTGTATAGACTCTATAAGGTCACTCCTTAACCTCCTAACCTCCAGGGAAAAGAAGTTTCAGTCTAGCCTTTTCTCTCAGGAAGGGATCGCTAATTCTTGAGAGGGGAAGCCAAAAATAGTTTTGTTTTTGTTATGTGAATTGACCTGAAATTTTACCTGTTTTTCTCTGTCATGTGAAATGATTCGACCTATTCAGCATTTTCTGTAATTATCTCAGTTTCCACCAAGTACTGTGCTTTGCTAAGTTTGCTCACTAAATGCTGTTGGATCATTACACAAAAGCAGTTGTAAGAGGCAAAGCACTATATGAAATAAGCACATAAGGTATCTGCATTTGATTGTCTCTAACTACCATGAATCAATGTGCTGCTGATGTATGTGGGACTTTTGTTAATTTTCAGTGATACCATAGTTTTGTAATGGGCTGTTTCCTTTGGGTTACTAAACTGTCAGATTTTATAACATTGCAGCTGTAGAAATGACCTTAGAAATGAAATATGAGGTAGTACAATGCTGTTCAAGCAATTCCAACTCGCTGTCTCGGAAGCACTGAAGAGTCTCATAACAGGACTCGGATACACCTACTTCAGCATTAAAGAAAGGACTCATTTATATAGTGCAGCTCACAATTTGAGGACATGCTAAAGCACCAAGCTGATGTGATTCATTTGAGTGTAGATACGTATAAAGCAAGTAACTGATCCAAAAAAACAACAGTGAGATAAATGTCCGGATAGTTGGTGTTGCATGAAAGAGTAAGAACCCTGTCATTTTAATATTACCATGGCAATCAGTACCATGGACTCAAAGTCAGATGGTGCCTTATTTTAATGAGTCATCTTAATGAAAGCATCTGTAGGGCAATACTGTCTTACTGCTACACTTCAGCCTGAGAGAATTTAAGGTGAGAATGCCATCACAGAACCAGAGCTAATGCTTTGGGAACTAGAGAGAAGCAAGTGTAGGGTAGGTTAACTGAGGGATTACAATGGGAATAATAAGATAGTCCTCGTTCTCTGGCAATTAAGCATTTCTAATAAAGTGCATTGGGTTCTTTTTGTAATATTAAAGAAGCCATATGCAGTAAGTAGGTGTCAGCTAAAAACCTTCAGACATTTTGTACTAGTGATACAGAAACTGAAGCAAGAGTCACCAACATTGAGAGTAACACAGCAATGGTCTGGGGAGACTGAGAGTCTGCCGTGAGTCGGTGAGCTGGAACATGTCCAAGGCCACTTCATTCAACTTGATGAGTATACATCTATTGACAATGGTTTCAATTAAAAAATACGTTGACAGCTACGTTCCAATGAGGACACAGTAGGGTCTATCTGCTCAGCTCTTGACTGAACCTCCAGAGGACAGAGAAAACAGCCCAGTCCATCACAGGCTCATCACTTTCTCCTTCATGTACACAGTGCGTTGCATCAAGAATTCATAAGGAAGTACTGCTCGAATTCTGCCACCTTGGCCATTCCTTTTTCTCCCTGCTATTGTCTGGGAGAAGATACATGAGCTTGAAAGCCCTGACCTCTGTACCTAAGAATAGCTTCTTCCCCACTGCTATCTGACTCCTGAATCAATCACCTATTCACATGCTTTTCCCAGGGGTGCTGTCACGTAATTTCACTCGTAACCCCATCTCATTCCGTTATTGTACCTGTGGGTTTTTTTGCACTACTTCAGAATGTATTACAATCTTTGTCTAATTTCACTTTTGCATTTGTTGTATTGTTGTGACTATTATGTATTCTGTGTACTCTTATGAGTTTCATAAGAACAAGGAATTTCATTGGTGTATGTGACTAATCTGAATTGTATACCCTTTGTCTAAACTCTTAACTGCACATTGGTGACCTGCCATTCATCTTTTCAAGCCTTAACTTGGAATGGGTGAATATCATGTTGGAACAGGAGAGGTTACTTGGTAATGAATGAAATTTCTAACTTGCAAGTAAAATGATGGGCATTATGAACTGGCTTGGACCTTTTATATACTCTTGTCATAGAACAGAAGGAGTCCATTTGGCCCACGTGTCTGTGCTGGCCTTTGGGAGAGGCTTCATGTCTGTTCCAGTTGCTCACTATTGCAGAATGTAGATTTTCATGCCGATTCACTAGCTGTATTGTGAGAGCACTTTGAAAAGACACCTTTATCTTGGCTAGTGGTCGGTGATAGCCCTCTGCAATGGAAAGGTTTTAAGGGCCTCCAGATGTAAATATGGAGAAGAAGCCGACCCCAGGAACTCATGATTGGTGGTTCAATAACTGGACAGTAGTGCTGATTGTCTCTCTTCTGTTGAGTTAGTACATGTTGGACATTCCAGTTAGCTTTCTGCCTTATACCTCAACCTCAGAAAGGGAAAGAATGGAAAGTGCAAGAAACATATTTATCAATAATTGCTGCTCAACACTAGCTCATGTGTGGGTTTGTAAATCTATAACTGAGCACTTTTAAAATAATGGAATTGATGTGAAAGGTGGCATAGAATTAGAGAAGCCACTTGACGCACTTCATTTATATTTCAGTGGGCTTCCAGTGAGTAGCACAGGAGCTAGTGCACAAAGTGTGGATTTGGTTTTCTCATGGGACTGGGATTAATTGGGCATTGTTATGACTAAAAACCTGACCAATGTCCCACTTTGGGACATCAAATGCATTTGCGGCTGGCACCAGCACCTGATCGTTAGTCTGTACAGACAAAAAACTAACCACAACAACCTGCATTAATGCACTGCCGTTTCTTTCTTCTCAGGTACCGCAGCGAAAAAATAACCATCAGCTACGCTGAGTACATGGCCTCGAGACAGCACTATTTTCAAAATGGCACCCTCCATGCCCCACCCCTCTACAATCATTACTCCTGACAATAAGCAGCATGACCAATCGCGGGACTCCAGCTACCACCTCATCGGAGGTGATGCCTCCTCTTCCTGGTCTAGTTACTTTTACTACTGCACTATTTTATGATGCTAGCTTCTGTTGCCAAGCACGCCTTCGGTTAGCTCCACCTCAGACAGACTTGGCAACGGAACGCCGCAATGAAACAGTAGAATATTGTTTGGGGAAGGGAGGGATTTCTAACAAATCTTGTTTCTGTTTCTATACTTGTTTACCTACGTTTGCCTTACTTTGGTAACTTGCAGGACTACATGTATGAGCTGCAGGTTTTTTAGTACTGAAACCATTGACATCTGTAGGGTACTCAGTGTCTTCACCAGTGGACAATGTATCCAATGGGTTGTTATTTGCAGTCTTGCCCCCCCTAAACCAAAAGGTCACTGGTTTGCGGTTTTCATTTAGTGAATCGTGGGATGTGATTCCCCCAAAACGCTGCTCAAAGTGGGGAGAAAATACAAAATCCTGTGTGATAAAAATGGAGTTTGACTATATTCGTCCAGCACAAACCAATGGTCGGTAATAGGTGCAGTTGAAAGTGCGGTCGGGATTTGAAATGTTTTCCTATGTTACTGCCCTGTCTCCCATGACATAAGTAAGTATTAACTTGAAGTAAATAACGGGACTTCTTACGGGCACCTGTGCGTAATTGCCAAGTGGTATGCGATTATGTGTGCGTGCCTACAGGTGAAGCAGAAACCAAGTGTGGAAGCTGGATTTCTTTGCACATTATACAAGATTTCAGCACAGTCCCAGTTCCAGAAGTCACCCTGGCAATAATCTGGTCACCTTTTAATCAACAGTGTTTGAGGGGTAGTAAATCTAGTTTTTTTTTTTTTGTTGGCCTCATTTACCACTTTATCTATGGCCCAAGCATACACATTTTGTGAATGAAAACCCTTTGATAAAGTGAATTGTATTTACTCTGTGTCTTTTTGTCTGTGTACAACATAACCTGCCTGTTCTGTGCAGCCCTGCTCTTGTGCAATGATCCTCTGCTCTTGTGGTAGAAACTTTCTCCTGGTAAATGGAGCACCAAATGCTAAGGTTGAAAGTTAGCGGTGAGAAATCAGGACTCTTTCATATTCAAACAAGAGCAACAGAATGATGAGTAGATCCTGGGTTTGAATCCCATCTGGTGCAGAGTGATGTGACCCTATTTGACGTCCTTCCAGAGTTTCTGGCTCTTCCTGTGAAGATTAAGAATTCCATGCTCTTTGTTGATCACTGTCCAGAGACCCGTGCTGCAAAAATGTACTGTGCATCTGGGCAGATAAGAGACCGGTTAAGTGTTGATGCCCTCTCACCTCGTGTAGATAGAATTGAAGATTGTCATTTATTTACCCTCATTAAGTTAAAATATTTGTGCAGCTGATAACTATTCTGAGTATTATTTCAATGGCTGTGTTCCATTCATGCTTTACAAATACTTGCATTGCAATTGGCTATATTGTCATCTTGGTTTTGCATCAAAATAGGTATTTCATCAGGCATAGATACAACCAAAACTATTGTTTTTAACTTGCTCATTCAATGCCCTTAAAGAAAACAAGATAATTGATTACAAAACCACAAAACTGTCCAGGGCTGCATAGCAACAGGCCATGACCAACAGAGCCATCTTTGGTTCAGTTAAAGGACTCCTTCACTCCCAAACAATCAATCATTGGAGAGACCAGAGACCCAATCATTAGTCTTCCTCAATGGCAAAAGTTAACAAATCCATGCTTGAACTGCCTGACACTCTTAGTACACGGGTAAGCATAAGGGCTAAAGAAATGCCCAAGGTTTGTGGTTTTGCACAGACCAAGTGGGAATTTTATTCCACCACACCATCGCAGGTGGAAAGCTGGGGGTGACTAAGTTGGATCCTGACAAGCCATGTTGCTAGCAGTATCATTATCCACCAATTTGTGTCTGTGTGAGAGAGAGGCTAAAGGAGTAAAAGATAAAATATGATGTATCATTAATTGATACTATTGATGAAAATGGTATTTCCAAAACAAAGCAGTCCACCACATGCTGTGGAGAAGTGAGGGATATACGAACCTACGTAAAACATCAAGTCATTCTTAGGGGCAGGATTAGACCATTGACCTGCTCAGGGCTGTTCTGTTATTCAATTAGATCGTAACTGATCGAATGAACTTCTCCACCTACCTTGCTTCCATAATCATTTTTGCCCTTGTCTTATGAATAATATATAAATAGTTGATTTTGAAACTTGCAGCTGATTCTTAATGTTGATTTTTATTTTTTGAGGAGAGAGATGTTTTCCATTGTTCCTTGTGAGGTGGTTCCTTGCATCACTCCTGAATGGCCAAGGGCGATGTCCTCTTGTGAAAGATAGTCTCGTAGGAATCAGAAAATAATTACAAGGTCATGCGGTGCCTGTGGAAAGAGAAACAGAGTTAATGTTTAGGAAATGGAAAACATGTTTGTTTTAATTTGCAGAGAGAATGAGGGAAGAATGGTCAGGAAGATGGGTATATCTGTGATTAGGTGAGATCAGTGATGACGTGTGGATAAGTTGTGATTGACAATATGTCGATGTTTAATAGGGGCAGTTAGGGGGTGGAACTATGAGCAAAGGCGCATAAATGTTATAAATGGATTTATTTATAGAGGACAGACCTACCAACACACCGCCAGGCCGGGCTGCTGACGCCACCCCGGCTGCTTCTAGGCCAGGCTGCTGACACCACCCCTGGCCCACATCGCCTTCCAGGCCAGAACTACTGCCGCCATTGCTGGCCCACATTGCTGGCCCACACAGTTTCTCCGGCCGCTTCCAGACCATGCTTGCCACCACCACTGCCAACCATTTCCTGCACTCCAGCTGCCAGCAGGCTGGGCTGTCAACTCACCTAGACTCCAGCCCCAGTTCCAGACTGAGAGTCTGAAGAAGGGTCTGTGTAAATAGCTCATTCTAAGCTCCCCCAGTCTAGTTTCAGTCAATAAAATACTGAAACAAGCACTTGCACAACTAAACTTTATTTTGAATAACACAATAACAATTCCCCTCTATTATACCAAACCACTGCGGGTTCGATCCTTGTATCTGCTTGGCCAAGCCCTTCTAGCCTTGTGCAAGCAGAGACACTCCAAAAGGTCACACAGTCCCAAGCGTTCTTCCAGAAGATTGACATCGGACCTCGTGGGAGCTACCTTTTATAGGTCCCCGAACCTTGAGGGGCCGAACCACATGGGGATGGTCTCTTTATAAACCAATTAAACATATTAATAATAACAATACATAATTGACAGTTCCCTTACCCAATAATACAATCTTAAATACATTATTTGAAAGAAACTTCTAGAAGGAAGCAAACAAGAATGAACACTGAAACATGTGCCCTGGGGTTCAAACAGTTTCTCCAAGGCTCAACAGTTCGACCAATCATTAAGTTACACGATGACCATCTCGCAACATTATCTATATTACTAAAAGTAAGATCTTGTTCGCTTTTGACTCACTGCGATGTGATTTCCGAAAGAATGCCGCCACTTACTGCCGTCATTTTTGGCCACCTCGCACAGAACCCCCCTCCGCCAGACTGGACTGGAGGAATTTTCCCATCGATGAAAAATCAGAGTGATATTAATGTTTAAAATGTTTTTGACATTCTCTCTGCTGCCCCCGCTGGCGGCAGGGGGGAGGGACTATAAAACCCGGAAGTGTGGTGGCTCACTCAGAGGGTGACGTCAAGATGGTGCCGAGTGCAGGCGCCGTTGAATAATTCAGGAGAGCTGCTCTGTATGGTGAGTGTGTTTGTCGGATGTTATTTAAAGCACGTTTTTCTTCAGCACCAGCAGCCTCTACAGGAGGCTTTAAACATTCGTTTTACACACTATATTCAACACATTCGGAAGTTACTTGGCATTTTAGTATTGGGTGAGTGTGTGAGTGAATGAGTCTGTGTGTGTGTGTATGTCTGTGTGCGTGTGAATGAGTGTATGTGTGTGTGAATGAGTGTGTGTGTATGTGCGTGAATGAGTGTGTGTGAATGAGTGTGTGTGTGTGAGAATGAGTCTGAGAGCGAGTGTGTGTGTCTGTTTGAGTGAGTCTGTATGTGTGTGTGTGAATGACGAGCAGAGTGGGGGGGGTGAAGGGAGGAGAGGTGACTGAGTGAACTGCCAGCGTACCAGGCGTGAGTGACTGCACTGCCAGCCCACGAGCCGTGAGTAAGTGAATTGCCAGCCCACCAGCCGTAAGTGACTGAACTGCCAGCCCAATAATCCATTCAGTCCACCCTCTCCCCCTTCTCTCTCACAGTCTGTCACCTGTTTTGGGCAGAATTTCTGGCAGTTTCTCAGCTGCCAGCCTGCCAGGTCCGAGTGACTGTACTGCCAGGCCTCAGTGACTGAGCTGCCAGCCCAAGAATCCATTCGGCCCACAATGTCTATACTAGCCCTCGAAACCAGTACCTTCGGCCCACAACACCCATACTAGCGCAACAGAAAGCCCCCTCCCCCCCCCCCCCCACTGGCGAGCAATATTGGAATTGGTGGAGAGGTGGAATATTGCGTTGGGCGACCAGCCCTCCCGTGTGATGCTGGGACCCAACGGGTTCCACTTAGTCTAGTTTATACTATTTACAATGCCCTTGCAGCGATCCAATCAAAATTATGCATTTAAGGTTTGTTTGAAAACTGCTATACATTTTTATCAATTTAGGAGAAACAAGGAGAACACCTGGATCCCTCACCATCCTGCATACCAGTCCGAGCCTAGACTGGCTGGCACCATCCAAAGCCTGTAAATTTCAGCTGACAAGGGTTAAGCAATTCTGACAAGTGCAGGGATCCTCCATTTTATGATGTCTTTAATTTGGCCAGTATTAACATTCCTTCCTTTTATCATATATGATAAACCATCATTTAAGATAACTAAATAACCAGATAATCAGATATACATATGTGTGACTATTACATTCTCCGTCTATTAACAACAACAAGACGATGTTTCTTCCAGAATCTTATCAAGCTTCCTGGGTTTTTGTGGGCGTGGCTTCACAATTTCCGTCTGATGAGTCTTCACCTCCCGCGTTTTCGTGGGCGCAAATTCCCTCCATCCGTGTTGTTGATCCTTCTATCACTTTCCATAGTTGAACCTATAACCTATAATTCCTGAAAAACCTGGGACAAAGCAAGTTACCATTCATGCACTAATGCTTTCCCATACATTCCATAGTACTATTTCTATTCTGTCAGTCACAAACCCTTTTATTTCACTATCACTATTCTGCTCTAGAATATATTCTTTACTATCCTAGGATCAACACTAATCAGCCCTCTCCATAATCACACGATGTTCTTCAATGTATATCTGATTATGGTTTCTCATATAAATTTTAGCTGGGTTCAGTCCAGATTTCCCTACAGGCGTGACTCTTATTTAAAGCAAGCCATGATGAATGTTTCAATTCAACCAAATTCAGTCTCAGCCTTCAATTTACTATTTTGAGTTTCACCAATTCCACAGCTTGTGGTCGATAACACAATTCCATCCAATTCCTGTGAAATTCCCAGCTGTTCAAATTTAATCAATCAAGTTCCATATGTTGTCAATTTCATTATAAAGCCAATTAAGAATGGCAAATCTTGGGACAATTTCTTTACACCTTGATAATAGAAGCCACTTTACTATCAAGGGTTAGACAAATTTAGATCCACCAGTCAAATATATCGACTCTGATACCAATACTCACTCCTTTAGTACTACTAATTCAATTGACTTCTCCAGTATTCCGTCCTTAGTATTTTGAATAGGCTCTCGGTCAATAGGGGCTCTTCCTTATCTAGTTTTCTTTTACCACTGAGTAACTCTTTCTGGATGGTTGGTATTGACCTTCTGAGGGGAACTCATTATCTAAATGTTCAGTCTACCTCATCACCAGCACCTTATGTTCCCAGGGTATGTCTTAACTTCTGATATATGTTAGGGTCTGTCCCTTTCTTGATAGCCACTAAATAGTCCCGTCCTATCTTTGATTATCCTCCTACGGGTGAGACGAGAAGAATACCAAGTCAACAATCAATTCTCTAATTATTTTAAGACTATATCCATAAGCTCTTTTCAAATCAAATTATTTTAATAACTAAATTTAGGCATAAAGTAAGTATCTTGCCCCGAACCACATAGGAGTACTATTTTCAAATTTCTAAATTCAATTTTCTCTTATGTGATCTTCAATTTTTACTATGATAGTAATCCAATTCTTTTATTCTGGTAAACTACTTGAGGGGGTTCTAAAGTAGGGGGTCAATATTTCCACGTCCACAATTCCTGGACAAGTTGGTAAGTCAGGACTGAGAAAATGGGTTGGTTTGAGTAAACGGTGTGTGACTTCTTGATTCCTGACATTCGGGCCAGCTCTCTCTCTCTCTCTGTTCTCTCAGGTCCCAGTAGTCTCTTGAATTGAAGGACCTCCTATAATTCCTAGGATCTTGGATATTTCTATATCCTCTAGGATCCCTAATTTCTTCATGATCCTGGAAATTCTTTCTTTGACCCCTCTCTCTCACTCGCTCTCTTGTCGGACAGGCTCGACTCCAGTGTCCCATTCCCCCACAAGTGTAACATTGATTAGGTAATGTGGTTGAATTTCTTTTGCCCCTTGGTTCCATTGGGTTCTAAATTGGAAGTATAGTTGTAATAATACTCTGAGTAGTCTGGGACTCTAATTTCTCCCATTCCATTCTTAGCTAACACTTGAGGACTCCATGGTCCTGAGCCAGAGCTTGGTTCCTCCTTCTTGACCATACGTTCAGTTTCTCTTTTAGTTACAGGATAATGTTCCTGTTTCCTACCATCCTTCCAATAGTGCCTCACAGCTCTGGCCATTTGACTGGCGCGGTCCCTGTTATCAGTCTTAATTGAGTCAGCTACTGTAGTGGGGAAGACAATTCAATAAGATGGCACAATACTGTGGGGAACTTGCTCCATTCTGATAGTCTAAGTCATCTGATTGGTCCATATATAATTTTGAGAATCGTTCGAGAAATTCATCAACCCCTTCACCTTTCTGGTTTTATCTCCAGAATTCGTGTTAAATCACTTGGCTTTTGAAACGTGTTTGCGAGGGCCATTAAAATAGCCTCTTCTCTTGCACTATCATCCACTATTATGTTTGCCAAGGCTTCATATGTTGGGTGTCCTAGGGCTACTAGAAATTTGGTGATTTCAGCTAGAGTAATTATTTGTTGTATGGTCTCCCATTGGTCTCGGGAATCTGCATGATATACACGCATTGTGATTCTTAAATAATCTATAAAGGCAGCAGGTGACTTTTTCCATTCAGGGATTTTGTTTAGTACTGCTATTATTTCATGGGGCTTCCACGGAGTATGGACATCTGTGGCACGAGGATTGTTTATGCTTACTGCGCTGGTCGAATCAAAGGCTGTACTCGGCACTTCCCTAACTGGGAACTGTCTATGGGCTATCTGTTCAATTTGTAAACTTTCGGTTACATCAAAATCTATCTCGGTATCTTCAATTACTGTCTCACCCTCAGATGAATCTTCCCGTTCGCTAGGGGGTGCCCAATACTGTCCAAATAAGTTGTTCCTCTTTCTCACTGCTCGTATAATCTGTGTAGGTTGTGGCTCACAGAAATATTCTGGCCGTTGCACTATATCATACCTTCCTTTTCTTGAAACATCGGGGCAAACCTCTTCGTTCTACTCCGGGTGCCGTAAGCTACTGGACGATCTATTAATCGTGGAGTAGATAGACTCCGAATCTGGCACCCCAGTCTCTGCTATCGGTAGAGTATGCTCAGATGTAGAATCTGCAGAAGTTGTTATAGGTTCTGCAAACCTGAAATATTTATTACGGACACAAGTCATACAAGGTGTAAGTGAAGCCTGGGAAACGCAAGAGGAACATGGTGGGAGCTGTGAACTTCCACTAGCGTTAACATTTCTCCATTCTTCCAAAAATTCATCTCCTTCCCCCTCGAAGTCAGCACTAACCATCGGATCCCTAAACTTTAAATTTACAGGGACTAGTTTCCTTCCAGGAGATTAACCTCTTCCCTGTTTCGTCTGTTTTCCTTCATCTCCACTCCTGTCCTTCCTACTACCTGGAGGTCGATCTGTTTCACCTTCTCTCAGTTCTATTCCAAGTTTAGCAATCGCTTTTTCCCAACTCGCCATCCTCTTAACTTCTTTATTCGCCTTCCATTCTTCATACTATTTTCTCCATTATCCTATTAATTCCTTTGCACTTTTGTTATTACTCTGCTGCCAAATAATTAGTTCTATGTATTTTATCCCTTTTACTGTTCTAATGCCCCCCGGTGGCCATAGTTTGTTTCCTAATTTCTTATGAGCGCTCCTGACAAATCTCTTAATTTCTCTTCCTTGTGAGGGAACTCATTGCACATTATTTGCAATGGGCTCCTTGCATCTTCCATCATATCTCGGTCTATACTGTTCCCCATGCCTCCGAACAGCCGAAACAGAATTCCTAAGTCCTTCACTCCTTCCTTTTAATCCCTAAATTTATCAGGCTCGCTCCTGAACAGTGGCTAATGGCCCCGAAGTGTCCGCAGCCTTCACTCCTTTGCTCCACCAATCATACTCTCTTATTCAAATTCTTCTCCTATCTCCCACAAGTCCACACACTTTCAACCTTACAATTTCCTCAATCCTCAGTCATTCCAAAGATCAGATTACTCCAGGGAACAATCAAACACATTCGAGCACAATCAAACGCCTTCTCGCAACACGTTTAACTCTCAAACGAAACACATGAAAATGAGCTCCAAACACGCAAGCAACACCGTACACGGATACGAAATCACACCACTTATTATTATCAGGCACAACCACACTCCTACATAAACCACAATCATTCATCTAATATCACATTCAGTAACTACAGTTCCAAAAGCAAATCAATCCCGCGTCACGCTGTTATCAACCAGTTAACCCCTTCCTCTGATACCAAAGACTTTCCCCTTCCTAGGGTACTCTTTGCTGAGGGGTACTACTTCTTAAATGACTAATTTTCCTCCTAAATGTTACTTTCCTCCTGCTAAGACTGGACTTCTATTGGGGGACCTCTATCCCTCCACTCTAAGTTCTCAGAATTAGGGGTACCTTTCGCATCCGGGTACTTTTCACCAAGTAAACCAGGTTTCGTCTCTCAGTTACTCTTCGCTATCAGGTACCAATCAACAATCGATCAGAGGGAGTACGAACTCCTGGATGATCAGCCGCGATTTGGACTCCAATTACACTAGCAGTCTTAATCAACTATTTATTTCCACAGCCGATTCGAACCGATATCACAACAATGTTTCTAACATGCAAAATTTTAATCAAAAAACAATACACAGAACACAGTAAATACAATGCAAGACCGGAAATCTTAATACATTACTACTCCAAAGCTTTATTATGCCCAGGTAAATCTGGAGACAATTATATGTACACTTCAAATGAAAATCGATTCACAATCTTTTAAAATATATATCTCTGAAAGGTATCTTTAGAGTTTTTACAAGGGATTTGTACACAAGTTAACTTGGAAGGACAGATATATACACTAGGAATTAACCAGCACCTCAATATGAGATACTTGTAGAGGCACAAACGTCATGAATAAATTGATTCTTTATTCAGGCATTGTAGGTTGGAAATACATGGACGTTTGGCACTCTAACATAATAGTCGTAATTGTTGAGAGGCGGTTGCCTCGTGAGCTCGGTTTAGCTCCTGCTGAGGTGGCAGGACACTCTCATGAAGTGAGAGGAAGCGGGAGAGCAAGAGAGGGAAGGTCAGGACTTATATACTAGGGCACACCTCCATATATCTCGTGACTCTTTCCAATGGCTGCCAAGGATTCGCATAGTGACTGAACCACTAGGTGCCGCTACATACTGAATATTATTGAATTTAATCCGAATTCAAAATTTGCACAGAACGTCTCTAGGAACATGAAATTTTCAGATTGATTAAAGTATTTCTGACCAATTTACTTGAACCACTGAATTCCCGATACCTTTCAAGATTCCTTCATCCGTTTTACAGGGATCCAGAGATCTCACGCAGGCAGGGATTTTAACCCACCTAGGTACACCTTAGCAAAGGGTTTCCCTTTCTACCTACTAAGTACCGGGTGTCAGCGCGTAGCCTCTTCACGCTGGCAGTCGTTGCCGATTTTCGGAGCATGCCTTTCCAATCTGCACCTCCAGCAACGACGCAGTACTTTGCCGCTGAGTACCGCTTAAACCCAGTTTGTCTTTAAATATCCCGCCAATCAGATATCCAACTCTGGGCTGGGCCTGTGGCCCAAGTTTTACGGGCCTCTAACCCAAAGGAGAGGGCCTCTAACCCAACCCCAGCAGGGCCTCTAACCCCACCCTGGTTTTATGGGCCCCTAACCCAAAAGAGTGCTATCACCCTCCCCGTGCTTGCTGAACTCTGTTCTACGATCTGGTTGGATCCTTTCCCAAGCCTGCGAATGATCGATCTACTCCGACTAGCGAAGTGCCGAAAATCAATGCGAAAACCGCACCGTGGCGCCAATTTTCTGCACACGCAATCGAGACAGCTCAACACCCTTAATCGCAAACTTGTGTTTGGGGGTCCGTTGAGATCCCGGATGAGCCCCCAATATAACTAGCTCGTTCTAAGCTCCCCCCAGTCTAGTTTCACTCAATAAAATGCTGAATCAAGCACTTGCCCAACTAAACTTTATTTTGAATAACACAATAACAATTCCCCTCTACAATACCTAACCACCGCGGGTTCGATCCTTGTATCTGCTTGGCCAAGCCCTTCTAACCTCGTGCAAGCATAGACACTCCAAAAGGTCATGCAATCCCAAGCGTTCTAACAGAAGATCGACATCGGACCGCGTGGGAGCTACCTTTTATAGGTCACTGAACCTTGAGGGGCCGAACCACATGGGGGTGGTCACTTTATAAACCAATTAAACATATTGATAATAACAATACATAATTGACAATTCCCTAACCCAATAATACAATCTTGAATACATTGTATTTGAAGGAAGCAAAACAAGAATGATCACTGAAACATGTGCCCTGGGATTCAAATAGTTTCTCCAAGGCTCAAAAATTTAACCAATCATCAATTAACAGGATGACCATCTCGCAACATTATTTATACTATTTACAATCCCTTGCAGCGATCCAATCGAAATGATGCATTTAAGTTTGTTTGCAAAACTGCTATACATTTTTATCAATTTAGGAGAAACGAGAACACTGGATCCCTCACCATCCTGCATACCAGTCTGAGCCTAGACTGGCTGGCACCATCCAAAGCCTGTAAATTTCAGCTGACAAGGGTTAAGCAATTCTGACGTCCTCCATTTTATGGTGTTTCATTAATTTGGCCAGTATTAACATCTGAACCTAAAATGTCAAGAACCCATATTTTCCAGGGATACTGCATGACCTGCTGAGTTACTTCAGCACTTTGTGTCTTTTTTTGAATTTACTAGCATATATAGTTCTTTGTTTTTAATATTTATATAATGATAATCCCTTTGTGAGAGAGGACAATCAGAGATTATTGATATCCCATCTCCCCCCCCCCCCCGCCCCGCCATGGTCAGTTTTAACGAGTTTACTTTACTGATAAAGCCCCTGCCTCAACCATTTCCCCTGGTATCTCGTTCCATGCACCCAGCGCCATCTCTCTTCTGATGCTGATGACGTGCTGAATGTTTATAGTTTTTTTCTGTTTTTTCTATTTCTCACAGCTGTCCTGTGTAAGCATTGTAAATCAGGATGTCATGTGAATCCCTACCACCCCTCAACTACATCTCCCTTGTTTGAACTACGGGGTGCTATTTGAAGGAATGATTGAGTGCATTTAATTCTGACTGACGAAAGCAAGATTAACCAGTTCCCAGACCAAGGGAGAAGCAGGCTTGGGGAGAGGGGAAGGGGTGACCCTGCCGTGTGCTCATTGGCTCTGCAATCTCTTAATTAAAACCAGCTGTGAGATGTTGCTGTTGTGAAACCCAACCCTGCTTAACCAGCAGTTTACAGAGAAGAGGGATAATATAATAATAATTTTATTTGCTTAGCACTTTTCATACAATTGAATGCAACCCAAAAGTAAGGAGGGGAATAACCTCAGGCTATGTGTACAGAATCAGGCAGCAACAGGGACTGAGGTCTTTTGACTCAAGTCAGCAATTAGCTCAATGTAAAATCAATCCAGCTCCTCGATTCCAAGGAGAACAGCCCAACTTCTCCAGTCTGGCAACAGAATTAAAGTCCCAGGTAGACAAAAATGCTGGAGAAACTCAGCGGGTGAGGCAGTGGAGAGAAGGAATAGGCGACGTTTCAGGTCGAGACCGTTCTACAGACTGATCCCCTTCTTCAGAAGTCCCACATCCTTGGAATCAGCCAGTAAATAACTGGATATTCCTTAAGATCTCACCTTTCCTAAAGTGGTGCCCAGAAATGGACTCCGCATCCCTCTCGAAATGGGGCCATTGCTTTATAAAGGTTCATCATGACCTCATCACTCTTGTATTCTCTGCCTGATGTCCAGTTTTCTGGGTGTCTTTGGTAACATTTTACCAACTGCCCTGCCACTTCCGTTGAACACTCAATACTTCAATCTCTCTGGTCCTGTTCCATTTTAGAACTGTCCCCCACAATGCTCTCTCATCCTTTCCCTATTGAAATGTGGCACTCATCAGTTTCTACATTAAATTTCATGTGCCATGTGTTCAATCATGCCCCAAACTACTTGAGTCCTCACCATCCTCTCAAGGCCCACTACATTTGTATGCTGTCACTGCCTCCCGCTCCTGGTTCCATCAACACATTGTACCCACCAGATCCTCTCCTGCCTCTGGTTCCATCTCTCCCTTAATGGTTCCCATAATCACCTTTTATCAGATTCCAGTACAGGCTGCCTTTGTTTCCTGCTGTGACCATCTTTGCGCTCCTGTCCTTCTACTGGCTCCATCTGCCCTTTTTTTTTATCTGCCCTTTTTTCTATCTGCCTCTGCCTCCCCACCCCTTTTCTCCCACCTAGCTCCAGGTTCCTGTCCTCTGTTCCACATATCTACTGGCCTGTTTCCCCACCTCCCGCTTCCAAACACTGTTCGAGGCAAGTAAATGGATACCTTGGGAGTACAGAAAGAAGTACAAGACACAACACGTGTCAGGGAATTTACTGAAAGAAACACTGCCGGCACCAGACTTCGAGGTTGTAAGATTTTATTAACGTGATATCACTGTTTGCTGGAGCCAGACTCTGCTACAAGTAATTCAACGATATCTTAAACGAGTCTATGTGACTAAAGTCATGCTTTAATTTACTACAGAATATAAAAGTACAAAACAAACAAGGGCAACGTGATAACCTTTACCATGCTACTTCTTCCGACGGGCAGTTTTTAATATATTTGCAGGGGACGGGTATCTGCAGCTGCTGATAAGTACATTCATAGGCAGTGAGGAAACATACAGGCAAGCACAATGGAGACATTATAAGCGAGTACCAAGTTTTAACTCTTGAATTGTCAGACAAACATTCTTCCACAACACGTCATAGTGTGGCTTGCAAACGGGACGAGAATTTACAGTACAGAATTGTTCTCCATCTGGGGATTCAGCAATGTTGGCAAACATCCTCAGAAGTGACACCAGAAACTGGCGGTCACCGGTGGAGCAGCGGCAGAGTTGCTGCCTTACAGCGAATGCAGCGCCGGAAACCCGGGTTCGATCCTGACTACGGGTGCTGTTCTGTACGGAGTTTGTACGTTCTCCCCGTGACCTGTGTGGGTTTTCTCCGAGATCTTCGATTTTCTCCCACACTCCAAAGCTTGGTAAATGCAAAAATTGTCCCTAGTGTCGGTGCGGACCCGGTGGACCGAAGGGCCTGTTTCCGCTCTGTATCTCTAAACTCATCACCACTTGAGTCCATATGCTGGTTTCCAGCAGAACAATCCCAACCTCTCCCATCTATCCATGCAGTCATTCAGTCTCACACACATATCACCAGCTTTTGATTGTTTTTGCTAACTAATACCCAGACTGGTGTTCCAGACCAGGGCATCAGATTTTAGGGAACGGGGTTCCCCTCTTCTATTATAGATGAGGCTCTCACCAGGGTCTCCTCTCTATCCTGCAGCTCCGCTCTCACTCCCCATCCCCCTACTCGTAACAAGGACAGTCCCCCTTGTCCTCACCTTCCTCCGACATTTTTACTACCTCCAACGGGACCCCACTACTGGCCACATCTTCCCATCTCCTCCCCTTTCTGCTTTCTGCAGAGACCATTCCCTCCGTAACTCCCTGGTCAATTCTGTCCCTTCCCACCCAAACCACCCCCTCCCCTGGTACTTTCCCTTGCAACCGCAGAAAATGCTACACGTCGCTTTACCTCCCCCCTCGACTCCATCCAAGGACACAAGCAGTCTTTCCAGGTGAGGCAAGGGTACACCTGCACCTCCTCCAACCTCACCTACGGCATCCAGGTGTCAACTGTTCCAGGTGTCAACTTCGCTACATTGGTGAGACCAAGCGCAGGCTTGGCGATCGCTTCGCCCAACACCTCCGCTCAGTTCGCAATAACCAACCTGATCTCCCGGTGGCTCAGCACTTCAACTCGCTCTCCCATTCCGAATCCGACCTTTTTGTCCTGGGCCTCCTCCATGGCCAGAGTGAGGCCCAGCGCAAATTGGAGGAACAGTGCCTCATATTTCGCTTGGGTAGTTTACACCCCAGCAGTATGAACATTGACTTCTCTAATTTCAGGTAGTCCTTGCTTTCTCCCTCCTTCCCCACCCCTTCCCAGCTCTCCCACAAGCCTACTGTCTCCGCCTCTTCCTTTCTTTTCCCGCCCCCCCCGACATCACTGAAGAAGGGTCTCGACCCAAAACGAAACCTATTCCTTCTCTCCATAGATGCTGCCTCATCTGCTGAGTTTCTCCAGCATTTTTGTCTACCTTCGACTTTTCCAGCATCTGCAGTTCTTTCTTTAACTATTTTCCTGTAAGTAGTCGTCAGAGAAAAGCAACCCAAAACCAGAAGTTACCAGTTTCAGAATTTGTTTAATGCTCCCCCCCCACCCCCCACCTTCAGAAGACCTCACAGAGTTGGTGGGACCTTTGAGATGTTGGAAGGAAATGGTGAGTCAATGGTAATGCTGAGCAATTCTGTAGAAGGCAGTCACAGCACGGTTTACAGTGACCCACAACATCAACAATGTACAGGCACCAAGCACTACATTTCTGCTCACTATAGATTTGAAAATTCTGTCCTTTGAAGGTGTTTATATACACCATTAATGTTGAGGACTTCTTATCCTTAGATGTTGTGTCATTGTCCTCCAGCATGGAAACGGGCCCTTTAGCCCAACCTGTTCATGCTGACTAGGATACCCCATCTAAGCTAGTTCTACCTTCCTGTGTTTGACCAGTATCCTCTAAATCTTTCCGATTCAAGTATCTGAACAGTATTCTCAGCTTCCTATTAAATCTTTCCCCTCTCAACTTGAACCTACGTCCTCTGGTACTTCATTTCCCCTACTCTGGGAATAATACTGGTGCATTCAACTCATCTATACCCCTCATGATTTTATACACCTCTATAAGATCAGCCTTAAGCTTCCTGTGACCAAGGAATAAAGTCCTAGCCTGCCCAATCTCTCCCTATAGCTCAGGCCCCCGAGGGACTAAGAATTAAGATTATTCCTCTCTCTTGGAAAATACCCTTTGTATCTTTTTTACTGTAGAGGTTAAATTATTTATTTTGTATACTTTTTTGCACAAGAGTGGTACAGCTGGAAGAGCTACTTCCTCTTAGATCCAGACACCCGGGTGCTGTCTATGTCGCTTGGGCAGCTTACAGCCCAGTGATATGAATATTGATTTCTTTCACTTCAGGTAGCCTCGGCATTCCCTCTCTCTCTATCCCCCCCCCCCCCACCCCACCCAAGTCGCACGCTTCACATTTTGACCATACAAACAGCTTACAATGGCCTGTTTCCTTTATCATCTTACTTTTTTGCACATCATTGTTCTTTATCTCTCCACATCACCGTCTATATCTCTCGTTTCCCTTATCCCTAACCAGTCTGAAGACAGGTGTCGACCCGAAACGTCACCCATTCCTTCTCTCCAGAGATGCTGCCTGTCTTGCTGAGTTACTCCGGCTTTTTGTGTCTATGCTGTCTGTGTAATACTGACACATTCTCATGGTTTCCCCTGTAAATAGTGACACACTCCAATTACTCACCTCATTCTCCATTTACTGGTGCATCCTACAGGACCCCTGTACATACTGATACAACCCTGGAGACCACCTGCACATAATGACACACTCCTGGGGACCCTGTCAAGCAACTGAACCATGCTATCAACAACGGGAGAGCAGTCCTGAGCTCCTATCTACATCATTGGAGACCCTCAGACTATCTTTACCGGAGTTTATCGTACACTAAACATTATTACCTTTATCATGTATCTGTACACTGTGGACGGCTGTAATCATATGGTCTTTTCGCTGACCTATTAGCAGGCAACAAAAAACTTTTCACTGTACCTTGGTACACGTGACACAAAACTGGACCTATAATGCCTACATACTCCCTGGGACCTTCTGTAAAAAAACGGACACATTCCTAGGAACCCCCTGTAAATACCAACGCATT
>CM075984.1:29276797-29306450 GCA_038087875.1 Malacoraja senta
CATGGGTCTCTTGGCTGCTTCTCTGATCAATGCTCTCCTTGCCCGGCCTGTCAGTTTAGGTGGACGGCCATGTCTTGGTAGGTTTGCAGTTGTGCCATACTCTTTCCATTTTCGGATGATGGATTGAACAGTGCTCCGTGAGATGTTCAAAGCTTGGGATATTTTTTTATAACCTAACCCTGCTTTAAACTTCTCCACAACTTTATCCCTGGCCTGTCTGGTGTGTTCCTTGGGCTTCATGGTGCTGTTTGTTCACTAATGTTCTCTAACAAACATCTGAGGCCTTCACAGAACAGCTGTATTTATACTGAGATTAGATTACACACAAGTGGACTCTATTTACTAATTAGGTGACTTCTGAAGGCAGTTGGTTGCATTGGATTATATTTAGGGGTATCAGAGTAAAGGGGGCTGAATACTTTTGCACGCGACACTTTTCAGTTTTTTACTTGTAAAAAAATTTGAAAACCATGTATCATTTTCCTTCCACTTCACAATTATGCGCCACTTTGTGTTGGTCTATCACATAAAATCCCAATAAAATACATTTACGTTTGTGGTTGTAACGTGACAAAATGTGGAAAAGTTCAAGGGGTATGAATACTTTTGCAAGCCACTGTATACTGTATGCATCCTCACACACACAGATATATGCAGATATAGACAACACATACACATAATTAATCGCAACATTGACCAGTAAACCTTTAACAGGCGGGGTGCCCGAGTGGGAAGTGACCCTGTGTGATGGAGATCGCTGTAGTACACACGACACGCAGGCCCCATGACAGAGTCCCCGTGACATGCAGTCTCCATGACATGCAGACCCGTGTACTGCAGTCCATGTGGCAGCAGCCAGCGGTGCATTGAATAGGCAGAGACACTGATTCCCACACGCAGGCACTGCTCCTACACCTGGGCTGCGGTGACCATAGCTAGGCCCAGAGCTGTCCTCACCAGCACGTCCCCACAGAGATTCCAGACATTGAAGTGGAGCAGGAACACGGGCACAAGCTTCACACCAGTAGACAGGCACAGACCTACTAGGACTGACACCACCACCACAGGCAAACCAGTGTTGGGGTGATCACAGTCACTGTGTTGGGGTGATCACAGTCACTGTGTCACTGGGGTGATCACACTGTGTTGGGGTGATCACACTGTGTTGGGGTGATCACAGTCTCTGTGTTGGGGTGATCACAGTCTCTGTGTTGGGGTGCTCACAGTCACTGTGTTGGGGTGATCACACTGTGTTGGGGTGATCACAGTCTCTGTGTTGGGGTGATCACAGTCTCGGTGTTGGGGTGATCACAGTCACTGTGTTGGGGTGATCACAGTCACTGTGTTGGGGTGATCCACATTGACATCTCTGTTGTTCTGTGTTTTGGGTGGAATTGAATTACAGGTTCATTATGAAGCTGGAAACACCAATCTCTTCCTCATTGCTGCCACTTGGTTCCCTGGCCTTCTCTGACCCATGACCTACCCATCTCCAGCCCCCGGAGTGAATGCCAAGTTTGCACAGGCTGTGAGTGCAGATCTCTGCTGCAATGGACACGCAGCACTGAAGGGGTTAAGGTGGACAGCAGTGTCCTGATCCAGCTGTCCACGGTTGCCAAGCAACCCGCTTTCATTTCTCCCAAGGGAACTCCCGGGATAGTCCTCTCTGGAGAGTGCAGTTCCTTCCTTACCTTCACTCGCGCCATGATCTGTTTACTCCATTCCTCTGGGGATTTGATCTGCAAGAGTTTGTCGGAGATGCAGCTTCTGACAACCTGCAGCCCCTTCGCAACCTCGTCGCTCGCTCCAAAGCTCACGTAGTAAAGATTGGCAGCGACATTCACCAGCTCTTCCTCCTGGAGTAGTGGAGTCACACCAGTTAACCATCCTGACAGTCTCCTCGTGACTCTCGGAGCAGGCTGCTCACGGATCCCCACCAGGACCTTCCACACCTGCCCTCAAAACACTGCCTCTCCCTCCCACTCCCCAGCCCATCACGTTAAACAGTCAACACAAAGGGAAGGATTCAGTAAGATCTGACCAGGGTTCTACTCCACATCTCCGTACCAGATCCCTCTCGATGAGTTGGCCAGCTTCCTGTGACCCTAGTTCAATGCTATCACAGTTTCACATGCACTTCCTACACATTAGGGGCAATTTGCAGAAGCCAATTAACCTACAAACCCGCATGTCATTGGGATGTTGGAGGAAGCCAGAGCACCTGGAGGAAATCCACGTGGTCACAGGGAGATCATGCAAACTCCACGCCTGAGGTCAGGATCAAACCCTAATCTGTGACTATGAGTCAGCATCTCTAGCAGCTGCATCACAGGGCCGTTCTTTTCCTCCCACATCCCAAAGACTTGCGGGTTGGTGGGTTAGTTGGCCTCTGCAAATTGTTCCCAGCATGTGGGCGAATAGTAGAATCCAGGATGAGTTGCTGGGAATGCAGGCTGATCAAAAATGGGGAGAGTGTAGGATGGGTGGGTTGGCACGGACTCGGTGGCTGAAGGGCCTCTTTCTGTGCTGTACCTCTCCATGGCCAGTCAGATCTTCATGGGAGTGGGAGAGGAGAATGAAAATGATAACATTAGAATCATTCAGTACAGAAGCAGGCCCTTCTGCCCAAACATGCCCATGCTGCCTGTTGCATCCCATTCACACTAATCTCATTCCCCAGCCTTCTCTGCCTCGGAGATACAAGTGTTGGACTGGATGCTTCCAAAACGTGAGGAGGGTTTGCTTCCACCACCTCTTCAGCAAATGTTCCAGGGTCCAACCACTCTCTGGGACAAACCATTCTTGCTCTTAAAACATGATGAGAAGCGCGTGACGATGAGATGCTAATTACGTGATATATATTTGTCACAAATGCTTGACCGACAGATCTCACCTCGAACTCGTATTCCCCGAACCGAATGCCACGAAGGATCTGCTGGTAGATGAGGTCCGTGCTGACTGGATCCGCTCTGCAGTCGTGCCAGGGTGTGAAGATCTCCTTGCGGAAGAGCAGGCGCCAGGCGGCGTGCCGCTCCTGCCTGCCCTGCCCCTTCACGTACTGCTCGCACTGCGAGATGGCATCCAGGATGTGATCAGCACCACTCCCGAGGGAGGAGACCTGGTGGCGGGAGGGGGAGGAGGGGGGAGAGATAGAGAGTGGTTCAGAATTCTGTACAAAGTTCGAGTGTCATCAAGACCATTGGAAACAGGCCCACTAACTCACCAAGTTCACACCAGCCATCAACCACCCATTGACTCGAATCTACACCAGCCGCTCTGAGACGGGGAGATCCTGAGGAAATCTGGATTGTGGAGGTTCGAATGAGGGGACATGGTCACAAGATTACCAACCTCATAGCGTCCCTTGCACATCCTCTGTGACAGTAACGCTATAACACTGTAACACTATATTCTGCACTCTGGTATTGTCTCTTTGAACCACCTGTTGTACTTGTTCATGACTCTTATATAGTAGGATTTGACTAGATAGCTTGCAAACAAAAGTTTTTCACTGAATCTCAGTACACGTGACAATAATTCACCAATACCAATTAGGGGACAGCCGTTTAAACCAAGGTATGCAGGAACTTTCAGAGGTGGAGAATCTCTGGAACTCAGCCCCAGAAGGTGGTGGAAGCCAGATCATTAGAAGCATTTAACATGGAGGTAGATACATATTTAAACGTTTACAGAAGTAAGAGCTCTGGAGAACTGGCACAAAATTGTTGCGTCTTGGGATAGATCAGCCATGATCATATTGAATGGTGGAGCAGACGTTAGGGGCCCAGTGGCCTACTCCTGCTCTGGTTTACCGGTTGACAAAGAGCCGCAGGTCCACCAGGCCTGATGTGGGAATCCCAGTCTCAGACGTTCCCTCTGCTTCATGGTCCCTGCCATATCTAGGTGTCCCCACCTCCGCTCCCTCCCTCCCAAGGCCTCCCCGACACAGCCCACCACGACACCACGACACCCTCCTGCACACAACCGGACTCAATTGAAAGAGCCCCACCTTCTGGTACAGCGCGATGTAGATGGAGAAGCCAAACGAGTCGGTCAGGCCAGTTCTGCTGGCAAGGGCCCTGCACAGCTCTGGGCTGTGGTGGCAGAATCGATGGAGACTGAGTAACTCGTTCCACTCATCAGTGTCACCGTCACCTTCATCCGCTGCTTCGTCTTGGACGCCTGTCGGGAAAGGGAAGAGTCTTCCTCATCACTCACCCGTCCGCAACACACACAGGCCCATGGTCCGCCTGTCAGCAGCGACTACTTGTTCATAGCGGCCAACTGTTTACATAATCCAGTGTCAGCATTCTGCAGAGCCTGCTTGTAAACAGAATCCACCTGACAAAAGTGACCGCCTGGCACAAGATCAGCCTGACAACAGTAACCGCCTGTCCAGAATATCTGCCTGACTATGATGCCTGTCTGTAAACAGAAGCCACGTGACAACGGTGAATGCCTGTCCACGATGTCTGCCTGTCTCCAACCAATGACTGTCCTTTTGCCCTAACGGTCTACCTATAGTCTGCCTACTACAGAATCTCCTCTCCACAGATGCTGTCTGGCCAGCTGAGTGTTTCCACCATTTACTGTTTTTATTTCAGATTTGCAACACCTGCATTCTTTTTCTTTTCATTTGCTGTAGTCTGCAGAAACAGAAAACAACTCTCCTGTACACGAGAAACAATCCGTTACACACGGGAAACAACCCCCTATATGCAGGAAATGAACTCCTACAAAAAAAAAAGAACAGTCCCCTAACATACAGGAAACACTAGAAACTACACACTGGAAATAACTGCCCTGCACATACAGGGAGCAGCCCCCCCCCCCCCCCCCCCCCGACACACAGGGGCAACACCCTACGCCAGGCAACAACACCTTTATAGACTGGAATAACCCTGATACACAACCCTCCTCTCCTCCCCCAATGCAGGAGGGGGTACGAGTCCATTTCTCTCACCCCCTGCTCCCCTACCTCCAAAACTCCCCGGGACAAGAGGCATTTCCCGGAAAATCTGGGACTTCCTGCTGTCTGGAGGTCCCCGCAGCAGCACCCCTCCCCGCCCCACCCCTCCCCTCCCCTCCTCTCCTCCTTTCCCACCCCTCCCTGTCCTGCCACTCCCTCTCCTCCCATCCCTTCTCCTCTCGTCTCCTCCCTTACACTTCTCTCCCTGCCCCCCCCCATCTGCCTTCCTCCCCTCCCCACTCCTCTATTCCACCATCTTCCCACCCCTCCTTGTCCCCCCCAACCGATCCCTTCCTGCCCCGCCCTTTCCCGCTACCCCCTACCCTTCTCTGCCCAGCCCCTGTCCTCTCCCCCCTCCCCTCCATCCCCCTGCCCCTTCTCTCCCTTCCCCATCAATATGCAGACCTCCAGCTCCAGGTAGCTGGGTGGCTCGGTGCGTGCTCCGTTGGCAGTAGTCCGTCGCAAACGCTCCTCGCAGTATGATGCGTACCCCACCGGGCCGGTCCGAATGAAGCTGAGCAGATACTGGTGAGAGAGAAAAGCCTTCAATCCCCTCATCCAATTCACTGATATACAACGTGAAGAGTAACGACCTTAGCACCGACCCCTGCGGAACATCACTAGTCACTGGCAACCAACCAGAAAAAAGCCCCCTTTATTCCCACTCTTTGCCTTCTGCCATTCAGCCCACCTGCTATCCATGCTAGCATCTTCCCTCTAATACCATGGGCTCCCATCTTCTTTAGCAGTCTCACATGTGGCACCTTATCAAAGGCCTCAAAATCCAGGTAAACAACATCCACTGACTCTCAAGATAGGCACAAAATGCTGGGTCAGCAGCATCTGTGGAGAAAAAGAGTTTAGGAGGTCTTGACCAGAAACGTCGCCTATTCCTTTCCTCCAGAGATGCTGCCTGATCCACTGAGTTTTGTGTCTGTCTTCTGTGTAAACCAGCATCTGCAGTTCTTTCCTACACATCCACTGACTCTCCTTTGTCTATCCTGTTATTTACTTTCTCAAAGAATTCCAGCAGATTCGTCAGGCAAGACTTCCCCTTCACAAAACCATGCTGACTTTGGCCTATTTTATCGTGAACTTCTAGGTACTCTGTCACCTCATCCTTTATAATGGTCTCTAAAATCTACCAACCACTGAAGTCAGGCTAACCGGCCTATAGTTTCCACTCTTCTGCTTCACTCCCTCTTGAACAACAGAGTAACATTTGCAATGTTTCCAATCTTCTGGAATCACTCCCGACTAGTGATCCCTGAAAGATCACCACTAATGCCTCCACAATCTCTAAAGCCACCTCTTTTAGAACCCTGGGGTGTAGTCCATCTTGTAGATCTATCCACCTTCAGACTTTTCAGCTTCCAAGCACCTTCTCCTTAGTAATAGCCACTCCGCTAACTTCTGCTCCAGCTCACTTGAATCTCAGACACATTACTGATGTCTTCCACTGTGAAGACTGACGCAAAAATATTATTCAATTCATCTGCCATTTCTTTATTCCCTGTTATAATTTCTCCAGCATCAATTTCCAGTGGTCCAACGTTCACTCTTGCCTCTCTCTTACTCTTTATATATCTGAAGAAATGTTGCTATCCTCTTTTACAGTCATTCCTGCTAGGGTCCCTTTCCAATCAACTTCAGTCAGTTCCTCCATCATGCCTCTGTAGTCACCTTTACTCAACAGTAGTGCCGACACATCTCCTTCTCAAACTGCAGGTTGAATTTTATCATATTATGGTCACTACCTCCAAGGGGTTCCTTTAATTTAAGCTCTCTAATCACATCTGGTTTGTGTCACGATACTAAATGCAGAATTACCTTTTCCCTAGTATGCTTGACTAAAAGCTGCTCTAAGACGCCATCTTGTAGGCACTCAACAAAATCCTTCTCTTGGGGTCCAGTACCAACCTAATTTTCCCACTCTACATGCATATTGAAATTGCCCATGACCGCTGTAACATTGCCTTTCTTACATGCCGATTGTATCTCCTAATGCAATTTATACCTTACTTCCTGGCTACTATTCGGAGGCCTGTAAATAACACCCATCAGGCTACAAGGGCTGAGGTTCCTCTAACACTGCCTTTACCTCTATCCCCCTGCCTGCCTCACAGGCAGTCACACCCTCATCCTGACCATTGACCACGTTGGAAGCAGTTACTCTAATGGGTGTGACTGCCTCCAGGAACACTGCGCCCAGGTAATTCTCCCCATCCCTGATGTGCCGCAGCGTTTGAAGCCCGAGTTTCCCGATCAATCAAAACTTGCTGCAAATGCAGCCACCTGGAACAACCAAGGGGTCCCCCAGCTCCCACATCATGCAGCTACAGCACATCACGTGATCCTGCAAGCCTCCTTTAAGTGTAGCCAATGTATTTACTTGCTGCTGCTTTGTTCTGGGCTTGACAGGTCAGCATTCTTCTCCTCAGCTCTTCTCTCCGAAGCCTCTCGAGCCAGAGCCTCAACATGGCCACCCCCAACAGGCTGCTCCGCTGTAACTTGCCTTTTCTTTATCTGCTACTCTAGCTGAGCCAATAGGGTGCATGCTTCAATCTAAAGTCCCACCTCTTTAATCAGCAACACTGAACAGGGACAACTTTTTTCCGCTTCTTCCCACCGATGTTTTAAAGCTGATATATGTTTTCAGCAAGATGGCTGCTCTCCCACTGGCTTCAAGTTTTGAAGGTAGAAAAAAACCTCTCCAAGAAAAAAAAGAGTGCTCTGCACCTGGTTCACTGGCTAGTCCAGGATGTGATCCAGACTCCAGAGTAAAGCTGGGACCAGGGTCTGGATTGTGGGCTAGGAACGCAGCCAGAACTGGGGTTAGGATCTGGTACACCAGGGGTCAAGGATGGGGCACGCAATACTTTTGTATTTCCTACTCCCTTTAAACTCACTGGGTTCACTGGAACATTTCTGATCAGTGTGTAACGGGTAAAGATAGCGACATAAATGTGTGCTTGGATATTAGTGGGAGTAACATCCAACAGTCTAGGAAATCGGCACCAAAGACTCAAGGGTGCCGAATTATTAGAGTTTCATCGATGCATTGCCCATAAGTTCCCAGCTATTGTGTTTCTACTTTCACAAGCCTTGCTGACGGGGAAGTTTGTTGCTGCTGATCTTCCAGCAGCTGGAAGAGAGGACGAGTCGAGAGGAGCCTACGGCTGCTGTGGGAGACCTTGGTCCAGCGTGGACTGGCCAGGTCCAGCATGGATGGGCTGGCCAGGTCCAGCATGGATGGGCTGGTCAGGTCCAGCATGGATGGGCTGTTCAGGGTCAGCATGAGCTGGCCAGGTCCAGCATGGGTGGGGTGGTCAGG
Organism: Malacoraja senta; assembly: GCA_038087875.1. Lineage (NCBI taxonomy): Eukaryota > Metazoa > Chordata > Chondrichthyes > Rajiformes > Rajidae > Malacoraja > Malacoraja senta. The sequence continues at coordinate 29,285,101 of CM075984.1, forward strand.
GTCAGCATGAGCTGGCCAGGTCCAGCATGGGTGGGGTGGTCAGGGTCAGCGTGGTGGGCTGGTCAGGTCCAGCGTGGGGTGGCCAGGTTCAGCATGGTGGGGTGGCCAGTGTCAGCATGGGTGGACTGGTCAGGGTCAGCGTGGTGGGCTGGTCAGGTCCAGCGTGGGGTGGCCAGGTTCAGCATGGTGGGGTGGCCAGGGTCAGCATGGGTGGACTGGTCAGGGTCAGCATGGGTGAACTGTTCAGGTCCAGCGTGGGGTGGCCAGGGTCAGTGTGGTGGGCTGACAGGCTGACCTACAGCTTGCATTAAACTCTTGGGCATTTCATGTTGCGCTGGGCTTCCTGATGCTCCTGAGTTGTCTGACAACAGTTGCCAGCGAGAGGCAAGTCAGTTGGCATCAAACTCAGGATGCCTGCAGCTTCAGACATTGAATGGAATCCAAGTTGGACAGATGCCCACAGCTCCCCGCTGCTGTCTTTCTTTCCCATTGAGTTCATCCGTCACCACCCGCTGGCCTGACGTGATGCCAACGTTACAGATGACTGCTTGAAGGTCAAGGTCAAGTGAAGCCAACAATGGACTGATGATGAAGTGGGTTGTTGCAACAAAATGAGGTTCACAAGGTGGGAAGTGACTGACGTGGCGTTGGCAGAAACAGTTCTTCCTCGGAGGGAGGTGGAAACAGGGCTGGTAGAGCTTGATAGATACATCAGCAAGGGTGTGAATGATGGTCAAGGGAGGTGGGAACTGATCAGGTAGGATCTTACTGAATGGGAGATAGTCTCGAGGGGCCGAATGGTCTCCTCCTGGTCCGCGGTCGTTTGAGTGCAGGCTCGAGCACAGTGCGGCTACCGTGAAACGGTACATGCTCTGACTCTCAAAAAGCAGAGAGAAAGCAGACCACTCCTGGGGTGAAAGGGCAGTGATCCTCCCCTGGGGGTGAAAGGGCAAGGGTCAACCCATGGGGATAGGACAGGAGCCCACCCCTGGGCTAAAGGAAGGGTCACACGTACAAATGGCGCTGAGCAACACTGGACAAAACCTGCATAGCTGTGTTTGGAGGGGAGAGAGTGAGACCAACAGTTGCAAACTGGCCTGTAGGCGTGTGGGTAGCACAGTGGAACTAACAGCAACATCTGCCTGTAGGCATGCATGTAGCACAAGGGATGACATGAGCCTGCCTGTAAATGTGTGCGTATCACAGTGGGTGCATCAAATACAAGTCTGGATGTTGGTGTGTGCTTATGGGACTAACCTTCATAAAGCTTTCTGATGATGGAAAACAGCCAAGACAGAGGGACAGGAGTATCCAGCCTCTGGCGTAGGCGTTCTTGTTATAACAATTGGACAGCTGCTTGCAGATCTGGCAATAAATCTCATCCCTGCAACGAGAACAAGGAAACGATCAGAAGGGCCTCCTTTTCACAACACTTTTCCCTTCTGCATCCAACACAGATTCTGTCGACCAGCACCTGGTTTCCTCCCAGATTCAAAAGACGTACAGCTCAATAGGTTAAATGGGTGCTGTAAATTGCCCAGAGTGTGTAGGTGGGTGGTAGAATCTTGGAGGAGTTTTGAGAATGTGGGGAGAATTTAAAAATTGTATAAAAGCGAGATTAGTGGGTGGTTGATGGTCAGCATGGACTCGGTGACAGGAACCATTGGCCAATTACCTGAAGATAGACGCAAAATGCGGCACGGTGGCGCAACGGTAGAGTTGCTGCCTTACAGCGCTTGCAGCGCCAGAGACCCGGATTCGATCCCGACTACGGGTGCTGTCTGTACGGAGTTTGTACGTTCTCCCCGTGACCGTGTGAGTTTCCTCTGGCATCTGCGGTTTCCTCCCACACTCTAAAGACGTACAGTTTTGTATTTTAATTGGCTTGGTATAAATGTAACTCATCCCCAGTGCATGTAGGATAGTGTTAATGGGCAAGGATCACAGGTTGTTGCGGACCCGGTGGGCTGAAGGGCCTGTTTCCTCGCTATAACGTGTGGGCTTGTCCCACTTACACGACTTTTTCGGCGACTGCCGGCACCCGTCATAGGTCGTTGCAGGTCGCCGAAAATGTTCAACAAGTTGAAAGTTCAGCAGCGACCATAAAGACGCTACGACTCTTTGGGCGACTGAGGAGACTACTCACGACCATACAGGCGACATGTCGCGGGGTGACCGCCTGTATGGTCGTGAGTAGTCGCCCAAAGATTCGTACCTTGTTCTGGTCGCTGCTGGATTTTCATCATGTTGAAAATTTTCGGCGACCTGCTGCGACGATGACGGGTGCCGGCAGTCGCCAAAAAAAATCGCGTAAGTGGGACAGGCCCATAATCTAAGCTAAAACTAAAAGTCAGCGTCTCTGGATAGGAGGAATGGGTGATGTTTCGGGTTGAGACCCTTCTTCAGACCAATTACCTGATGCTGGGCCTGGCAATGGCATTACCAATAATGAAGTGAAGCTTCTCCAGGTTTGACATTGCTCTGTCTGAGACGGGATTCTCATCCAACAGCATTTCCTCTCCAGGTGTTGGATCACACGGGCTCTGCAGCATAAACCAGAAAAACACTTCTCACAAAGAGATAATGAACCAAGGCTTTCAGCTCCACGAACCCAGCGGTGTGTTGTGTTCAGGAGCAGGGCCGGCCCGCAGTTGTGGGGGGGGGGGGTGAGCTTGGTTTCCACGTTTACAGCCACATCCCAGACTGGAAGAGCATTAGCTCTCAGGGGAGATTAGACAAACTTGGATCGTTTACGCTGAGAGTTGCCCTGATAGAAGTTTATAAACATTATGAGAGGCATAGACAAGGTGGACAATCAGAGGTTTTTCTCCCCAAGGTGGAAATGTCAAACCCTGGAGGGCAAAGTTTTAAAATGAAAGGGAGAAAGTTTAAAGGAGATGTGTGGGGCAAGATTTTTTACAAATAATGGTGTGTGCCTGGAATACGCTGCCAAGGGAAGTGGTGGAAGCAGATATAATATCAAGGTTTAACAGCCATTTAGACAGACACATGAATATGCAGGGCATCGAGGGATGTGGATCATGTGCAGGCAGATGGGGTTAGCTGGACTGGCATCATGGTCAGTGTAGTTATGGTTGGCTTCCTCCTGTGCTGTACTGTCCTCTGTTCTAAACACAGATTATAAACACACTGAATGTGTGTTAATCAACAGCATCAGAACAGAATGAAATGTAACAATCTGGGAAGATGGTTAAGAGTTTAACTTCTCTGATGTGGAGTGGGGGGGAGGGATGGTGTTAATGCCAGTATGTGCGAATGAAGACACAGGAAATGGAGTAAACTACAATTAATTCTGAAGGATCTCATCCTTCCCAACGATGGCAGAGGGATAACTATTCTTTCCATACACGAGTACAGAACTTAGATCAACAACTAAACAGGAGATGCAAGCTTCAGCCTTCAACAATGACTCTACCACAAGACAAAGCATAATTCCCACCGGCACCATGATGTGGAAAATGGCAGATTCGTTCCAGATCGGAGTTACTCTAATATTAGGAGTAGGATAGTGTTAATAGGGAGTAGGATAGCAGTAGCAAGTAGAAAACCACTTTAGGAAACATTGCTGTAGACGTCATGGCCAGTGGAGTCCATGGCTGTTCTCATATCATCAGCATGATGTTCCAATTTGGGGTTGAATTGTTGCATACATTTAAGCAGGAGGGCTGATGCTTGCTCCATTTCTTCCTCTTTTCAGGACTCAAGCACTGGAAACATGGGGAAGTGAGAGTTGTGGCCAAATCTGCAGCAGTGCCTGATAGACATCTAAAGGCACCCAGTCACATAGGCAATTGGACAAAGTGAGGAAAGGAGGGATACAGGATGAGCCACGACCTCATTAGATGGTGGGGTGTGGACTGAGCGATGTTGGCTGATTCCTGCCTCTGATCATTATTTTCCCTGACTGCAGTATCTGGGAATCCCAGTCCATGCCGTTTCATCCCCGGCTAGACACAGAAGACAGTGTTCTTTCTCCACACATCTCCCAACGAACACGTTCATCAGAGCTCAGCTACCCACATAACTTCCATCACACTGGGACAGAGCTGGTAGAACTGCTGCCTCACAGCGGCAGAGACTAAGCTTGATCTTGACCTCTAATGCTGATTATGTGGAGTTTGCACTTTCTCCCTGTGACTGTGGGTTTTCTCCCAAACACGTGCTGCTTGGTTGGTTAATAGTCCACTGTAAATTGCCCCTGGTGGATGGGTGAGTTATATAATCTTGGGTCACGGTGGCACAACGGTAGAGTTGCTGCCTTACAGCGAATGCAGCGCTGGAGACCCGGGTTCGACCACGACTACGGGTGCTGCCTGTACGGAGTTTGTACGTTGTCCCCGTGACCTGCGTGGGTTTTCTCCGAGATCTTCGGTTTCCTCCCACATTCCAAAGACGTACAGGTTTGTAGATTAATTGGCTTGGTAAATGTAAAAATTGTCCCTGGTGGGGGTGTAGGATAGTTTTAATTTGCGGGATCACTGGTCGGCACGGACCTGGTGGGCCGAAGGGCCTGTTTCCGCGCTGTATCTCCAAACTAAACTAAACTAAAATGGGGTTAAAGTGGGATTAGTGTAAATGGAGGGTTGGTAGTTGGCATGGACGCGGTGGGCCGAAGGGGATGTTTGGTGTTGTATGTCTTGATATCATTCTTCCTTCAATCTATACCACTGTAGTGGTAGATTCCAATCTATCATCAACTATTTTCTTGCCCAAGGGTGGATCAGGCTCAAACGTTATCACATATCGTTCTCCATTTGAGTACTAGCGATCAGAATAAATAGCCCTTCCTTTCACTCTACTCTACCCAGGCCGAGTATTTTTGTTGGAACCAGCAATCATATTTCTCAGATGGTCTATTGTCCTAGTCAGAACACAAGAAAATATGTGCAGGAGTAGGCCACTTGGCTCCTCAAGCCTGCCGCACCATTCAGTATGATCATGGATGATCTGTCTCAGGCCTCATCTCCTCCTCTTTGCTAGTTGTCCTCAGCCCTCAATTCCATGATCTTTCAAAACGTTATCTGTTCCTTCTTTAAATACCTCCGATGATCAAGCGCCCACTTGCCTCTGGGGCAAAAAGTTCTGGAGATTCCCACCCTTGATAAGAGGAAGTTCCCGCGTACCTCACCTTTAAATGGCCAGCCCCTAATCTTGTAACCATGTCCCCTTGTTCAAGATGCTTCCATGTGAAAACATCCCGACATCTGCCACTATGTTCCTTCAGGATCTGAATGTTTTAAAAAGATCACCGCTCATTCTTCTGAACTGAAAAGAATATATAACTAATTTATTTCATCATGATGCTAGGACAATCCTCTCATTCCAGGAACCTGCCTGGTGCTGTTGATGCAGACTCCTACTTTCCCTCCCGAGTTCTCTTAGTCCCAGTAACAGGAGCGATGATGGACAGAATTTTACCAGCATAAGACATGACACAAGGGGTAGGGTGAGGAAAAGTCTCACCTGCTGCTGAGAGAGAGGGCAAGGATGCATTCAAAGGAACGCGGACAAAGATTGGTGAATGAGGGAAGCAGACAGACCTCAGGTCCTCAGCGGGTTAGACAGCACTGTTTGTTACTGGATTGTAACACTGGGATGGGGTGGAAGATTGCAACCTTCACGGGGTCCGCCCTGTTTCGACGAATGCAATCAACCTGGCGTGCACAATCAAATAAGATCAAATAGAACTAGTTGTCCTACACCTTTAGGCTGTGCACGCCATATGCAAGAAGCAGAAGAGAACACTGGGATAAGCCCAATAATCAACCCTACCCTCCAGTAAATTAACACATTCAGATCATTCAACATCCCGCAGGTCATGGTTATGGAGCACCTCATAGCACACAGTAAAAAATGAGGGCCATAATTTAAAAAGCAACGAATTGGAAAAAATATATTTTCATCCAGAGAGCCTTGGATCGAGTGAACACTGTCAGGATTGGTACAGGAAGGGCCACTGGAGCTCACAGAGGGGTGGTCCTATACTCCACTGTGCATACTGCCCACGTCATCATGCCTGGTAAAACAGATCTTCTTCCCACACCATCAGAGGGGGGAGCTGGGCAGAGGAGGAGCTGGGCTGAGGGAGCTCGGCAGTGGGGGGAGCTGGGCAGTGGGGGGAGCTGGGCAGTGGGGGGAGCGGTGCAGAGGAGGAGCTGGGTAGAGGAGGAGCTGGGCAGAGGGGGAGCTGGGCAGAGGAGTGAGAGCTGGGCAGAGGGGACACCGCCATTGTTGCGGGAAAGATCATTGTGTGCGAGGGAGGGAAGAAACGATTGTTGTTGGAGGAACTGAATGGTTTTGAGAGAAGATAAGGTTAGCGGGGGGTTGGGAGGTAGTTGGGGGGTGGTCATGGTTTGAAGACTGGGAGGTGTCCAGCACATGATTGGGTGGAAGAGGGGATGAGAGGAACAGGTGGTGATGGTGATATCCGTGGATGGAAAGCTTTAGCCCTGGAGACTGATGGCTTGGGTCCCAGACCCTGAACCTTTGACCCGCTGGTTGGGATTTACTGAACAGTGTCTGGTTAGTATAATGTTCATAAGTGACAGGAGCAGAATTAGGCCTTTTGGTCCATCAAGTCATGGTTGATCTATTTTTCCTCCCAATCCCAATCTCCTGCCTTCTACCCGTTACCCTTGGCACCCTTACTAATGAAGAACCTTTAAAAATACTCAAAGACTTGGCCTCCACAACCGTCTGTGGTGGTGAATTCCATAGGTTCACCACCCTCTGGCTGAAGAAATTCTTCCTCATCTCTTATCTAAAGGTACGTCCTATGATTCTGAGGCTGTACCGTCTGGTCCTAGATGCTCCCACTAGTGGGAACATCCACTCTACATCCACTCCATCCAGGCCTTTCACTATTTGTTAAGTTTCAATGTGATTCCCTCTCATCCTTCTAAACTCAAGCGAGTATAGGCACAGTGCCGTCAAACGCTCACCATAAATTAAACCAATCTTCCCGGGATCATTCTCTAAACCTCCTCTGGTCGCTCTCCAATGCCAACACATCCCTCCTCAGATATGTGGTCCAAAACTGCTCACATTTCTCCAAATGCGGTCTGACCAGTGCCTTATAAAATCTCAGTATTATATCCTTGCTTTTATATTCTAGTCCTCTTGAAATGATTGCTAACATTGTATTTGCCTTCCTCGCTATCGATTCAATCTGCAAATTAACCGTTTGGGAATCCTGCACCAGCACTCCCAAGTCCATTTGCATCTCTGATTACTGAACCCTTTCCCTGTTTAGAAAGTAGTCTGTACTCTTATTCCTACCACCAAAGTGTATGACCGCACACTTTGCTGTACTGTGTTCCAACTGCCACTTCTTTGCCCACTCTGTCCAAGTCCTTCTTCAGACTCCCTGCTTGCTCCACACTACCTACCCCTTCACCTATCTTTGTATCATCCACAAATTTGGCACCAAATCATCAATACCATGGTACACAAAAATGCTGGAGAAACTCAGCGGGTGCAGCAGCATCTATGGAGCGAAGGAAATAGGTAACGTTTCGGGCCGAAACCCTTCTTCAGACTGATAGGGGGTGGGGAGAAGAAAGGAAAAAAGGAAAAAGGCGGAGGAGGAGCCCGAGGGCTGGGGGAGGGGAGGAGACAACCAGATGGCTGATGAAGGGGAGGGGACAGCCAGGGCTAGCAGAATTGGGAGAATTCAATGTTCAGGCCACCAGGATGTAGACTGCCCAAGCGGAATATGAGGTGCATTTCCTCCAATTTACGGTGTTGCTCGCTGTGGCCATGGAGGAGACCCAGGACAGAGAGGTCAGATACGGAATGGGAGGGGGAGTTGAAGTGCTGAGCCACCGGGAGTTCAGGTTGGTTATTGCGGACCGACCGGAGGTGTTCGGCAAAACGATCGCCAAGCCTCCGCTTGGTCTCACCGATGTAGATCAGCTGGCATCTAGAGCAGCGAATGCAATAGATGAGGTTGGAGGAGATGCAGGTGAACCTCTGTCGCACCTGGAACGACTGCTTGGGTCCTTGAATGGAGTGGAGGGGGGAGGTGAAGGGACAAGTGTTTCATCTCTTGCGGTTGCAAGGGAAAGTACCAGGGGAGGGGGTGGTATGGGAGGGAAGGGAAGAATTGACAAGGGAGTTACGGAGGGAGTGGTCTTTGCGGAAGGCTGACATGGGGGGAGATGGGAAGATGTGGCGAGTGGTGGGGTCACGTTGGAGGTGGCGAAACTGACGGAGGATCACTTGTTGTATGTGACGGCTGGTGGGGTGAAAGGTGAGGACTAGGGGGACTCTGCCTTTGTTGTGAGTGGGGGGGATGGGGAGAGAGAGCAGTGTTGCGGGGTATGGCAGAGACCCTGGTGCGAGCCTCATCTATGGTGGAGGAGGGGAACCCCCGTTCCCTGAAGAATGAAATACCATGGTGGTTGCCAGATCAGTACTGTACACCACTTCACACCCACGGTGGTCCCTGTGCAGGGTGAAGACGTCTCTGCCCACACTGCTCCAGTTGGCTGGGAGCTTTGCTCCACATTCAGCAATAAAACATTGAGTGTGTCAACAGTTCCCGGACGCACCATACCTCATCTTTGGCCTGGTTTGCAGTTATGAAAACCTTGGACATTCTGCCAAGGGAGTCATATATCTGTGTCATGATCGAGTTCCTCTTCTTCTCTGAGGCCTTGGTAAATGGCTTGGGCTCTGGAAGATCTCCCATGAATCTGAGGATAACATTCCACACAGCCAGGGAAGCCTGCAGATACAGATTCCACATGTTGGTAACGTTACAAATAGCCAGTCCAAAATCGCTGGAGCTGCCGACTGGCTATAAACAATGTGACATACATCATGACACCACACTCCAAAATGGAACCTCCACAATTTAATATCATTATTTTGCTGCAAATTCCACCATCTCCACTCCCTTGTGCCTCCTTTACTGTTATTATTATCTGCAACCCATTAAGAGATTGAAGGCGGCACAATGGCACACAGGCAGAGCTGCTGCCTTACTGCACCAGAGACCTGGGTTTGATCCTGACTATGGGTGCTGGCTGTAGGGAATTTGTATGGACTCTCTGTGACCACGTGGGTTTTCTCCAGGTTCCCCGGTTTCGTTCCACATTCCAAATACATACAGGTTTGTAGGTTAATTGGCTTCTCTAAATTGTAAATTGTTCCTAGGGTGTAGGGTAGTGCTAATGTACGGGGTGGTCGCTGGTCGGCATGGACTCGCTGGGCTGAAGGGCCTGTTTTCATGCTGTATTTCTAAAGTAAAGTCTAAAGATGCAGGAAGAAATTTCCAACCCAGCTCCAAGCTCCCAGCCAACATACACAATGGATGAAGTGGCAGCTTGGTGGCGCAGCGGTTGAGTTGCTGCCATACAGCACCAGAACCTGGATTCGATCCAGACTACGGATGCTGTCTTTATGGAGTTGTATATTCTCGCATGGGTTTTCTCCAGGTGCTCCTATTTCTTTCCACATTCCAAAGAATGTAGGTTAATTGGCATCTGTAAATTGTCCCTATTGTGTAGGATAAAACTAGTGTACAACTAATCATTGGTCAGCCTGGCCTCAGTGGGCCGAAGAGCCTGTTTCCACGCTGTATCTCTAAACTAAACGAAAGTTCTTGGGCGGCACAGTGGCACAGCTAGTAGAGCTGCTGCCTCACAGTGCCGGAGACCCGATTCAAATCCTGACCCTGGGTACGGAATGTGTGGAGTTTGCACGTTTTCCCTGTGACTGTGTGCGTTTCCTCCGGGTGCTCTGGTTACCCGTCACATCCCAAAGATGTGCAGATTAGTAGATGTAAATTGGCCCTTGTGTGTGGATGAGTGGTAGAATCTGGGGTTATTGATGTGTGTTTGGGTAGAATAAAGGGTTAGGGTGGGATTAATGTCAATGAGTGGCTGATGGTCAATTGGGGTATTTGGGCTGAAGGTCTTGCTTCCATGCTCTATAACCCTCTGATATCTATCTAAGCTCCTTCGCATGGAATAATAAACACACTTTTGATACCTCCCATTGTAATAAACTCCTTCACTCTTCCTTCACTTACATCCAAATAAGGTGGGATGGATGGATGGGTGGGAAGTCTATGAGCCAGGCCGTTGGCTTCCAGTTGTGCGACGTTCACCTACCAGGACATCTACTTGCTCCTCGTGGAAGAGTAGGGGGTGTCGGAGAGGCCGTCGGATGTGGGTGGCTGTGGACGACCCCTGGAAGTAAGTGGCAGCGTATTTCGAGAAGGTGAACTGGGAAAGGTCGTCCTCTTCAGCGGAGTCAGAGGAAAGCGAGGTGTCATCCAAATCAAACTCCTCCAACCTCTGCTGCTTAACTTCCAAGTCCTGAGAAGGTCAAACAAATCCAACCATGAGCAGGGCAAAGTGATCTCAGTGATACAGTCCTGAGCGGTAGTCATATGGACAGGTCACAGTGTTACAGACAGGGATCACCTGCAGACAGTCCTAGTGTTACAGGCAGGTATCACCTGTAAATAGGTCCCAATGTTTACAGGCAGTGATCACCTGTAGTCAGTCTCAGTGTTACAGGCGGGATCACCTGCAAACAGTCCTAATATTTTGCCTGTAGACCACCCCCGCCAGTGTTACAAGTGGGGGCTCAGTTGTAGATGGGTCCCAGTGTTACAGGTAGGATTCACCTATAGACAAGTTCTGGTGTTACAAGTGGGATTCACCTGTAGACAAGTCCCAGTGTTACAGGCAGGGAACCCCTGTGGCCGCTCTTTTGCTCCTGTGAGCTCGGGAAAGTAGACACGGAATCCTCTCACTGCCCAAGGGGATCTGCGACTTTGATCAGCAAACTGGTAGAGATCAGGTAATTAATTCTAGGCAAGTCTCAACCTGTAGACACTTCCACATTACTAGCACTTTTAATTAATTAATCACCAAATTAACAGATTAATTGATCAAAATGTGGATTTTTAAGCTTTTCCTGCCCTCGAGCTACAGAGACACAGCTGAGGTTGTGTTTCAGCTCACGGTTCACAGCGATATTAGGCTCAGCGTTCCTGGAAAAGTTTCCAGGGCTGGTAACACTGGGTCATTCAGCTGTTATTTCTCAGACAAGAAGACATAAAATACTGCTGGAGTCTAGCTTTGGTCAGTCAAATTCCCACTGCAAAGTCAGAGGGACAACAACCAGAAATGGCCCAGTGCTGCTCCGGTTTACTGGTGGATGAAGAATGGAAGCCCGTATCTCAGTTCCACAAACATCAGCACAAAAAGGTCTGTGTAGCTGTGGAGGGGAGGGGAGGGGAGGGAGTGTGGGCTGGTTGAGTTGATATTAGACTGCACACCAACATTTATGTTGGAAGCACATGAAGCAGTTTCCAGGCCAGGGGTCTCAGCCCTGTAATCCAGTATCCCAGGGGCACAGTCAGAGACTGCATGTCACGGGATTGTGAAACTGGGCCAGGTAGAATAACAAATCTGGAACAAAACTGCCCACTGCACATGATGCCCTGTCACCCACAGTCCAGTCAGTGAAGGCCCTCCTTGGGAAATCATGGTATTTTGTTCCCAAAATGGAAATGTTACCTCAAATTCCCTTGGACCTTCTTTCTCCTGATCTTCCAGCACATTTGGTAGAAAGCTGAAGATCTTGTCCACCATTTCCAGATCATTGATGGTCTCGGAGTTCGCTTCCTGTTGTTGTGTCCTCAAATACTCTTCTCTCAGCCTCCTCTCGTTCATCATGTCCTGCTTGGTCATCCTGGCCTACAGAGAGAGCGATGAGGACGGCTTAGGGAGAGAGCAGATAACTGGAGGGAGGATGTGGTCATCAGTCAGGAAGCTGCAAAAGGATCCAATGGGAGTTTGTTTCTCAGAAAGCGTTTGCTTTCAGGGATGGTCTCTGCTGGGAATCCAGCATTGAGGACCATCTTCAGGGGGACATCCCATGGATTGGAGATATCTGTGAGCAGCTTGGATCCCAGACGGAAGATCCCAAGACCCCGTCCCTCACAGATCATCCAACATTGGCCGGCATTCATTTAAAAATACTCGACTTTTTAAGCAATAATAATGTTATTTTTTAATGTAAAACTAATTTAAAATATTGATGTTAAAATTAAAGGAGTTGCATTAGGCCATTCTATGAAAAAAAATCACCCCCTTTCTCCTGAGTGAAGACATTTTGTTGTCATCCCGGTCTGAAATAGCTCACCCTGAAGAGTGAGATCCCCAATTTCTCACAATTAATAAACAATTTTAAAATGTATTCAGTCAAAGATAGGTAAATAAACTGCAGCTTTTCCTCTTTCCTCATTCGTCGCTCTCCATTTACACCTCACTCAGCTGTGAGTAACAAGCCTCCCGCCTCCTCTCTCAGCCAGCACCACCACCACCAGTCTCCCCTTGTCTCCACCTTGTCACTACCTGCCTTCTCCGCACTGCTCCCCTCACTCTGCAACTTAAAACAAGTTTGATTTTTAACTATTCTCCAGCTATGATGAAGTATTATCAACCCTGAAGCACTGACACTTTGTTCTCTCTCCACAGATGCTGCCTGACCTGCAAAGTGTTTCCAACATTTTCTGATTTTATAGCAAGTTAAGGTTCTGGTTGGAGGTATTTTTGTGGGAAGGTGAGTTGTGGTTCTGGGCCTTTGCAAGGTCCCTGGTCTGGGTCGGGCATGGATCCATTGTGGGATCTCTGGTCCCTTAAACCACGTGCATAGCCACTTGTCAGCGGGGCGTTTACACCAATGACAGGACAGCAACCAAGGTGATTGTCAGAAGAGTGCCGTTTGCTGAGGCGTTTGCAAAGCTGGACGTTGAGACCACTCGTACCATGTTTCTTGTGTCAGCCTCCTCCTTAGCCATTGCGACAACCACCAGCTTCACTCTCCGCTGCCCCCCTTTCTTGCCGAGCTTCCTTGCCTCAGCGCCTCCTTCAATCTGCGAGAGGTTAAAGAGTGAAGAATTTTACAGACACTCCACCCTCTCATCCTGGCACCTTCTCCACCCCCTAATACCCAATGCTTCCCACTGAGAGAGACAGCCAGGTTAGTTGCCCCACACAAAGCCACCCCCACCTCAGCCCATTCACTCACACAGACCCTGCCACACACACACATATGTGCGCACACCTGCACAAAGACACACATCCACTCACCCCCCGCACAATACATCTGCATACATAAACACGCCAAACAAGATATCGTACAACATACACATCTACACCATACACACACCAATACATACGCCAACACCATACATGACCCGCCTTCTCATGAACACTTGCACACATACACATACACACAAACAGGCACACTCACTTAGACACACGTACACAGACGCATGCACAAAGAGACATGCACACACAGACACAGGCACATATACACAGGCACACACAGACACGTACACACAGGCACATGCACACATATATGCATGCACACAGGCACATTCGCACACACATACGCACATACACATGCGTGCACACACACACGCACGCACACGCACGCACACACATACATACAACATCTCTACCCACCCTCCCACAACCGCAGCCCATTCACAGACTCTGCGGCACAGCATTGAGCGAGTGAGCCAGACTCACACCCTCTTGTGATGTTAAAATCCCCCCCCCCCCCCCTCCAGCCCACTGTCCATTCTTGGCCAATATTTATCCCTGTATCAACGTGGCATATCAGGTGCTGCCTGGGATCGTGCTGGGCTGGATTGCTGGCTATGTATCCCACTCTGCAGCCGTACTTCATTGGTGGTAGAATAGATTGAGGGTGTGAAACGTGCTTCCTCCCTGCCCTCACTCCCCACCTCCATCACTTACATCTCTCCTCATTATGCGATAGTTCCTTCGGATAAGCAGCCCCCTTGTGTAGGCCTGGATAGTGACCAGGGCTTTGATTCGCTTGTTGTGATTTATCCGTGCCAGGTAACCCTGGCAGCGTGCCTGGAACAGTATCACCCGCCGCCGGGTGTCCTGGTATTGTCTGACCATTCTCTGTGCGTGATACAGCGCCTGTAATCTTCCAAATCCGTGCCTCATCTAGGAGGGAAAAGCAGAAATGCCACAAATAAATGAACGTGTTGAAGATTGTAATGGTCAAGAGCTGCATTATGTCGGAGGAGTCATTACTGGATTAACACCTCTCCTTCACTGATATCCTGTGATCAGCGGTCCTACAACCTCTCCATAGCCCCGTCAATCCCAACCTGATCACAGCACCACACATCCCCACACCCGCCCTTTCATCCTGTATCAATGCCAGCCTAATCGGCCCACTTCCCCACGGCAACCTCTCAGTTCCCAAAGAAGAACGATCCCACTTTGTACATGTATGATCTCCGCAAGGATATCAGGGATGGCAAGAGTGAATTCCAAAAGCTGGGTTCAATCCAATCAAATTGATGCCAGGTGATGTGGCAGAGCCTGAATACCATCACAGGCTGCAAGCAAAAGTCAGGGTTGATCTCTGCTGGATGAGCTCAATGCCTTTTAAAACCATTTTGAATAGGCAAACAAAGCTTCACTTAGGCATGTCCCCCATCCCTGCTAGCTCTGGCCCATACATCTTGGTGACAGAGTAAACTCTCAGATAGTGGCTGGCCCAGATGAAGTCCCTGGACAAGTTCTGGAAAGTGGGATAGTTTTAAACAAAACACAAAGTGATAGAGGAACTCAATGGGTCAGGCAATATCTCTGGAGGAAATGGATGGGTGATGTTTCAGGTCAGGACCGTCATTATGACTTAGCACTTTGTGTCTCCAGGAAGCTTTTAAAAGTGTGATACTCAGGGTTCAGGATATGCATGTTCTGGTTAAAGTGAAGGGCAAAGCAGATAGGCATAAGGAACCCTGGATGTCAAGAGTAATTAAGGCTCTGGACAGGAAAATGAACGATGGAAGTGTCAGACATGGGCTGCTAGGAGCAAGTGTATCTCCCGAGGAGTATAGGGATTGAGAGGATTGGAGGAAATCAGAAGCGCAAAAGGGAGGCATGAGATGGCTCTGGCAGATAGATAAACAAGAATCCAAAGAGATTTTATGAATTATAGAGAGAGAGAAGGGCCCTCAGAAAACAAAGTGATCATCTATTTGTGGATCGCAGGAGATGGACAAAGTCCTCAATAATATTTCTCCTCATGTTTTTACCATGGAGAAGGATGTGAAGATACAGGAACCTGGGGATTTAATGGCGATCTCATGAGCACTGCCTATCAAACAATCGAGGAGGTGTGAATATATTAATTTCCTAAGATATATAATGTAAATAAATCTTCCAGGCCTATTCAGATATATTCAAGGGCACTATTAGAACTTAGAGAAGAAATTGCAGGTGTCCTGGCTGAGATATGTGAATCATCTTTAGTCAAGGGTGACAAAGAAAAGTTGCAAAGCTTCAAGAAGACTGAAAGGGATAGGTAGAGTGCTTAAAATGTTTAAAGTCCTCTTCATGCATTATAATAATTCTGTCTTTAAAGAAGGTTGAAGCTGAGCATGCGTAGCTGACACTCACTGCAGTTTACTTTAGTCAGATTCTGTTCTCTGTTGTCAAAGGACAAATGGCAATCGTAAAACAATAAAATAAAGTCGAAAGGGTAACAGGACATTTGCTTATCTGTAATGGGGTGACATTTGGCTGCGTTTACTGTACTGTGTTTTCTGGAGGTCAATGGTCTGTGAGTGTTGTAAAACCATTTGGGAAGAAGGAAAATTCCTAAGGTGCTTGATGAATCTTTGTTCGTTGAGCAATCTCTTACATTGCTCCCAGTGATTACCGTATTTGGCTCTCTTGAATAAAGTATTGATTGTCTCTCCTGATCTTTGTTTTGTGTTTTAAAGTTTTCTTTAACAAGGGTGGGGTGCGGGAAGACTGGAGGATGGCTAATGATGTGCCTCTATTTAAGAATGCAATGAAAAACCTGCAAACTGTAGAACTGTAAATCTGTGGGGGGAAATTTACTGGAGAGGATTCTGAGGAATAAGAATACACTTGCACATTTGAAGGATGGGTTGGTTAGGGATACTCAGCATAGCTTTGTACATGGGATATAGTATTAGTTCGCCGAGGAATGGCTAATGGAGTTTAATTCTGGTAAGTTTGAGGTATTGCATTTTTGGAAGTCAAATCAGGTCAGGGCCTTCATAGTGGATACTGGGGAGTGTTGTAGAACAGAGGAATTTCAGAGTACATGTGCATAGTCCCTGAAAGTGGAGTGAATGATAGATAGGAGGTGAAAAAGGCTTTGAGCACATTGGGCTTCATCAGCCAGGGAATTGAGTATAGAAGTTGGGAAATGATGTTACAGTTGAACAAGAGATTGGCGAGGCCACAATTGGAGTATTGTGTTCCGTTTTAGCCACCCTCCTATAGGAAAGATGCCATGAAATTGGAAAGAGTGCAGAGAAGATGTACGAGGATGTTGCCAGGACTCAAGGGCCTGCGCTATAAGAAGAAATTAGGCGCTAGGACTTTATTTCTTGGAGTGCAACAGGGTGATTTTATAAACATATAAAATCATGAGGGTGAATGATGCAGGATAGGGGAATCAAAAACTAGACAGCATAGCTTGAACACGAGTGGTGAGAAAATGTTATAGGAACCTGGTGTACAACTTTTTCACATACCCAGAGCCTGGTGGGTATTTGGAAGGAATTGCCAGAGGGAGTTGCTGAGGCAGGTACAATAACAATATATGTATAGGTAAGCTTTAGAATAATATGGGCCAAATGCGGGCAAATGGAACTAACTTAGATGGGGTATCTCAGTCGACATAGATGTTTGGCCATAATGACTCTATGTTAGAGTCCAGCACAGTGGTGCAGTTTCTGCCTCACAACGGCAGAGACCCAGGTTCAAGCTTGACTACTAGTGCTATCTGTGCAGAGTTTGCACATTCTCCCTGTGGCACATTCTCCCACATTTTCTCCGGGTACTCGGTTTCCTCCCACATTCCCAAGACGTGCAGGTTTGTAGGATAATTGGATTCTGCAAATTGCCCCTAATGTGTAGGATTGTAAAATTGTGATAACCTGGAACAAGTGTGCAGGTGATCAATGGTCAGCATGGACTCGTTGGGCCAAAGGGCCTGTTTGCATGCTGTGCCTCTAAACTAACGTAAAACCAGTGGGAACGTGACTCCTACACGGCAGGTACAGACATTCAAGCATGAAGACAGAGTTACCAGTCGGTACTTCTTGCGACACCGTTGTCCTCTCCAGTGACTCTGAATCATCTGGGCAGCGGCCCTCAGTCTCAGGAAGTTCTTCCTGTTGAAACACAAGGAAACACAATTACTTGTTCCATGTACAACAGTTGATTCATTAATCTGACACAACCTTCGCACGTCTTCAGGAGGTGGGAACATGGGGAGAGACCGTCCAGACCACTCTCATCAGGTTGGAGATGAGGAGAGGCTGTCCAAGTAACTCTGTGTTGGTCAGCAAAGGAGGAAGGGATTATCCTAATCACTCTCTGCTAGGTGGGAGGAGGAGGTTACTGTCCAGTGAGAATTCCCCTAACCATGATCCAGGTCAACATTGATGAACCGCTGTGGTAGCTTTGCACTTGTCTCACTAAGGGGGAAATGACTGTGCAAACCATGACAGGTTAGCAAGGGAGCAAGAACCACCCAGGACACTCTCCGCTGGGGAGATCAGTCGCAAACATTTGTCTCTGATCAGTGAGGCAAGAAGATGGTCGATAGCACTCTGCCCAATTCGGAGAGAGGGAAAAGGCATTGATGGTGGTCAATCAAAGTGAAAGCTTGCCCAAATCATCCCCACTGGTCGACAGAAAAGAGCAGTCGGATCGCACTCCATTGGGAGGGGAACTGGAAAGGATGGGCAGACGTATCAAGATAGAATCTGGGCCAAAGAAAGACGCAAATTGCTGAAGTAACTCAACGGGTCAGGCAGCATCTCCAGAGAAAAAGGATGGGTGATGTTTCTGGTTGGAACCCTTCTACAGACTGAAAATATGGGTGGAGGGCGGGGGGGCGGTAGGGGAGGGGACTGAAGGTAGGAGAAGACCAGAACAAATCAGGGCTGCCAACAGATGACCAAGGAAGGGTGGGGCCCATAATGGCCCATTGTTGGCTGGAGAAGAAGTGATAACGAAGGGATACGGGGATGTGAACTGTGGAACTAGTAGGATGTCTAGGGGGTTACTTGAAATTAAATAAATCATAGAGAAATCTGGGCCAGTTCTATAATTGAATAAATTGTGCAGTTCATCAACGTGATTGTCATTGAGTGAGCCATTAAATATTCCCAACCGCAGGCGATCCCATCTTGTAGAATGTCATGTGTGAATTCATCAGCACAAACTCAATCCAACCTCTGACCTCTGACACTAAGCGCAATCGAGCCTCCCCTCTGACCTTGAAAATGATGCCTCTGACATCTGACCCTGAATATGACCCAGCTCCATCTCCTGACCCTGAATATGATCCAGCTCCATCCTCTGACCCTGAGCCGTATCAAGCCTCCAACCTCTGACCCTGAACACAGACGCTCCAATCTCTAATCTTGAACACAATCCAGCCTCCAACCTCTGACCATATACGCAATCACCTCTGGCATCTGACTCTAAACACAGTCTACCCTCCGACCTCTAACCTGAGCACAAAACAGAGATGTGGCATTTGAACAGAATAACAGAATCCAGCAATTATCCTTTTGACCCTGAACATTATCGAATGACAACCTCTGAAACTAAACACAATCCAATCACCTTAATTTGATATTGAGCACAATCCAGTGAAATGACCTTCAAACATTAACACACGCCATTATTTCAACCTCTGACCCTGAACATAATCCAGATCTGACCTCTGACCTTGGACACAATACCCCTCTGACCCTGTACACAACCTGGCCTTCTGACCTCTGACACGGGACATAACCTGCTCTCTGCATTTGACCCAGGGAATTGCATTGGTGACTATTTACGGGCATCCCGAAACATGCGTACATCTAACGATGTCATGTAAATATGTCACCTGCTGGATGATTTTTTTTTACAGTGGTCCTTTGATTGTTTGCTCTTCAACACAGGAACATGGTGACAATACGCAACAAAATACCGATCTATTTACATGAATACAAGTGAAAGAAGAGGTCATTGTATTTGACCATAATGCCGGGTAGGTGTACGACTGGGGGAACTGACCTGTCTTTGAAACCACGCATGCATTTTTGAATGATCAGAATGTTTGCTGTCAAGATTCTCTCTTGCTCAAGCTCCAAAGTCAGGTGGTCGCACTCCTGGAAGGCAAGAAAGACATACGTAGGGCACAGGGAGGTCCAAGACATGGGGTGTTGGGATTACAACAAGAAATCCAGCAGCACAACGTGACAAGCTAGCACCTCCAGTCTTCCATTTTATGTTTAGCAATGGAATGGGAGCGACAGGGAGGGGCGAATTGTAAAGTCCCGGGCATTTACAAAATGTTATTGGGTTTTTTCAATGGAAATCCATGGGCTGGTGTTGGTGCAACATCACCTCTAGGGCAGGCAGGACTTGCTTGCAATATGAGCAATGTTATACACTGCATTAGAGGAGGGAAAGGAGTTCCAGAGAGAAGTCTCCAAGTCCTTGCTGTGATTCAGTGGGGATTCCAGAGGTAGGAGGAAAAGATGACTGTGACTACTCTCCAGATTCCCATCTCTCCTCCCCTCTTCTGTCACACCAACTGCCCACATGAACCAAACCTCTCAGCCCCAAGCAAAACTTGGCCATACAATAACTGTTCCTAGGATGGGTGATGTGGGTAAACTCTGTGAGCCTGATCAAAGACATCTAACTTGCTGTTAACAGTGGTGCAGCGGGTGGAAGTATATCATGTTACATCAGATGTTCTTTTTGTCTCTTTTTGCTAATCCTGACCTTCTGGAGTTTACAACCTCTCTCTGTGACACAGAGGATGGGGGGTGGGTGGGGGGGTATGTAGAACAAGCTGCTGGAGGAAGCTGGAGAGGCAATACAATTATAATGCTTATATTAGGAACGATTTAGCAAGATGTGGACCAAACACAGGGACGAGTTTGGATAGACAACTTGGTTGGACAAGTTGGGTCAAGAGGCCTGTTTCCATGCTGTATGACTCTATGATCATGTGGGTTTTCTCCGGGTGCTCCGGTTTCCTCCCACGTCAAAATGATGTGTGAGTGGGTAAATTAGTTTGTTACCGTAATGGGCCTTACTGTTCGGTTCATTGTGGATACTGGGGTTGAGGTGATGGGAATGCAGGGAGATTAAAAATTAAGATTAATGTGTGAATGGTCATCAAATAGTGTTGATGGTTGGCACAGACTCAGTGGGATGAAGGGCCTGTTTATGTGCTGTATCTCTCCATTACTCCTGCAGACCGAGCAGATGCATCACCTCATCCCTGGTCCTGGGACATAGAACTACCATGGGTCCCTTTCTGACCCTCAAGGATAGGTGTAAGGAGACTAGGCTCTCCCAGGCTTATGTCAATGGCCTGAAAGCTCTGCAGCTTACACAACCTTAAGGAAGATCTTTGTCTTCCCAATCTTCCAACCTCCATCAACTCCGATCACGGACTCAGCGATCTGCTTGCAGCGTAAGCAGGCATTGTCCTGTAATTAAGATAGAAAAGTGCGCTGTTTCTCTGTTGGTGAAATAGAGAGCAATAAAGTGACGTCACCCGCAGTGACATACATCACTGTGCTACGAACAATACAATGAATAATACAATGATCAATATAAGGGGAATAGGACAGCAATGATAGACAGAAATTATACCATAGAGCCAGGGCATTACACCTGGAATGGGCACTGGCATCTGCTAATTGGGTTCTGAGTCTTGCTTGGACTGACCTTTGACAGGAAGATCTCTGAAGATCCTGGCACTATTTGAACTGCGAACTGCTGGTGGATAGAACTTTTGCGATATCATAGTTTAGTGCAACAGCAAAGTGAAGGCGAAACGGAAGAAACTTTGAGTTTTCTAGCAACCCAGGCCTATAATGTGGAAGCAGTGGGTAGCTGGTGTTTGTTTGCAAATGGCCAATCAAAGGGTCCCAACCCCAAACTTCCCATTGAATGAAGAGCGATGTTGCTGCTTCACAGGACACAGTCGGGCCCACAGAAGGAAGGGGGACTTGTGGAAATTGAACTGAAACAGACTGAAAGAGGATGTGGGATGATGAAGTCGCTGGTCCAAAATACAAGAGTGACATAAGAATGAACCACAGGCTGAGCTACGAGGAACACTTACTGTTTTCATGCAAGATGCAGAGCACATGCAATTAGCAGTGATTCTGCGATGGCACGCAACTTCACAAACAATAACAGATCACAAGGTATTTATGAAGAAGACATCTTGGTTATTTGATC